>CM065639.1:52039988-52398827 GCA_033220585.1 Dipteronia sinensis
CTCATTTTCTCGATTGATCCTATTTGATTAAACATTACATATTAAAAAAAACAAACAATCTATAGTAAGTTCTATTATGCAATACAAATAAAATCCATTACAAATTCAAATAAAATCTAATAATGTTGTGTTCATAATCATAGTTAGGTTTATGTTAATGTAAATCGGGGAAATGGGAAAAATGGGATATATATAAAGGTTTTGGAGAAAATGGGGAAATGGGGATGGTAACCTTATCCCATTAATGGGGGACCTTCCCCATCCCCATTTCAATAAAATTTTAGGGAAATGCAAAATTGGAGATAAGGGTACGTCCCCCATCCCCATTTCAATATACAGCAACATATCAATGCATGCCGATAGGAGAAACAATCACTACAAGAAAATAGGGCTATATGGACGAAATTTTGTTGGGACGAATAAAATTCGTCCCAATAGAACGTCTATTGGGACTCAATAACATATTCGTCCCTAAAAATTTCACACCTAAAGAAACCTTTAGGGACGAAAAAATTCGTCCCAATAGAACGTCTATTGGGACAAAAGAAATTATCTGTCCCTAAAAAAGACAAACCCGACGAAACCTTTAGGGATGAAAAATATTTGTCCCGATAGATTGTCTATTGGGACGAAAATAATTATTAGTCCCTAAAAAGTGCAAAAATAACCAAACATTTAGGGATGAAAATAATTTGTCCCAATAGAATTTGTATTGGGACAAAATAAATCATTCGTCCCAATAGAAATCCTATTGGGACGAAAATTATTCGTCCCTAAAAAGTTTGATATTTATTTTTTGAAAAAAAAATTATAGACTTGGGGACTTATTAAGACAAACATAATATTTGTTGCTGATAATGATTTATCGGGATTTAATTTTTCTTTTATCTGTATCATTATTTTTTTTTAAATTTTTCCTAAGAGACATATTAATAATTAAATTTGCTTCACTTTTATATTAATTCAAAAAATTAAGAAAAATCATATATATATATATATATTATTTCCATGTACGATTAACGATAGACCCTTTGATCTGACAATATATGTTTTTAAAAAATAGTTTAATTGCACATCACTTCATAGTAGAGGTGGCAGTGCACCTCCCTTCCACATATGTGGTGAGGGGTTCAAATTCCACTATACGCATTTTACAAACACGTGTGAGGAGTTTTCTTCCCGGGTTGTGGGAAGCAGTTATGTCCCATTATATATATATCAATTTGTTTATTATATAAATTATTAACAAATTCGAACCTTTAGCAAATTCTAAAAAAAATTGGTTTTGTTTTTTTTTTCAAATTTCGTCCCTATATATTATCAAATGGGATGAATCAAAAATCGTCCCTATAGATAGTCTTTAGGGACGAATTTTAATTTTCATCCCAAAGAAGCTATTGCGACCCACCTGAAGTGACGGATTTTGTGGCGAATTTTAATTGTCCCAATAGCCTTTTTTTTCTTGTAGTAAATAATCCTTTGTTTTCAACTCTCAAAAAGCAAAATTCTCCTCTCAGAAAATATAGCCTTAACCTGAAATGTACTATTTTTCAAAGCGTAATACGGTACAAATGACAAATCGTTCTTATCAATGTGGACGTGGATGGGTAGTTATATGAGGGGTTATTTTCTTTTAGTTTTTTTTTTTTTTTTTTTAATATTTGATTTTTGTAGACAATCCAAAGACTAATAACAACTCAGTAATTACACCGGGTAGCTGAACCCATTGAATACTACAATGACTAATCATATAACAGAGGATTATTGCCCTATGAACAATCCAAACTGCTACCACCAACCCCAGGAATATCAAGTCTTATAAATTCACATTTTGCCAATGCTACCGACCTCCAGAAGATCAAGTCATATAAATTCACATTTTGCCATCACATGATTCACAGCCTTCTAAGATATCTCCAATTGCAATAGATTAGTCAGGTATGTGTCTGAGGATGCTTCTATGGTTTTGTCATGTCATGTTTGTTTACTTTTAGATCTTTGATATATTTATATATAAGCTGTGCTAACTGCAAGGACAGTGCTCATTCATTTATATATAACACATTACAAATAAGTTAAGAGTAATACTATATAAACCAAAATTCAAATTTGAGAGGTTTTTAGCTTATATATCATTTGTGTCGGTTTTTATATTAAATATTTAGGTTGACTAGCATCAGTGATAAGTTAAATTTGTTTTTTTACTCTCATGTCAAGCTTCAAATGTAGAGCTGTTATATGGACTATAGTAAAAATGACATCACCGCTTCACCGCCTATTTTTGTTGATTAGTTACTGTTCTTGGTGTATTAAAATTGTTGTTCCGGTATTCAATTCAACCTGTAAATAGGTATCAAATTTTAGATTTATGCATAAAAGAATGCAACACTAATGATGGTTTTATTTCGAAAATACAATGTTTTGCTCTACTTTTGATATAAATTAATGTGTTATATAAATATATTATATATATATATATATATATATATATTGTAGAAGTAATAACATGAGAAACAATAAAGTGAATAAAAGGCATGAAGACTGAAGCTGTAAATTTTAATCTACAGACTTGAGAACAAACAATGACATGAAACCTTCGATAGTTAGATTCTAAGCTTCACATCAAATAAAATAATTAACTATATAATAAACTGCTGAACTCAACAAAACATCAGATTTCAGGCCATGGCTGCTGACAACAAGAATCTTATATATGAACAGGAGAACATTTTTACTTGTAAATACAAACTTCTCAATGTTATTATCAATCAAAATTAACAAGAAATGCTGATATCAAACCAAAACTTCGATTGCCTAAATGACCCTCTTATGACTACTACTGTCTACTGAGATAATAATCCTGAACCAATGAATTACATAAAGGAACCAATTACATAAACAATTAAGAAATTTTACATGGCAAACTCTATATAAAGTTTCCCTTCAGCACTGCAACATGTTGTCTGGTCCAACTGCAGCTGAATTTAATCCAAGAAGGCATCCGTTGACATCATTTCAACTCTTGTGGTTACTGGACAGAATGACAGAAGTGAATTCAGGCATTCAAGAGAATTTCCATCCTTCACAAGCATGTCGATAACTGTGGAAACTATGGATACATATGGAATCACATTTGTCTTCACCATATTTTGTAAAAGTTCAACCTATTTTGATTTCTCAGTGTTGTGGATGAAAACAGTTAAGAGTATAAAATCTGTCTACATTTGGATACAACCTTTTTCCTCCATATTTAATAACAAACCGTTTGCCTTTTTCTAGATCTCCTTAATGCTATATGTTACAACATCTGGCATTAATCCAATCTGAGTCGACCTATGGAATAGCTCCCAGGTCATTTCAATCCTCTCAGATTCACACAATCCATCAACAATGCAAACTAAAACTTCCAAATTTTCTAAAGTAGGAAAGAATTCAAATGCATATAGACATACTTGAATTAGTTTCAACATCATTAACTTACATCATCATGACAAATGGTTTGCATAAATCTCCAACTTTAGCAAACCATATAAGGACCATATTATTATATTTCCTTAGAATCACTTACCTGTAAAGATTCATAGAAATCCTGCAGAACGCATCAATCAAACTTAATCAACATTTTTATTCTTGCAGTATCCGTCTATCACATCTTTGGTCTACATTTTTATATTCTTGTAGTACCCATCAATCACAACGGTAAACTGTAGCTTGGTTTAACATCCCTATAAAAATGTTCTTAGCATTTTTCCAATCACTAATACAACACAAAAACACACTTATTCTTCGCAAGTGTGGTAAACAAAATATTGAATGAAGACACAGGAGGTGTAAGTAGCACATGAATCATGTAATCAAAGAAGTAAATAGCTTCATTGATGATGATATTACCTGCTTTAAATTTCCCAGAAAGGGATTCACGAACCCGAGCTCGATCTTCCCAGTTGGCCATGACAGAGTGTTTTGGGTGTGAAGAGGTAAGAGGTTTGGACAGAGAAAAGACTTCACTTGTGGGATTCGGAGTTGCAGAGTCTCTCTAATGCTTGAGACTTGAGGCAGACAATGAAGACAACGGCGTAGCCTTGAAAAATGCCATCATCAAAACCCTAACATACTTTCTGCTGATGAATCGGAGATTATATGATACGAATCGGAGACTATAAGTTGGGTCGAGTCTTGACAATAAGTGTTGGGTAGTTTTAGTTTGGTTCCATTACTGGCCCAATCAATTATATGCAGTGGCCCATTTTTACACCGATTTTGTTTTTTATTGTGTTAATTTTTGTTTAATCACTTACAACTATTTTCTTTATTGATAACTATCGACTTAATTGTTATTTTTTTATTAAAAAAAAACTATCAACTTAGGGGTCGTTTGTTTTTTCCACTTAAAACTTAATGGGTCTGAATCATAATTATTAAGTTGTTTTGTTTGTTTTTATAAGTGGTCAAACAACTTAAAAATGCCAAAAAAACAACTTAAAATAAAAAGTAAAAAAAAAACTGACTTTTCACTTAATTGCAAATCATTGAATTGCATTAAATGCAATCCAAAATCTTTTCTTCCGATACTATCCCCTATATATAATATATTTCCAATTTTGTCATAATTATATATGGTACAAAAATCTTTATTTTAATATATTGCTTATTTTAAATAACTTTAAAAATAAAAAAGAACTCTAATCACTTCTCATATTGTTGTTTAATATCAATACTTTATTATGATATTAGGGTGATGTATTTATATATTATTTTCTTAGAGTGTTTTGTGTGAGTTTTCCTATTGCCCATTTTATTTTTTGAAAAAAAAAACATATATTTTATTAATAAAAATGAAGTTTATTTGTAATTTAAGAAGAAGATCATGATCATATGTGTTTATATATAATTATTATTTTTGGATTGTTTTTATTATATATTACATGTATAATTGTTTAACGTGGGTATAAATGTAAAATTACTTGGTTTCAGACAATTTTACTTTTAAAAAACAAACATGTTGACAATATATTCAGATGTGACAAAAAAAAACATGTCATTTAAGTTCAGATTTCAGTCCCTATTCAGTCTTCAGAAAAATTCAGGACTATTTAGTTTTCAGACAAAAAAACAAACGACCCCTTACTTAGCAAATATTTTTTTAGTAGTGCTATTGGCACCCATTTATTAAACTAATAATGTTCCACTTTCAAAAAAACTGGTTTAAGTATATAAATGTTGTTCTGATTTTATTAAATTTTTTGATTTATTTCCAAAACTATCTTTCTTACTTATTTATTTCCAAAAATTGGCACCCATTTTTTGATTTAGTCCACTCTAACTCTTTGTATGTTTTATTTTTCTCACGGTCTCACACTCTCACCTCCATTTCACCTCTTTAGGAATTCTTTTTTTCCTTCTCATTTAATCGTGAAAAAGAAAATTAACAAGTCTACATTAGAAGATAAAGATTTGCAACAAAGACACTCCTTGTATTCACTACAAAAAAAATGGGTATCAGCGAGGGCTGAATGCCGTCGAAAACAATGGTTTCCCGTCGAAAGTAGGTTTTTTCGACGGGAAAAGACCGTCAAATGCCGTCAAAAATACACTCATAGGAAATAAACTTTCATCGCCGAGCGGTCGAAAATACCATATTTTTCGACGGTACTTGCCGTCGTAAAAAATAAAAATGATCGTCGATAATAGTATTAAATACGAGTGATGAGCCATCGAAAATACCACTTTTTTCGACTGTCAAAGATCGTCGATAATAGTAATAAAAAATTGTTAAAATTAGATGTATTTTGACACTCCACCACCTCATAGACCCTTCTTAAGGAACCCCCAAGATCAACCAGGTACACCCCACATCACCCAGATCCATTGTTAAATCCCAAATAATTCATGCAACTTACATGGTTCGAACCTTGGAGATGGTAAGTGTTGCTTTTACCGTTTTACTATAACTTTATATCTGATCTATTTTGCATACTCTTTATATATAACTATTGATATATTTTACACATTATTCAATTGAATCTATGTTTCGATATTGTTTTTCAAATTATTATTTTATTAAAATATTTTCTTATCTTAAAGAAAAGTATAACTTGTTTTTACCATTTTGCTACATCTACATATATATTTTAATAGGTAATGCATATTATATCCATGATGATTTTTTTATGATCAACCTTTTAATGAAAAATTAATAATTTTTGATAATTAATAATTTAAAATCATTTCAGTAAAATTTGTAATTATTTTAGAGCGTTCTTTTTTAAAAAATTAAACATTTTTAGAGCATTCGTTTTTTAAAATTTAATATAGTCGTGTTTAGTAGACATAATTAAAAATAACTAAATGTTCTTGTAATTACTAATAATTTTACTTTATTTCATACTTAATTAATTTAGCCAGATATATCCTTAGAGTAGACTTCTTATTAGTGATTGTTACAAATTATAATTTTTTTAAACTAATTGATATTTCAAAATTGAACCAAAATACTTGGTGAAAAAATTAATAGAGTGATTTCGCTAAAAAATGTAGTGACAAAAAAAAATAGTACCTATTGTGATGCATTTAAAATATCGACCTACAAGTCATTTTTTATAGTGTATAAATTATAACATATATAAATATATTCCATTATAATTTATTAATTAATATTATATTATTTAACTAATTATATTTTTTATGACAATACCGTAGCAAATAATATAAAAAATAGTATCAAATTATTGGACTATCTTTGATGGCTATTGGGCCATCGGAACCGCGATATTACTTCCTTCATCATTTCCGACGGTATTTGTACCGTCGGAAATGCAGGTCATTTTCGACGGCATATATAGTGCCGTCGAAAATGTGGGTTATTTTCGACAGCGTATATATTTCCGTTGAAAATGTGGGCATTTTCGACGGTACAAATAGTGTCGTCGAAAATGTTTATCATTTTCGACGGTTTATTTAACTATTTTCGATAGCCTATGGCTGTCGAAAATGTGGTATTATTTTTTTCATCATTTCCGACGGTACTGAAATGCCTGTCGAAAAAGGCTGAATCACCGATGGTAATTAGGACCGTCGAAAATAGTTGGTCGCTAAAAGACACTTTTTTTGTAGTGATTTTTGACTATCAAAAGCAATCACCAGCCCCTCATCATCAAATAAAGATAAATATTCGCAAAGTTTTTCAACTTTATGAGTATGTATTATCCATAACCAAAGTAATTAAAACAAACCAATTTACGAAAGAAAATAAACTGGGTTCGAAGACCTAATAACTCCTTTATCTCGGTAGAGAGAACTCTAAAGAGAAAAGATTTTTCATCCTTAAAAAAGAAAAGGAGTTTTTAGGAAATTATTAGGGTTTAAAAGTTAAGAATTTTTATTTATATATCTATTTATTTTTCAAGCAAACAAATTATAAGTGAATTTGAGGTTTTATTAGAAGATTTTTTTTAAGAGTGGTGCTATTGGCACACCCCCTACTGATCTATTCATGCCCCACTTTTTAAAATTTTGATTTAATTAAATAAAATTAAATGTTTTTATTAAATTTTGTTGTTTATTTCCAAAACTACCCATTTTACTTATGTTTCAAACTTAATACATACCATATATGATCTCTCTATCTCTTATCTCTGTATCTGTATACATCTCTCTCACCTCCATTGATTGATTTATTTTTTTTCTTCTTATTTCTTTATTTTTAGTTTATTTTTTCTTCTTATTTCGGAAACGAAAAAATAAAAAATAACAGGGTACTTCAACACAACGACAACTTGATATCATTCTAAAGAAAAAATAAACTTCAAACTTATTTCCAAAGAATGATTATTTCCAGATGCTTACTATCATTGTCAGACAATTCTTGTTTTATGTCATTCTCAGATGATTCTTCAAGATGTTTGATATCGTTCTTAGACAATTCTTCAATTTTCTTGATATCGTTCTCAAACTCTTTCATAATATTTTAGATGTATGTAAGAAGCCGATTTTATGGTTTAAGAGTTTTTTTTTTTTTTTTTGCAGAAATAGATTAATTGGTTTTTTTTTTTTGGAAAAAGAATATGAGATTTTAATAGATTTACTTTATAGAAGATTTCTTTCCTAAATTGTATGTCTCTTTAAGTAATTTTGATAAAGGAAAAAAGAGAATATTATATAATTAAAAAATGGGGCATGAATAGATCAGTAGTGGGTGTGCCAATAGCACCACTCTTTTTTTAATTGTATATCTCTTTAAGTAACTTTGACAAAAGGATATAATTGTAATATTAAATAATTTTAAAAGTGGGGCATTAGAGAATTTCTCCTTACAATCCAATGTTTTTCTTTTTACATTTCATTTCTAAAGACACTCAATTCTAAATATTTAAATTTTAAAAAAAATTCTAAACACACTTCATTTTTTCCAAAATTAATCCTTATATCCTTTGATACTCTCATTCTAAAGACACTCCATTTTATTTTAATATTACCTGTTTTGAATACTTCTATTTAGAAAATTTGAAACAGGAAATGGAAAAGAGATTTAAAGTAATCGAATAAAAATAAAACAGAGAATAAAACAAAACAAAAGTGAGGAGATCAAAACAATAAGAAAACTGTTTTGGAGATCAATAAGTGAAAAAATGATAACAATATTTGTTTTTCTCTTTTGGATTTTAAGTTGAGTAGAAAAAATTCTATTGTGTAAAAAAATAAATTTAAATATATTTTTCTAGAAAAAAGAAATATATATATATATATATATATATATATATATATATTGTAATGATGGTGATGATTGAATGTCGGTGGTATTTGAGAAAAAAAATGTTATCAAATTTGGTTGAACCAGAAAATAGGAAAACTTTATATATAAACCGGTGATGATAATGATTGAGGGTTTGTATATATATATATATATATATATATATATATATATATTGTAATGATGGTGATGATTGAATGTCGGTGGTATTTGAGAAAAAAAATGTTATCAAATTTGGTTGAACCAGAAAATAGAAAAACTTTATATATAAACCGGTGATGATAATGATCGAGGGTTTGATGGTGTGTTAAAAAAAATTATTTTGAAAAGAACACGAAAGTTGAAAAAAGGAAGAAGGGAAAAAACTTATTTTCTAAAAAAAAAATTGGTTTAGAGTGTTTTTAAAACTTTCTTGTTTTGTTTAAAAAATTTAATTCAACTTAAAATTGTCATTAATAAACAAATATTAAAATCGAGTGTAAACAGATAACTAATGGATTGTCAATAGCATTAAGCATTATTATGACATTAGAGGAGTGCCAATAGAACTGCTGTTTGTTTTTATTTTTCTTTTTTCTCAAAACTCTTCCCTGGATTAACTTTTGTCAACTAAAAAAGTGAAAAGACATATATATCCTTCTATGTAATGAAAATTATTGTTTTAACCTTAAGACATTTACAAAATAATATTAGAATATAAATAAACTAGGGGATCTATTGCCACTATAAAAAAAATCTTGCTACACTGATATTAAAAATTTTAAATTATTATATTTAAAAAAAAAGTTGAAATTATTATTTTTACTTTTTACATCCTTTAAAATATCTAAACTATCCTTTGAAGTACCATGGGTAAATTTAAACATATATAAATTTTGACATCAATAAGGTCTTCATATAGAGCTTCCATAGTCTAATATAATGGTATAAATATTGGTTGTCATTAGCTGATATCACAAACAAAGAAATGAAAAATAAAATTAGTATTTTTGGAAGCAAATAGATCAGAAGAGTAAAATAAATAATGAAAACATGAAATCATAATGATTTACAGGTTTAATCATGTGGAAATAAGGTGAAATGTCACTATTTTTATGTGGACTTTTAAGAGTAACACTAGTTTAATAAGTTAAGTTTAAACGGCTCCAACAGATAAAAATATCCTAATCTCCTTCTTTTATTATGTTTTTACCATTTTTAGGGTTTTTTTTCAATGACCTCCATTAGAGGTCTGCTTGGAGGTCTGCTCGACCTCCAATGGAGGTCGATTAAGAAGATGAACAAAAAAAATGAAAAATTTTATTTTTGTCCAATAAATCTCAGAAATTATAAAATAAGTCTCGAAAATACCAAAATAAGAGGTGAGCATTACATCGTGTTTGAGTAGTCTACGCGGTCCCTATCACGCCTCTCCAATACCCTTTGTCGCCACCTCTTGTACAATTAAGTACTAGCCATGCACGAAGCAAAGATCATTCACTTGGCGAATGAAGTGGGTCAACCTCTTTCAAACTTCAGAATTAGGAAAGCTAATTAAACAGTTTAACTTGTCCGTAGGGGTTTCTTTTAATCAAGCAAGAAGTACGACTGGCCTAAGACACCCCTAAGCTCAAATGGGCAGGCGGAGCAAACTTCTGGTATAAATGTGTCGAACCAAATCATCTTTATTTGTACAACCGGGCAATGAATAGCCGGCCCTAGCTTCGAATGAACTCGAGAGCAATGAAGGTATCAGAAACATCAAAATAAGTATCAGAAGAAAAAAAAGACTTGGTATTTATATTTTTGTGAATGTGTTTTAAGGGTTTTTTTTTATCAGATCCACACTTTAGATACTTTTAAAACTTAAGTTATTAAGTTGGTGATAGTCTTAAAACTCACTCTTTAAAGAGTGCTATCAAATTTCCGAGCCCTTTTAATCATCATCATATAAAACAAGACTGATAATTAAACAAATGTACATGCATCAAACAACCAATACACAATTTTTTTTTTCAATCATTAAAAGTATAAAAATTGGTCTTAGTAACAACTCTTCTCATTTTAAAACAACTTTTCTTTCATTTAAAATTTTGGTTTTAAAAAAATTGGTCGACCAACTCCTTTTCGTTTAAAAACTAAATATTTTTTTAAATTACAAAAAAAAAATAGAGTTAAGCATTCAACATCCACCAAATCAATTATTTATTCATCCATTAATTCTTTAATTATATGTGAAAATTATATTTCCATATTGACGTTGGTTTTTATTTTGTATATATTATTAGGGTTTACGATAGATTTGGTGTTCAACTTATGGGCGTTGAAAGTAAATTTAAATTTCTAATTATATAGGCATGTACTTATAAGTAATTTCCTTTAAGGATATTTTAGAAATAAAAAAATTCAGTAAAATATGAGTGTAGTGAGATTTTTTTTGTGTGTTGTAATAGTGGAATGTCCCTTACACTTACACCACGAGGTAGTAGGTTCGAGTCTCTCCCTTCTTTAAATTTCGAATTATTGTAATACTTAATAAAAAGTCCCACCAGGAACCCAAATGCCAAAATTTACCATTGATAAAGTTGATAACAACAATAAAAAGAGTTTTTAGAAGATCTTGAAAACAGAAGTTTTATAAAGATTTTACATCTCAAAAAACATGAGAAGTTAATTTTTTTTTTAATATATATATAGTCTCTGTTTTTTTTTTCTCCTTTAGGCCTTAAAATATGTTGAGTCGCCCTTGACCTGACCCTTACTGAAGTTGTTGAAAGTGAGGATGCTGATGTTGCTCTTACATATGAGTAAAATAAATGTGACGAATCAAGGTTGAACATGGAAATGAATTCAATAAAGAGGAAAATATAAGCCATAAAGTTGATGAAGAATCCGAGACGAATAATATACAGGTATAAGAATAAGAAGATTAATATGGCAAAAATTGGTAAAACTAGACAATGAAGGCAGCAATATTTCTTGTAGACTGGTTGAAAATGATTCAACTGATTTGAAATTATTTTTATTTTTATTAAATAAATTATTTTAAATTGAAAATATTTTAATAAGAAATAATAGTTTAATATTTTTAAAGCGCTTTTTTTATTATTATGAATTTGTTTTTTTAAAACGTTTTTAGATATTTTTGGATTTTTTATGTTAAGGGTACATTTGTAATAATGAATTATTTATATGTGCATTGAAATCTTTTCGGCCATGGTTAAATTGTATATATACAAAAAGTAACCGGTCAAATGGTCTTTTATGTGAACTAATTTAAATTGGAGACAAACAAGTAATTTCAACCCATTTGTTATGCGTGACCGTTAAGTATTTTTTTTTATTGGAGAGACCATGTTTTTATATATTTATAAAAAAGTGATAGTTTCTGAAAATTTAGAGACTAATTTTTAAATCCTCTTATTTTTATTTACGTATATATTATTGAGTTCTATCACATCATGTCAAAAGTGATGGGTTAATTTATTTTGCAGAAGATATGAAATCTTAAGCTCATGTATTTTTATTAATTTCTTTGAAATCATAAACTAGAAAAGATATTTGCTAATAATGGCTTTATGATGTTTAACATTTACGAAGAAATAATTGGAGTAACAATATGCTTCAGATATTTCTTACAAATTATAACCAAACAATCTTTAGATATAATAAAAGATAGTGTGTTGCACTATTACTTTACATGCTCTCTATTCACTTGTTACAATGAAAGGTAAAATGTAAACAAGAAATGCTGTTATTTGAAGCAATCTAACAAAACCTGAAGCTTTATGAACTGCACCACTTGATCTATTAATTGATCCTGGACCATCTCCGTGAATTGTAGATAGATGCTGTACTGACCTTGCTGAACCCGGTGGGGACGTTTCACATAACCCAATACCCGAATCGAATGAAGGATCCGACCCATCTTCAAAACCACTATTTGCATTGTAGCAAAGTCCTGAATTGTTGTAAAGCCTTAGCTTTCTTTTCATCTTCCATACTATTTCTCTCCCAAATGGAAGCGGCCCACTTAATTGATTGTCGTTTAATCTTAATTCACTAAGATGCTTCAAATCTTTGAAATTAAGAGGTACCGAACCGTTGAAATGGTTTCCTTCGAGATGCAGAACACGGATATTTGGTAACTTACCTAATGATCCTGGGATTGGACCATATAAATTCATATTAGATAAGATAAGGATCATTAAACCCTTCATACCATCGAAACTATTGTCAGGAATTGTTGTTGAACTCATTGGATTGCCTTTGAGAATCAAAGCTTGAAGGGAATTAAGATTTCTAATAGATATGGGAAACGGACCAGAAAAACGATTATAGCTTAAATCCATAAGAATAAGCTCTTTTAGACCATCAATGGAATTAGGAATTGAACCAGTGAGACGGTTGTGACTAAAATCAATTTTTATTAGGGAATTGCAGGTACCAAGGCTAGATGGGATTGAACCCATTAGTAGATTTTGGTTCAAGCCTAAAACATTTAGAACCGGGAAGCTTAAACTAGGTATCGAACCGGTTAATTTGTTGCCGCTCAAATCTAACGACCTTAGACCGGTGATTCTACCTAATGAAACCGGTATTGAACCGTTGAGATTGTTTTTGTGAAGATCAAGAACTTTTAGACGGGTGAGATTGCCAAATTCACTAGGTATAGGACCCACATGTCCATTTTCCCTAAGAACTAAGGTTTGCAACGTTGTGCCCAACTGGCCGAAAAACACTGGGATTGGTTGAGGATTATAACTAAAACAACGGTAAAAAAACAAAGTCCTAAGATGAGGAAGCTTGGTGATGGATTGTGAAATATAAGACCGGACCGGATCACATGTCGGAAAAGCCGTATCGTCGGATAATGCTCCGAACATCAACGAAACAATGTGATACACATTATCTTTATCGGGCATGCACTCGATCCCATGCCACCTCCCACGGCACACGTCAGGAATATCGGTGGCCCAATCGTTTCCGGTTGCCCGCATTATATCATAGACCGCTTCTTGCTCATGAGGCTCGGTTCGGGCCCCGTTTTTGTTCATCGAAAACCCGGTTTGCGGCCCATCAACAAGGGTAGATGGTGCACCCGAATCGGACATTATGACCGTAAAAGCCCTAGTAAGTGGTAGAAATAGAATAGAGAGGAAAACAAGTAGAGTTTGCGTGGAGAGATAGGGTGCCATTTTTTTTTTTTTTTTTGTAGAGTGTGAATGGTGTTGTGAGTTGGTGAATTTGGTATGCTTGGAGTTTATATAGAGAGAGTGGAGTTTATGAGAGGGTGAGGGTAGTAAATGAAATGAAGTGACAAAAAGAGAGGTTGGTGCTTGAAATCAGTTATGGGATCACGAGAATTGGAGGACTTGAATTTAATACGTTTATTCAATTTCAGCATTAATGTGTTTCACGAGATTTTTGCTCGTGTCGGGTTTGTAACACATTGGGTAGGATTCCAGTTAGTAGGCCCAGGGAATCAATTTGGGTTCTTCCCGTTATATGGGAATATTATGTTAAAGTAGTTTTTAGAAGTAAAATTGATACTTCTTTAAAAAAAAAAAAAAAGAGTAAAATTGTGATAAGAAATCTCTATTACATGGCTTGCATGGGTGACTTCGTGAACAGAGAAGTGGCATTCGTTAGTTAAGGTGGGAGCGTAGATAATTGTTGTTGAAGAAGTAGTCTTTATTTTGTTACAAGTTGAATTAGTCAATTAATAAATTAGTTGTGAATAAAAGGAGTTGCTGAAAGCATTCCTAGTATTCGGCTCCTACTACTGGAGTCCCTGGTATTTTGGATTCTCGTTGTAATGTTGTGGCCTATTTAGGTTCACGGCTTTTTGGTATTGAAGTTACGAAAATTAATAACAAATATTCTCCAAAAACCTCTGTTCTTCTTCTCTTCTTTTCTTCCCTTAATTCTTTTCTTATCAGTGGTATCAGAGCCATTTCGGTTCATGGATACTCGCTAGTAAAACCCACGCAGAGTTTCGTGTCGAGATCACGGAAGCCCTTGCCCAACATGATACCAACTTTGATGAATTGAACCAAAATTTTGGCCGAGTCAGTGACGCCTTACAGGGAGTCATGGCTGAGTTGCAAGCAATGAGAATCGCCCAATCCAATCGCACACCTGACCCACCCAACCGCACACCTGACCAATACCAACGCACACCTGACAGGGAAGTGAATCCGTTTGCAGCTGCTGACAATTTTCTCTACAGGCCATCCTCCTCAAATCCGCCCATGGCAGACCGGAATCACACCAATCTCAAATTGAATTTTTCGACCTATGCAGGCGAGGGCGAGGATCCCACATGTTGGATTTTCAAAGCAGAACAGTACTTCGAATTTAAACAAATCGACGCTTCGCAGCAGGTACAATTGGCATCGTTTCATCAGTCGAATGTAGCACTACAATGGTATCGTTGGTATACCAAGAACAGGGGTCTGTTGCATTGGAAAGAGTTCGGCAAAGCTCTCCTCCATCGTTTTGGTCCAATGGATTATGATGACCCATCGGAAGCGTTGTCGCGACTCAAACAAACAACGACCGTTAATGCGTATTAAGAGGCATTCGAGAAATTATCTCATAAGGTAGATGATCTACCTGAAAAATTCTTGGTGGGTTGTTTTATTGCAGGTTTGAAGGAAGAAATTCGTTTGGATGTGCGCGTTAAGCAGCCGAAAACTCTTTCAGAAACAATCAGTGTAGCTCACCTCATTGAAGAACGAACTCAGTTCCAAAGGAAACCAGGTAATCAAATCCGGCCAGCAGCCCCTTCATACCATCCACGACCTCAGCAGAGTTCCACAGTGGGCCTTCTTGGTCCTTCCCCATCTCAGCAGACACCACAGGTAACCAGTAACTTCAATGGACCTGTTCGGCGTCTCACAGGACAGGAGGCTAGAGAGAGGTGTGAAAAAGGTTTGTGCTTTTATTGTGACGATAGGTACGTGCCGGGGCATCGTTGTTCAAAACCACAGCTGTTTACGATGGTAGATGTACAACCGAATGAGGAAGAAGATGATGTGGACATGGAAATAGAGTCATCCGAGGAAGCAATACCAGAAATATCATTCCGTGCCTTGGCTGGTACAGCCCATCCGCAAGCCTTTCGTGTTATTGGAAGGGTGGGAAACCGAGATGTGACAGTGCTCATTGACGGGGGAAGCACCCATAATTTTATCGATCAATCCGTGGTTACCAAGTTGGGACTACAAGTGGTCCGAGGCAAGACATTTCAGGTAACAGTCGGAAATAAGGAAATTATTGAATGCACCAGCCGTTGTTTGTGACTCTCCATCTCAATTCAAGGGTTCATGGTACGAGCCGATTTTTACGTTTTTCCAGTGGCCGCCTGTCAAGCCGTTTTAGGAGTACAATGGTTGGATACCTTAGGTCCAATCGAAATGGACTACAAGAAGCTCTCTATGTCTTTCACACAAGCAGGCCGAACTCACATATTGAAGGGGGTGACCAGTTCCGAGCTTGCTCCCATGAGTGAAAAAGAATTGTTACACTTTTCAGGTATGGGGTTTTTTGTTCACATGATTTCAGATGTGGAACCAATTCAAGACACTAAACTGCCGCTAGACCTCAGTCACATTCTGTCAGATTTTGCACACGTATTTGAAGAACCTACCAAATTGCCACCCAAGCGCAGCCACGATAATCGAATTCCATTGCTACCGAACCAACCTCTTGTTAATGCAAGACCGTACCGGTACCCACATTACCAAAAAAAATGAGATCGAAAAACTGGTAAAAGAATTCCTCCAAACTGGAATTATTCGTTATAGTCGGAGTCCATTTTCGTCACCCGTACTGTTAATAAAAAAATCAGATGGGTCTTGGCGCTTCTGCGTCGACTACCGGGCGCTCAATGAGATTACAGTGAAGGATAAATTTCCAATACCAGTTATTGACGAGCTGCTTGATGAGTTACATGGCGCGAAATTTTTTTCAAAGCTTGACTTGCGCTCCTGGTACCACCAAATTCGGGTACAGCATGACGATATTCCAAAAACTGCCTTTCGAACTCATGACGGTCACTATGAATTCCTTGTGATGCCATTCGGATTGACAAACGCTCCAGCATCCTTTCAGAGTCTCATGATCGACATTTTTCGCCCACATTTACGAAGGTTTATTCTAGTTTTTTTTATGATATTTTAGTGTATAGTATGTCTTGGGAGGATCATCTGCAGCACCTAAAACAAGTACTTTTAATTCTGTCTGAAAATCAGCTGTATGTCAAACTCTCTAAGTGCCAGTTTGGGGTGCTAACTGTGGGGTATTTGGGTCATCTCATTTCTTTCGATGGTGTGGCAGTGGACCCGGCAAAGATATAGTCCGTTCAAAATTGGCCAGTACCGACAACCCCCAAAGGTGTTCGCGGTTTCCTTGGATTGGCTAGGTATTATCGCAAGTTTGTGAGGGGATTTGGTATATTAGCTGCACCATTAACAAAGCTTCTCACCAAGGATGGGTTTTGCTGGTCCGAAGATGCACTTTTGGCATTTAACAAGTTGAAAGAAGCTCTCATTTCACCTCCTGTATTACGGCTGCCCGATTTTACACAGTAGTTCGTAGTCGATTGTGATGCATGTGGAGATGGTTTAGGTGCTATCTTGTCTCAACGCAACCAACCGATAGCTTATTACAGTGAAGCCTTGAAGGGAAAATCTAAATTACTATCCACCTACGATAAGGAGATGTTAGCTGTGGTGAATGCCGTGCGAAAATGGCGACCCTACCTTTTGGGCAAGCCATTTGTGATCAAAACGGACCATCGAAGTCTGAAGTATCTCCTAGAACAAAGACTCACAACCCCTTCGCAAGCTCAATGGTTGCCGAAAATAATGGGATTTGATTACACTATTCAGTACCGCAAGGGTAAAGAGAACCAAGGTGCTGATGCTCTCTCTCGGGTGGCAGCGTTTCAAAGTCATGATTTGTCATTGCCCATTGCCGATTGGTGGAAAACTCTACAGCTTGAGGTAATGCAACAACCTTATTATGATACTTTGTCCACTAATCAGTCCTTACATTGTGTGCAAAGGGATGGAATATGGATGCAAAATGGGAGGGTACACTTGAGTCCCACTTCGTCACTTCTGCCAGCTGTTTTGGCTGATGGCCACTCCTCTCCTTCAGGTGGTCATTTCGGTTACTTGAAGACTCTCACACGGATTTCAGCAAGCTTTGTTTGGCCTAGGCATCCGTACCTCTGTTAAAAACTTTATTCGGGATTGTGAAGTTTGTCAACAGTTGTAAACATGAGACTCTTCGGCCTGCAGGGATTTCTTCAACCCCTCCCAATTCCACAGCGTATTTGGATGGAAATATCCATGGATTTCGTCAAAGGATTACCGATGTCACAAGGTTACAATGTGATTATGGTTGTTGTTGATCGTCTTTCAAAATATGCACATTTTGTGCCATTAAAACATACATTCACAGCGACTTCAGTAGCCAAATGCTTCATCAATAATGTTGTGAAATTACATGGAATGCCTCTTTCGATTGTTAGCGATCATGATAAAATCTTCATTAGCACCTTTTGGAAGTCTCTGTTCAAATTGCACGGCACATTCCTCTGTTACAGTTCCAGCTATCACCCTCAGTCTGACGGCAAAACCGAGGTGGTAAATCGAACTCTTGAACAGTATTTACGTTGTTTCTCTTTTGACCAACCCAACAGATGGATGGAATGGCTTGCTTGGGCTGAATATGGATACAATACGGCAGTTCATTCAGCGACTAAAATGTCACCATTCGAAGCCGTTTATGGGGTTCCTCCTCCGTCTATGAATTCTTATGTTCCAGGCACAACAAAAATTCAGGCTATGGACGAACTGCTGCGCTCAAGGGAAGTAGTACTTCGGGACCTACGGCGAAATTTGTTGGAGGCACAGGTTCGCATGAAATCTCAAGCAGACTTACATCGCCGCGAGATCACCTTCGAGGTCGGTGATTATGTATTCCTCAAGCTGCAGCCATATCGCCAAAAACCAGTAGCTTTCCGAAGTTCTTTGAAATTGTCTCCAAGATTTTTTGGGCCATTCAAGGTTCTGGCTCGAATCGGAGCAGTGGCTTACAAGTTAGACCTTCCTGCGTACGCACGAATCCATGATGTTTTTCATGTCAGTTTGCTCAAGAAGAAATGGAGACCCGTCGTCGATGACACTGTGATAACTCTTCCTCCTGTTTCAGCGGATGAAGTCTTGTTACCTGAACCTGAATTCATTTTGGATCGCCGGGTTATTCAAAAAGGGAAATACCATCCGAAAACAGAAGTTTTGGTACAATGGACAGAAGCTCGGCCTGAAGATGCTTCATGGGAAAACTTGTGGTGATTCTCCAAGACGTATCCAAAGTTCGGTCTTGCGGACAAGGACCTTCTTAGGGGGAGGGATTGATAAGAAATCTCTATTACATGGCTTGCATGGGTGACTTGGTCGTGAACAGAGAAGTGGCATTCGTTAGTTAAGGTAGGGGGCGTAGATAATTGTTGTTGAAGAAGTAGTCTTTGTTTTGTAACAAGTTGAATTAGTCAATTAATAAATTAGTTGTGAATAAAAGGAGTTGCTGAAAGCATTCCTAGTATTCGGCTCCACTACTGGAGTCCCTGATATTTTGGATTCTCGTTGTAATGTTTTGGCCTATTTAGGTTCACACTTTTTGGTATTGAAGTTACGAAAATTAATAACAAATATTCTCCAAAAACCTCTGTTTTTCTTCTCTTCTTTTCTTATCAAATTGATTTCTCTAAAGTGTTTAAAATAATATTTTGATTAAATATTAATTAAATGATCAATATATTTCTGAAAAGAAATATGAAGAGGTCGTTTGTTTTTTTGTCTGAAGACTGAACAGTTCTGAATTTTTCTGAAGACTGAATAAGGACTGAAATCGGAATTTGAATAACATGTTTGTTTTTTTCTCCTCACATATGAATATATTGTCAACTCGTTTAATTGTCTGAAACTAAATAATTTTATATTTATACTCATGTTAAACAATTCAAAAATAATTATTATATATGAACATATATGATCATGATCTTCTTCTTCGATTACAAATAAACTTCACTTTTACTAAGAAAAAGGTTTTTTTTTTCAAAAAATAAAAGGGGCAACAATCAAACTCACGTAAAACACTCTAATATATATATATATATATATATATATATATATATGCCACCTAATATCATAATAAAGTTTTGATATTAAATATCAATATGAGAAGTGATTATGGTTCTTTTTTTTGAAATCTATTTAAAATAAGCAATATATTAAAATAAAGATTTATATACCATATAAAATTATGATGAAATTGAAAATATATTATGTATGGGGATAGTATCGGAAGAAAATATTTTGGATTGCATTTAAAGCAATTCAGTGATTTGCAATTAAGTAAAAAGTCAAGATTTTTTACTTTTTATTTTAAGTTATTTTTTAGTATTTTTAAGTTGTTTGACCACTTATAAAAACAAACAAATCAACTTAAAAATTATGATTCAGACCCATTAAGTTTAAAGTGGAAAAAACAAATAACCCCGAGATATTTCGTTAGATTCCTAAAATGCAGCTTTTTTTTCCACTAAAACTATCAATTTTAAGAAATCTTTATCTAACCAACATTATTAATATTATATTAATACTCATCTAGAGATAGTAAATAAAAGATAGGTGTCTTTTTATAAATAACAATTAAATGATTGAAAAGAGTAAATTGCACTCAACCTCCTTAAGGTTTGCTCTCCTACACCCATAAATAACTTTATCAAAAATTGAAACTTATATCTCTTGTTGTTAATCAAACTTGGTCAAACTTAACTATGGACCAAGTTTGAGCCGTAAAAAATGAGGGTATTTTATACCTTTCAACATTTTTAAAATATTTAAAATACAAATTAAGTGAAAAAATAGAAATAAGTATTTTTTTTTAAACAAAAAACAAAAAAGGATCTGGAGATTAAATAGAATTAAAAAAAAAAGTAAAAAAAGAAGAGAAATGTGGATGGTGAAGATCCAATCCGGAGGAATCCATGGATCTGGTTGAGAGGCTGTGGTGGGTTTTTCCATCGGAGGGGCTTTGGTGGAGAGGAGAGGTTGAGATGGTGAAGATGAGTCTTAGAAAGATATGGGTTTGTTGGGGTCTTCTTCAGAGTTGCCCATTTGAGAGAGAAAGAGAAAAGCTTGTAGAAGAAGATGAATTTTAAAAATTTGTTTATTTGTTTGTTTGTAATTATTTATTTTAATTATGATGAATAGAAGAGAAGAGAGACTTATCTGGACTCTCAGATCTGAGCTAACTTGCTACTCTGGTGGTACCCGATCTGCTGCGGAAATCGGGTTTCTAAAAAGGTTAAGCGGTAAGCCTGAAGACGTTTTAAGTCAATATGAGCCGGCCAATGGAAAAGGATGTTGGAAGAATATTTTATTTCTTCACCTCTGCTGATGTGATAGCTGTGTAGGATTGGTTGGAGGCTTTTGTGTTACTGTATAATGATTTCACAATGATTTCACAATGATTTGATGTATGTGTTGTAAATTTGATGGATAATACTTGATCAACTTAGAGATTTGGTTGTAATGAGTGATACTATAGAAATCTAGACTTTGAAATGATGAGAGTAAGACTTTTTTGGACTGTTATTGTGATGTGTGTATACTGAGTTGAGTTGGGTTGGGTTGGGTTGGGTGAATGGAAGGGGATGAAAGAGAGTCTCTCACACAGCCTTCCGGATTCCTCAGGCGCTCTCTCTATATCTCTCATCATCCACTTGTTTTTTAATTTTTCATTCATTCATTTATTACTATAATTTAATTCCAGTTTTTTTTTTAATTTTAACAACAAGAACAAAATAGGAGAAAGAAGAATACGAGACGGTGATATGAGCACAAATTAAGGAGATCTAGTCTCCAAATTAGATCTCCACCATCCATCTGATATTGGATCTCCGTTCTTTCTTTAAAAAAAAAATTCTTTTACACTGAGATCCTATTAAAAAAGATTTTGTTTTCAGATTTTCAATTTTTTTTAAATAACTTTATTTTTTAATTTCTGCATTTTTAATATTAGATTTATTAGATTTTTTAATATAATTCAGCTTTCCATTGTTTTTAGTTTCTAGTTTTTTTTTAATTTAATTTAGGGATAGGGGTAGTTTAGTCTTTTAACTGTTAGATTTGGTCAATGGTTAAATTTGACTAATGGTAGGGGGTGTGAATGTCAATTATTAATAAAGTTGTTCCTGAGTGTAAGAGGGCAAACATCAAGGAGGTTGAGTGCAATTTGCTCTTTTGAAAATATTAAAGTTAGCAATTCCCAATAGTTTTATTGTTTTTATCCATATTTTTGGTTTGTATATAAAAATGCTATTGAATGCATTTTATTATGTAAAATTGAAAGGGTACGGATATTGACATCCATAAAACTAATCAGTGCACCCATTTTTATAAGTATACCCATGACTAAAATTTAAAAAATAAATATTACTATAAGCACCCATCATAATGCCAATAATACCATCATTGAAATAAATATATTCATTTTGATACATATTATCTATAAACACTCTTAAATTATTATCACACACAATTTATAAAAAAAATCATATTATTTTTGGAATAATATCCTCTTTTAATGATGATCCAATTTACTTTTGGAAATATATCGAATATAGGAGCATTATAAAACTGAATCTGGAATTCTCTTATTTATATAGTTATCGTAAAAAAAAAAGAGTTACTATATCTACAACTAGCTTAAATTTTTTTTGTTGATATCTATAACTATCATTAAAAAAAATTGTTTATTGATAGAGTTCATAACTATACATAACAGAAAGACAAAAACAATATAATAATCATGTGTTAATGAGAAAGTTTTTAAACTTGAAATAAAATTAGAGTTTAATTAGGGTTTATAATAAAAATTAGGGTTTATCATAATTTTTTTGAAAGGTAAGTTTTGTAAATAAAAAATATAGTTGAAGATATGAATGTAATTAATGAGTATACATAGTATTTTTTTTATTTTTAATTAAAGTAATTTGTCCTTATTGGTAAATTTCTATTGGGATATTTTTGTAATTAACGTTTTTAATAAAATATGGGTGTACTAATAAGTTTTATGAGTGTCAATATCGGCATCCAAATTGAAAACCAATTTAAAACGAAGAGAGAAAGTTAACAGAGAAAGTAGATCTTAAGATTGAAATGTCAATATATGGATCGGATATGGGCTGGATCAACATGCCACATTCCCGAAACTCAGTTGGGCAAGGTGCCCCATACCTGATTTGTGCCTCGAACGGGTTTTCGAGTTTCGCCCCATACCTAAACCCATTTAGGGTGGGATGACCCATACCTAGCCTGAGCTCGCTGATTGCATTAAAAAAAACACTTGAATTTTCACATACAATCAAATTTTAGGACATTAAGGGGTCGTTTTTTTTTTCTGAAGACTGAATAATCATGAATTTTACTGAAAACTGAATAATCATGAATTTTACTGAAAACTGAATAGTGACTAAAATCTGAATCGGAATGATATGTTTGTTTTTTTTTATTTTTATCAACTCTTAATAGAATGTCAACTTGCTTGTTTTTTAAATATAAAATGGTTTAAAAACAAGTAATTTGATATTTATACCCTTGTTATTATTAATTGTTATATATTTTCATTTTATATGATACAAACAACTACATAAAAATAATTTAACAAATCTTAAACCATTTTATGTAATAATTGCAATATATTATTCTTGATTTTAAAAAAAAAATAGAATTGAAGGGTCAATGGTGGTGTTGAAAGTTATAAAGTGATTAATGTTTTTTTTTTAAAGATGTTTATCATAAATAATAGGTTAAAAGAAATAAATTTGTATAATATAAAATTATGATAAAATTGAATATATGTTATCTTTGGTAGGATAATCTTAGAAGAAAATATATTAAATGCAATCCGGTGATTTATGATTAAGTTAAAAGTCATGATTTCTTATTTTTTATTTTAAGTCGTTTTTTGATATTTTTAAGTTGTTTGACCACTTAAAAAAACAAACAAAACAAATTAATAATTTCAATTCAGATCTATTAAGTTTTAAATGCAAAAAACAAACGATCTCTAACTTAAATTTTAATATTCAGTTTAATTTAAAAATACACTTAAATTTAAAGATACCTTTAAATTTAAATATAAACTACAAATAAAGATTAAAACTAAAGGTAAACATAAACTTAAAATCAGTAGAAAATAACATCTAAATTATATAAACGTTAAATTCTAACATAAAATACAATTAAGCAAAGAGATAAACAAATTTATAGTTTTGTTTTTGTTTTTATATTTTTAATATTTCTTAAAAATAATTATATAAATATTGAGTCAATCAAAGCGGGTCGAGACATAATGGTTTGACCCATACCTAATTTAATTTGGTTACAATTTGGGTCAACAACGTTTGACTCGGTCTTGATCTAAACCCCGTTTCAAGTACTCCTAACCCGCACCAAAGGGATCAGATTCCAACCTATTGGGGAAGGTCGATGATTTTCCATCCCTACTTGAGATAGGGAGAGAAAAGTAGAGAGAGAAAGTTACAGTCTTAGAGCATCTCCAATGCTAATGTGGGTTGTGAAAAAATTAGATGACACATATGATGGACATCCACTTTGTTAAAAATTTCATCTCCAATGCAATCTCTCTAATACAACTTCAAGCTGAGGTGACAACTTTTTTTTAGAGGTTGTCAACATGACTCTTTTATTTCAGACGGTCTGTTGGACAGCCATCTAGTTGGCCCAGTCAGCAACAACTCTTGTCTTCTATTTTGTTTTATTCAGCAATTCTAAAGTATATTTAAGGAGACCAATAATAAATTGACATGTCATTAAAAACATTTATTTTACAAGTGAAGCATTGTAGACCACTTTTTTATTGACAGAATTTCATATAAATCCTATCTTTTTAGTGATTTGTCACCTTTATAAACGTCTTTCCAAATTCATTACTTTAGTCCTTACTTTTTCCAAAACTCATCACTTTAGTCCATTTGACCAAATATGTGAAAGTCAACTATTTTAAAACCCATGAAAGTACACTTTTACCCTTATTAATATTTAATTTAGCTAAAATGATTATATTAGCTTTAAATTAAAATAAAAAATAATAAAATTCTCAATAATTAAATCTTAAACAAATATATTACAAAAAAATATATTAAATAAATAATAATAATAATATCCATTTTTTTTTGTATTTTGGTCATAATGGATATTTATTTAGCTAAAATGATTATCTTAACTTTAAATGATTTTTTTTAATTTTTATTTTGTAATATATTTATTTAAGATTTTATTATTGAAAATTTTGTTTTTTTTCAAAATTATTTAAAGTTAAGATAATTATTTTAGCAAAATAAATATCCATTGTGAAAAAAATACAAAATAAGAAACAATTAATGGATTTTATTATTATTATCTATTTAAGTTTTTTTGTAATATATTTATTTAAGATTTTATTATTGAGAATTTTATTACTTTTCATTTTAATTTAAAGCTAATATAATCATTTTAGCTAAATTAAATAGTAATAAGGGCAAACGTGTACTTTCACGGGTTTTAAAATAGTTGACTTTTCACATATTTGGTCAAATGGACTAAAGTGATGAGTTTTGGAAAAAAAAAATAAGGACTAAAGTGATGAATTAGGAAAGACATTTATAAATGTGACAAATCACCAAAAAGATAGGACTTATGTGAAATTCTACCATTTTTTATTTGGATGTCCATCAAGTTTAGTTACATGCCACATAGGAAGCAATTGGCTTGACAATGTTAACATATCACCATTTTTTTTCAAATGCAAGCAACATTACCATAACTATCAGAGAGAGAGAGAGATCTGATTTGAGACGAATGAGGGAAATTTTTTTTGTTGATATCTATAACTATCATTAAAAAAAATTGTTTATTGATAGAGTTCATAACTATACATAAAAGAAAGACAAAAACAATATAATAATCATGTGTTAATGAGAGAGTTTTTAAACTTGAAATAAAATTAGAGTTTAATTAGGGTTTATAATAAAAATTAGGGTTTATCATAATTTTTTTTGAAAGGTAAGTTTTGCAAATAAAGAAATATAGTTGAAGATATGAATGTAATTAATGAGTATACATAGTATTTTGTTTATTTTTAATTAAAGTAATTTGTTCTTATTGGTAAATTTCTATTGAGATATTTTTGTAATTAACCTTTTTAATAAAATATTGGTGTACTAATAAGTTTTATGAGTGTCAATATCGGCATCCCAAATTGAAAACCAATTTAAAACGAAGAGAGAAAGTTAAAAGAGAAAGTAGATATTGAGATTGAAATGTCAATATATGGATCAGATATGGGCTGGATCAACATGACACATTCCCGAAACTCAGTTGGGCAAGGATGCCCCATACCTGATTTGTGCCTCGAACAGGTTTTCGAGTTTCGCGCCATACCTAAACCCATTTAGGGTGGGATGACCCATACCTGGCCTGAGCTGGCTGATTGCATTAAAAAGAACACTTGAATTTTCACATACAATCAAATTTTAGGACATTAAGGGGTCGGTTTTTTTTTTTTGTCTGAAGACTGAATAATTATGAATTTTACTGAAAACTGAATAGTAACTGAAACCTGAATCGGAAGGACATGTTTGTTTTTTTTTATTTTTATCACCTCTTAATAGAATGTCAACTTGCTTGTTTTTTAAATATAAAATGGTTTAAAAACAAGTAATTTGACATTTATACCCTTGCTATTATTAATTGTTATATATTTTCATTTTATGTGATACAAACAACTACATAAAAATAATTTAACAAATCTTAAACCATTTTATGTAATAATTGCAATATATTATTCTTGATTTAAAAAAAATAGAATTGAAGGGTCAATGGTGGTGTTGAAAGTTATAAAGTGATTAATGTTTTTTTTAAAGGTGTTTATCATAAATAATAGGTTAAAAGAAATAAATTTATATAATATAAATTTATGATAAAATTGAATATATGTTATCTTTGGTAGGATAATCTTGGAAGAAAATATATTAAATGCAATACGGTGATTTATGATTAAGTTAAAAGTTATGATTTCTTATTTTTTTTATTTTAAGTAGTTTTTTGGTATTTTTAAGTTGTTTGACCACTTAAAAAAAAAACAAAACAAATTAATAATTTCAATTCAGATCTATTAAGTTTTAAGTGCAAAAAACAAACGACCTCTAACTTAAATTTTAATATTCAGTTTAATTTAAAAATACACTTAAATTTAAAGATACCTTTAAATTTAAATATAAACTACAAATAAAGATTAAAACTAAAGATAAACATAAACTTAAAATCAGTAGAAAATAACATCTATATTATATAAACGTTAAATTCTAACATAAAATACAATTAAGCAAAGAGAAACAAATTTATAGTTTTGTTTTTGTTTTTATATTTTTAATATTTCTTAAAAATAATTATATAAATATCGAGTCAATCAAAACGGGTCGAGACATAATGGTTTGACCCATACCTAATTTAATTTGGTTACAATTTGGGTCAACAACGTTTGACCCGGTCTTGATCTAAACCCCGTTTCAAGTACTCCTAACCCGCACCAAAAGATTCCAACCTATTGGGGAAGGTCGATGATTTTTCCATCCTTACTTGAGATAGGGAGAGAAAAGTAGAGAGAGAAAGTTACAGCCTTATAGCATCTCCAATGCTAATATGGGTTGTGAAAAAATTAGATGACACATAGGATGGACATCCACTTTATTAAAAATTTCATCTCTAATGCAATCTCTCTAATACAACTTCAAGCTGAGGTGACAACTTTTTTTTAGAGGCTGTCAACATGACTCTTTTATTTCAGACGGTCTGTTGGACAGCCATCTAGTTGGCCCAGTCAGCAACAACTCTTGTCTTCTATTTTGTTTTATTCAACAATTCTAAAGTACATTTAAGGAGACCAATAATAAATTGACATGTCATTGAAAACATTTATTTTACAAGTGAAGCATTGGAGACACTTTTTTATTTGGATGTCTATCAAGTTTAGTTACATGCCATATATGAAGCAATTGGCTTGACAATGTTAACATATCACCATTTTTTTTTCCAAATGCAAGCAACATTACCATTAGAGATGCTCTTATATTATCATGTGTTGATAAATCTGAAACATTAACAAGTTGAATGATCATACTTTACCATCAAACCACAAAGTGCGGTTGTGGAAAGTTTGAATAACATAGAGTTGATGACACAATAAATCAGTTCTTTTCACAGCTCCAAGCAGCAGGTAAAAGACAAGTGAATTTAAATTTTCTACAACAATACAAAATCCTAACAAGAAGCCAATAATACAAAATCATCTGATAACGTTATAATTCAAATAAAAACCAAATTTAACAACCAATTATACCTCGGTCTCAGAGAGTGAATTTCACAATTCCAACTCATCTTTTTATTATCAACACATTCATCAATAGCAAACCATTCTTTTCTTGCAAACATGGCCGAAGAAGCAAATGCAGAAATAAGCTTCATAGAGAGATTCTTAAATGGATATCTGGTGGAAGAATAATTTGGAGATATGATGTTTAAAATACTGTGGATTTGTGTATCCATCGGCATCCTTGTAGCTAACTTCTGCAAGGCGACAAAAGTTAACTAACTCGAAGGAGGATCTCCATTGACACAGTTGTTGGCTTTATAGTTTGCCTCGTTTATATCCTTCCAAGCATTTTCAAACATTGTATTTAACTTTTCAATTGTTTCCTTTGTTGTCAAGCCATATTCATTCATATAACATTCCACGCTACAGGCTCCATGTGCCCTTGCTAGGTCAAACTTCATGCAAAAATACAAACATATATAAATATCGGTTAAGACTTAAGACTTAAGATGTCAATTAACTCAAAATGAACAATGCTGCACGTCACAATAATCGAAGTGGGTCAAGTGACACTGGAATCCTATTAATGGATAGGTCACTTGTAGTGCAATTTACTTGGTACCCCACTTAGGATACAAAAATTGAGATAACATAGCGATTCAAACCTGATACATTATCAAGTTTTCAGACTGAATGGGTATCTTTTACCACAAAATCATATTGAGCGGAGGTAAGTTCTCATTAAATATTATTATTAACAAAAAAAATTAAAAAAATGGGAATTATACCTTGTGATTCATTAAGTCATTTCTACCGCGGGCTATAAAATAGGCAGCTCTAAGAATTTTTGGTCCAGTTTGTAGCCACTCAAATGCATTTTCTTCTCTCATTCCCAAAAACGTCGCTGCTGTGAACATAAACATTCCTACTGAAATAGATCCATTTCTCATATACTCATCGAATGGAGGTACATAGTTTTGATTTAACCATTCGGCTTCAACAAAATAGACTGTCACAATCTCTTTCATCTGATTATTAACAGAAAAACAAAAAAGAATTAGTTAATTTCATAGAACACATGATTTTGAATCAATTATAAATGGGCGAATTGCAATAAAGTACCCCAATATATTATAGTAATTATTTAAGATAAGGATAACTAAGTCGTTTCATTATTAAACACCGGTCAAACCATTTATTTTAATGAAGTCAACTAACGGCATGGTACTTACATAATTACATCAAAACAGAAAATTTCCACATATTTATACTAAATGTTAGGATATTTTATTACAATTGGCCATTAATTAAATCTTACCGCATTCTTCATATAAGAAACTTTATAAGATATTTCTTCCTCAGTCAAGTCCTCGCTTATTTCATCAAAAGTATTTAAAAGAGCGCTATAAACAATCTTCATATAATCTGGCAATTCATCAAGAGCACTAATGTCCCACCTGAGAAAGACAAATAATAACAAATCGGATTTCAGTTTCCTTTGTAATAAGAATTTTCGAAGATACATTTCTGAGAAATATTTAATTATATATGCTTAATAAGCCATTAAATCCGAAGAGCCGATATACTAGAAGTTGAAGCTCAAGAATCCTTTCTACTTAAAGAAACTAGAAACTTTGTAGATTTAATGCACATGGTTTATGATTAGTTTTTTTTATTATTATTTAATTACTTTGTTTGTTAAAATGCCTTATATAAGTTTTTATTCTAATTAATTCACTTTAAGCAGAAACGGATATATATTTGACTTTTTGATATATGTTTGTTTGGTTGATTAGAAAATAAAGGAAAAGAAAGAGAAAAAAAATAAGGAACAAGAAAAGAAAGAGAATTGAGGATTTGAGGTTTAATATTATGTAAAAAGTATACTATAACAGCAAAAAACCGTAATATTTAAAAAAAAAACTGAAAAAAGCCATAATTACTCATTCACACCTATTTTTTTTTTAATTTTTTAGACCAAATTATCATTCCTATATAGTAAACCTCTATAAATTAATAATGGTAAGACCTTATAAAATCTATTAATTAATCAAATTATAAATTTATGGATAAATTTATTTTTTATTAATTTATGAAGATATTAAATGTATTTTTTATATTATTAATTTCATACATACATTTTATTAAATTAATCAATTAAGATTCAACCCCAAAACTTATAATATAAAAAGTTAGAGATGAGATTCAACTAGACTTAAATTTAAGAAGAAACAAAAGTAACAATATATTCATATTTCAAGAAAGTGTAATAGTTAATTATATATATAATTTTTAGCAAGTTATTAATTTATAAAATGAATGGGACCATATATCTATATAAGCGTTTTCTAGAAATGTATTATTTTATAGTTTAATCGAAATTATTAATTTACCATATTTACCCAAATCGGACCGATAAAATTTATTAGTTTAGTGAGATTATTAATTTATAGAGGTTTAACTTATATATAATTTATAGCAATGGTAAAATAGAGAACCTTTGTACCGCATGCGTAAAAAGTTGAAGCTCTTCAAAAGTACCATAAGAATCGAACGTGTCATCTATAAATGTGATCACCTTGGTAAGTTTGCACAATATTAACCGAGCACGCGAGTAACAAGGCTCAAAATATACCGTAACTACAGATAAGTAAGCCTCCATTAGTCTGTCTCTTATGTATGGTAGCTTTGATGGCAAATTCAAAATTTTCCACCAACTGGAATTAACAGGTGCAAGGAAAATGTCAGTTAAATCATCATATTGTCTCTCCAAAATACACATAAAATCTAATATATCAATGCTTTTCATATATATATATATAAAAGGTGTCTTGAATTCAGATAATAAAATTAGGCATTCATATAGCTTTGAAAATAATAACTTAATTTCAAGAGTTGCCATTGTTAATGTGTTTGGTATTTTTAATTGGCCGCCATACGTGTATAATGACCGATATATATATATATATATATATATATATATATATATATAAATCTTGTATAAAAACTTAGAAGTTTTAAAAAATTAATTATATTTAAACAATTTTAAATTTATAAAAGTAACTTATTTATTTCTCTAATTAAGATATCAAAATAAATAAAATTTTAACATGTACCTTGAAAGGTGGCTCAGCTCTTGTTGGTGCAATAGTTGCAGCCGATTAAAATCCAACTTTGCAAACAAGAGTAGTGTATGATTTCTAGAATCATCTACTTGGTAGAAAGAGATGTACTTGCGAGCTTCCAATCTTGGCATGCCTTTGTGCAACGGCATTTCCAGGGCATCCATTATTTGTTTCGCCACATTAAGGCTTGATTTTTCAGCCAAGAACTGGAGATGAACCTTTGAAAAAACAAGGGCCTCCTCAAGAATATCTTCTCCGTGTCGTCTCAAATGGGCAGCTTCATATAAACTTAACATTCCCTTTGCATCACTAGTCAGAATTTCCTTGAATTTACCGTCACTGTCCTTAAATTTGTTGAAGTTGTCTGATGATCAATTCACAATCCGGGAGTTAACATTAACCCTATGCAGGTTATAATGTCAAATGTTTACTAATGCAACATTAAAGCTTTCATGCATGAATTAAGATCCAAATACTGATTTCTTAACTATAAATTGTCAATATCCTTTTTACAATGCACGTCTATTTTATATAATAATTATGCTTTGTTCTGTGCTCATCAGAGAAGTAAGGCACACAAATATATTCCAAGTTAAATTTATCAAATAGGTATTGGTATTGATTGAAAAATGTTCAATTAACATAAATATGTATTGAGAATTCCGCACGAAAAAAACATGCGGACAAGAGAAAATATTTTCTTGAATTTAGATACACTTTGTGTTCCATTTTAATTTTCATTTGATTGCATGTTATAATATGAGAAGTATAGATACGTACCGCAAGACATATTATAACCATGTTGTCTGAGAACTCGAAACATGAGAGCAACAGTGTATAAATCATAATCATTATCATCACTGAGGTAAGGTTGAGACTCAAAAATCTGAGTTAATTGTTCTTCTATCTCAGTAACAAAGTGATATGACACACCGAGTCGACATAATGAATTGATCAAACCAACTTTCTCGGTTGGATCATTAGTAGGAGCGATTATCATTTCCCTCAGCTCATCTTTCAATTCCTCCATCTTCTTACCATATGTTTGATCAAATTCCTGTGAAAGATATTGAGATTCTTAATGAGGAAATAATAAGAATTAAAGAGTGTTAGAGAAAGGGTTTTCATACCAAGATACGAGTGGCGATGTTGGAAGTGAAGGCACTGGAATCCTTCCATATGTTGGACGGAAATTCTGTCTGTAGACGGATAACTTCTTGGTTGGTTTTGGTGTCTAAACATACTGACTTATCATCAGTGAAGGGAGGTAATTGTTGAGCCATTGAATTATATTTAACTATATGGTAATTTTCAAGGAAGGAATTGAAGCTCTTGAGAGGTTATCAACTTAAATATTGTATGAAGAATTTGCACATGTAATTAGACTTATTTATAGAAAACTGATAGTGTTTTCGAAGTACTAATTTTCGTTTTTCGAGTGTTTAAAACGATGAGAATACTTTTGGCATCATTTTTCAGAAAATAATATTCAAAAACACCGACAAAATTTAAAGCTATAGTCTATAGAGGAGAGTGGACCGAAAACCACAATATGATGTTTAAGTTTTTGCTTTTCAGTTTTGGTGGGGTCCACCTAAATAAATGCTATGCATTTTTGCTTTTAGATTTTTTTCTTATATAATTTTGCTTTTCAAGAAATAAATTTGTTTAATGGTTAATATATTTTTTTAGGAAATTAATAAACTTTTTAAATCAGTATTTAAATGGTGGTGGGAGTGGAGTTAGGTTCATTCCACATCTTCGAGAAGTTCTTGGGTGCATCCCGCTGCACCCAAGTTTTTGTCCCACATCTTCACCCACAAAACAATCTAAAACAATTCTCAAAAGATCTCAAACAACTCCAAACAAGATCACAATCAACACACATAATCACAAACAATCTCCATTCAGGATCTATGATGAAAAGCACATACAAAGAAAATATTTTAATAAAATAATAACTACTTAAAAAACAAAATTTTATGAAAAAAAAAACGTGTAAAACGGTTGGACATCTAGCGATCGCTAAGGATATCACCCATAGAGATCTGGGCCACAAAATTATGAAATTTTCTTTTTGCAATCTCCACATGGAAATAGATATAAAGTTGGTATATATATATATATATATATATATATATATATATATATATTCCTTTTCCTGTCGGTGTTGTCGGTGCGTACTGATAGAATTACATAAGGACATTGAATGTGAGCTACTTATTTATAAAAGAGTTTTGACAAGTACATACATACCAAGTCAAAATATATAAATTGAGTGGCTTACATTCAATGACATTGTATAATTCTATCGGTGCGCACTTATGTTAAAATTGTTATATATATATATATATATATATATATATATACACGCACACCAACTTTGAATAATTTGGAATTGTACTTATTTTATATTTACAGTGGATTCCATTGAAACAACTTTAATAATATGAAGTATGAAGGCTATTGAGGTTCATGAAAAAAATTGGAGATCTGGGCAATCTCCCCATGGAAATAGACATAAAGTTGGTATATATATATATATACACAAACTTTGAATAATTTATATATATACACACACCAACTTTGAATAATTTGGAATTGTACTCATTTTATATTTACAGTGGATTCCATTGAAACAACTTTAATAATATGAAGTATGAAGGCCATTGAGGTTCATGAAAAAAATTTGGAGATCTGGGCAATCTCCACATGGAAATAGACATAAAGTTGGTATGTATATATATATATATATATATATATATATACACACAAACTTTGAATAATTTATATATATACACACTTTGAATAATTTGGAATTGTACATTTGACTCACTTTATATTTACAGTTGATTCCATTGAAACAACTTCAATAATATGAAGTATGAAGGCTATTGAGGTTCATGATCCAAGTCGAGACAGGAGCCCGGCCTATAATGTAAGAGCTGGTTGGAATTGTACATTTGACTCACTTTATATTTACAGTGGATTCCATTGAAACAACTTTAATAATATGAAGTATGAAGGCTATTGAGGTTCATGATCCAAGTCGAGACAGGAGCCCGGCCTATAATGTAAGAGCTGGTTGGAGTTCAAGCGGGAGTCATATGCTTTGGTAGGGTCAACCGCAAGTCGGCAAGAGTCCCATATACAACCAATTTCTTCAATTTGTTTGCTCTATCCATATACTTATGTTATGAAACTGGCGTGTTTCGATTCTCAACATAAATTCGAATTGAGAATAATATATGTAATAAAAATAATGGACACAAGATTTACGTGGTAAAACCCACAATGTGAGGGAAACATCCACAGACAAAGACTAGAAGGATTTTATTAGATTAAAAACGATTACAACATCTCTCTAATATTTTAGGAGAAAACTACAGCATTTCTCTCAAACAAGAGGAAATAACATTTAGAGAGAAAGAGGAAAGCTAATGTTTGGGATGATTCTTAGAGAAAACTTAGCTTGATATTTATAGGCAAACACCACACCATATCATTAATGAAAGTAGTTGAGAAATCAACTACCATCTACCATGTCATTAATTCATACCAACCAAGATTGAAAAATTACTTTAATTCCTTCATTCTCTCACTTGAAGTCATCTTTTCATGGTCTGATTATCCTTCTGATCGTTGCTCAAATCCCCGCTGCTTACATTTCTGCTAGACCATAAGAGGATCTACACCATATGAACTTGTCAGTATTGATAGACTTTGTCATTACATATGGTAGATTCTCCTTGGTGTGTATCTTTTGCATATCCACACTACCATCTTCCACTACTTCCCGAGCAAAGTGATATTGCACTCATATGTACTTGGTTCTGGAATGAAAAGCTGGATTCCTTGCGATGTGCAAAGCACTCTAACTGTCACAAAACAAAATGATATTCTCTTGTTTGTGCCTGAGTTCCTTCATTAGCCTTTTAATTCAAATTGCTTCCTTACAAGCTTGTGTAACTACCATGTACTCAGCCTCAGTTATAGATAGAGCCACAACTGTTTGTAACTTGGCAATCCAGCTAACAGCTCCTCCTGCAATTGTAAACACATATCCAGTAGTAGATTTTCTTTTGTCAAGATCTCCAGCAAATTCCGAATCCACATAATCTCTGACAGTAAATTCTGATCCTCCATAACATAATGCAGCATTTGAGGTTCCTCATGTTCTCAGAATCCTCTTCGCAACATTCTAATGCTCTATTACAGGATTCGCCATGTATCGACTAACCACTCCCACTGCTTGTGCAATGTATGTTCTTGTACATATCATAGCGAACATCAAACTTCCCACTGTTGATGCATATGGCACTCAAGACATCTCCATCCTCTCTGCTTCATTGCTTGGACTCATACTTGAGGATAATTTGAAATTCACAGGAAGTGGGGTAGAAATTGGCTTACAATCTTGCATGTTGATGCGGTGTAAAATTTTCCTCAAGTAGTTCTTCTGGGAGAGCCAAAACTTCCTGTTATTTCTGTCTCGGTAAATTTGCATCCCTAAAATCTTGTTTGCTGGTCCCAAATCCTTCATATCAAATTCCCTAGCCAACTGTGCCTTTAATTCTTGGACTCGATCTTTGTTGGGGCCTGCTACCAATATGTCGTCCATGTACAACAACAAGATAATGAAGTCATCATCGTCTTTAAACCTCTTGAAATAAGTACAATGGTCTGAACTGAGTCTGTTGTACCCAAGTCTTATAATGAAGGAATCAAATCTCTTGTACCATCACCTTGGCGCCTGTTTTAAACCATACAGATATTTGGTTAACCTGCAAACCAAGTTCTCTTTACCTCTTTTGGAAAAACCTTCTGGTTGAAGCATATAAATTTCTTCTTCAAGTTCTCCATGAAGAAATGCAGTTTTCACATCCAACTGCTCTATGTATAGGTTATGCGTAGTGCATATAGCTAGGACTACTCTGACTGTTGTAAGTCGAACCACCGGGGAAAATATCTCGTTGAAGTCAATGCCTTCTTTCTGAGCATATCCTTTCACCACCAGTCTTACACGATACCGTTCCACGTGGTCATTGCTATCGCATTTGATCTTATAGACTCATTTGTTTCCGATGGTTTTTTTTTTCCATGTGGTAGTGGAACAAGCTCCCATGTCTTGTTCTTGTGTAGAGCTTCAATTTCTTCCTGCATTGCTGTCATCCGCAGAGATGCATATGAGCTATCTGTAGCTTCATGGAAAGTCAATGGCTCTCCATTCTCTGTCAGAAGATAGTATGCTATATTGTTCTCTGTAACATACTCCGAGTGCCAAGCCGGAGGTCTCCTCTCACGATTTGACCATCGAACTTCTAGAACCTCAAACTCCACTAGTTCTTGCACCTTGTGCTCCGGTGCTGCTTCAGAAGAATCTAAATCTTCTTGTTTTGGATTATCTTCCACATAAACTTCATTAGTCTCTGAATTTTCTTTTGAAGTGCTATCTTCTCTTTCTCTTTGTAATTGATCTTTACAAAGATAACCTCTCTGCTGACTATAACCTTATGGGCAGTGAGATCCCATAGGCGATGCCCCTTTACTCCGTCAGCATACCCTAAGACATCTCCTGGATTTCGGATCCAGCTTTGCTATTTCTTGGGCATTGTACATCACGTACACAAGACATCCAGACGAATGTAAATTAAAGTAGTCAGCTGGCTTACCGATCCACATCTCCATTGATATTTTTTAACTCAATTGCAGTTGATGGAGACTGATTTATCACATAACAGGCGGTTTTGGTTGCTTCTGCCCAAAACGACTTTGGTAGACATCCAGTTCTCAACAGAGCTCTAATTTTTTTTCTGCTAGAGTTATGTTCATCCGCTCTGCCACTCCATTTTTCTGAGGAGTGTATATGACTGTGAATTACCTATCAATACCTTCTTGCTTATAAAGTGCAAGAAACTCGCAATATTTATACTCTGTTCCATTATTTGTCCTTAAACACTTGATCTTCCTATCGGATTCAAGTTCCACATGTGCTTTGAAGGCTTTAAACACTGGAAACACATCTGACTTTCTCTTGATTAGGTACACCCAATATCTCATAGAGTAATCATCAATAAAAGTCATATAGTACTTTGCTCCTCCTAGGGATATATATATATATGGTGATTCCCAAACATCAGAATGGATCAAGTCTAGAATGCATTTGCTCATAGCAGCTGATTTGCTAAACTTCAATCTATGCTGATTACTTATAACACAATGCTCATATAATGGTAGATTTACCGATTTGAGCCTTGGAAGCAGGTTCCGATCAGAGAGAATTTTTAAACCTCGTTCCGATATCTGGCCAAGTTTGCAATGCCATATTATCGTTGACTCTTCTCCATGGTTGGAAGTTGCAGCACATGCATCAGTTTCTTGCAGTGTTTCTCATTTAAGCATGTATAGATTTGCAGCGATCTTCTTTGCCCTCATAATTACAAGCAAGCCTCTGACAATTTTCTTGATCCCATTTTCTATATGGAATTTGCATCCGAGATCATCTAATTGTCCCAAAGACAACATATTCTTCTTCACGCCCTTCACATGTCATATTTCCTCAATAGTATGAATAGTACCATCATGCTTCTTTATCCTGATAGTACCAATACCAGCGATCTCCAAGTCACGGTCATTACCCATAAATACAGATCCTCTTGAGATAGGTTCATATTTGTGAAACCATTCTCTTCGAGAGGTCATGTGCCAGGTTGCCGCTAAGTCTAACAGCCAAACTTTAGCAAACTGCTTTCTGACTTCAACAACAGATGTTGCCTCACTGTATAGAACTTCACCATCATTTGAAGTACTTGCTACACATCCCTGAGAATTTGATGACTCGGGAGCTTTGTTGCCCACATTCTTCTTGTTTAGTCAACACTCACTTTTGACTGCCCTTTCTTGCCACAACAGTAGCACTTGATGTTCTTCTTACTTCTTGATTTTGACGTACCATGATTGTGACTCCCACTGGGGCCACATTCCATTGATCTCCCCATTGTCATCGATAAAGCCTCTGCTTGTTGTGAATTTGCCAACCTGTCTTCCCTGTTCTTTCGTCTACTTTATTCTTCCAAAACAACATTTGCAATATCATCGAAAACTAGATTATCAGTAAGGGTATTGTTTGTCAGGTTGATAACAAGTTGATCTTATGAGTCAGGTAGACTCTAAAATAGAAGTTCCGCACGTTCAGTCTCATCTATTTTATAACCCAATGTTGTGAGCTGAGAAAATAGTGTATTTATGATGTTGCAATGGTCGGTCACCGATGAGGATTCCGTCATTCAAAGAGTGTAAAGTCTCATTTTCAATAAGATCTTGTTGTGTAGTGACTTGGCCTCGTACAATTTTGTTAGAGTATCATATATCTCCTTTGTCGTTTTATTATCTGCCACACTTGATAATACTTCATCGGCTAATGCTAGATGTAGATTGGCAACTACGTTGCCATCAATCTTGTTCCACTCGCCATCATCAGTGATCTCTATTGGCCTTTCACTAATTGCTGCCAAACAATTATTCTTCATCAAGATTGCCCTTTTCTTCATTTTCCACAACATTAAATTACTTCAGTTGAATTTCTCGAATTCGAATTTCACTCTCATCTTTGTGAAATTCACACAAGACATTTGATAAATAGTGTCAGTGAACAGTATCATATACTGAAATAGTGCGGATCCGTGAATAGTACATCAGGAAAGTTCCCAAGAAAGAGTAGAGGGTCACACCGGACACACTTAAAAACCAATCTCCTTAGATAGAACTTTCCTAGGCATGTCCTTCCACACCACCACTACTAATTCCAGCACCTGTACAATCAGGAGCTCTAAGAACTCAAGAACAAATCTTTTCTGATGTGGAAGATCAAACACTGCTACAACCACAGAGCATACTAAGATTTTTTCAAGAGAATATAACACCTTGCTAACCAAGGGCTTTGATACCACTGTTATGAAACTGGCGTGTTTCGATTCCCAACGTAAATTCGAATTGAGAATAAAATATGAGATAAAAATAATGGACACAAGATTTACGTGGTAAAACCCTCAATGTGAGGGAAACATCCACGGACAAAGACTAGAATGATTTTACTAGACCAAAAATGATTACAACCTCTCTCTAATATTTTAGGAGAGAACTACAACCTTTCTCTCAAAGAATAGAGGAAAGAACATTTAGAGAGAAATAGGAAAACTAATGCTTGGGATGATTCTTAGAGCAAAACGTAGCTTGGTATTTATAGACAAACACTACACCCATATCATTAATGAAAGTAGTTGAGAAATCAACTACCATCTACCATGTCATTAATTCATACCAACCAAGATTGAAAAATGACTTTAATTCCTTTAACTTATAAGTTTTAATTGGTCAAGCGTGCCCTATTAATCAGAGGACTACATTTGCCAACGCAATAATTTTGTGATGGTAACATTCTAGCCTTCCAGATGTATACCAACTCAAGATACTTCATCCCTTTAAAGGGAAATGCATTGCGTTGCAAGTCACTTTACATGCTTTTAAAAATGATTTTTACATTTGTATTTTTTAGTAACAAATCATATATTCCATCATCGCAATCCTATCGGGACCAACTATTAAATACGTTAGCCCATCTTGCTTTATCTACTGGCCTATTCCAACTAAAGCCCAATGATAAGATGAGAGGTTAAAGCCATAAGATGCCCAAATCAAATGTGTTCCCTATCAGCCCATCACTTAAAACGCAGTGTTGTAACTTACCTTATCTAATCAGCGATTGCGCTGAGTCAGGATTTCTGGCTGAGATGACAAGTTGTGATTGGCTTCACTTGGCTGATGTGTACCTTATCTGATGAAGACTATATAAATGAAGAGATGAAGAGAGAGAATCATTATTCTGATTTCTAGGGTTTTATTTTCTCTTTCACATATTGTTTTCTCTGTATTGTTCTTCGTGTTCTTGGTATTCATCATGAATATTTGGGTTCTCTGCTTTGAATTTGCGATAGAGTTAAGAGAGAAAAAGATAGACTTGAGTGTGGTGATTCTCATGGTATAACTTTTGTGTATTTCTAGGTAGTATTCACTGGTTGTGTTTGAATGGTTAGGTCAGATAGGTCGAGTGCTTTGTATTGAGGGCTTCTAGGATCCTTTTGAGGGTAGATCTTGTATTGATCTGTGTAGTTCAAGGTTGTAAAGACTTCATATAGTGAGAGAGTCTCATCAAAGAGGCTCAACGTGGATGTAGGCATTTTTTGCCAAACCACGATAATTCTTGGTGTTCTTTCCTTTTATTTTTTCTTGCTATTTTGTTGATATCTTTGCATGAACAACACTGAACCTATTTCTGTTATTAGCAGTTACATTTATAACTATGTTCTATCACTCTATTGTACAGATCTTGCATGTATACTGTAGAACTGTTTTCTTTATCCTAGATTTGCATATTTAGGTTTATTAGCTTTCAATTAAAAAAGGTTACTTGAAAATTTTAGAAGTAGTATCTGTTGTTGTTTGTTACTAGAATTTCTTGTATATCTTTTTCTGTGAGTGAATCTTGCAGGTACTTGTTAAGAGATACTTTCAGTTAGGGTTTTGTAGTCATGCAAAATCCCTAATAGTGGTATCAAAGCCTAGATCTAGTACCGACTGTGAACGAAGAAGGAGAAGCTCCTCCAGTGGAAGAGTCTTCAGGCTCTGAAGAATTATCTAGAGAAGAAATAAGTGACAGTGAGGCTTCGAGCTCTCAGGCTGAGGTAACTGGTTATAATTTCCTCAATTTTAACAATTCTTTTAATTCCTTTATGAACACGAAATTCGAAATTGACAAATTCGATGGCTCTGTAGACTTTGGTATTTGGAGAAGAAAGATGAAAGTCATTCTCTCTCAACGAAAGATCCTCAAAGCTAGTGAAGGTACTGATAAGTTGTATGATAGTTTAACTAAAGAACAGAAATATGACATGCTAGAAATGGCCTTAGGAACAATAATTCTTAATCTGTCTGATGATATTCTTATGAAGGTTAATGATGAAACCACTACTTTTAATGTCTGGAAAAAGCTTGAAAGGCTATATCTTACTAAATCCTTAACTAACAAGATTTATCTTAAAGAAATGTTATTTAGTTTTAAAATGGACCCCGGTAAAGGCTTACGTCAGAACTTAGATGAATTTAAAAAAATGACCATTGAATTAGCAATTGTCGGGGATAATGAGAATTTGAGTGATGAAAATAAGACAATCATTCTCCTCAACTCACTTCCTAATTCCTTTAAAGATGTTAAAGTTGCCATCAAGTATGACATGTCTTTTCCCACTCTGGAAGAGTGTATCTTAGCTCTCAAGTCTAAGGATTTGGAGCTAAAGATTGAGAAGAATGATGGTGGGGAAAACCTGTTTGCCAGAGGTAGATCTTGAGTAAATAATAACAATCAAAACAATAAGAATAAAGGCAAAAGTAAAACACCTAACCATAATAGATCTCAGTCCAAAAATAGAACTGGATCTAGGAAATGCTACTTCTAAGGAAAAGAAGGGCATATTAAGCAATACTGTTTTGAGTTTAAGAAAAAGCTTCAAGATAAAACTCAGGTAGAAGGTAATGATGTTGTAGCCTTTAAGTCTTTTGAACCTAGTGAAGCACTCACTGTGAGTACTGAGGAGATAAAATCTGAATGGATCTTAGACTCTAGCCGTTCTTTCTACATGCGTCCTATAAACGATTGGTTCACTAAGTTTGAAGAACTTAATGGTGGAACTGTACTGATGGAGAATATCCAATAGTGCAAAGTAGAAGGTATATGTTCTATTGCTATAAGAATATATGATGTCATGGTTAGATTGTTTAGCAATGTAAGATATGTCCTAAATCTTAAGAGGAATCTTATTTCTCTAAGGACCTTAGATGAGGAATGGTACTCTTATAAAGCTGCAAGAGGCATTTTAAAAGCCTGTAAGGGATCTCTTGTCATCCTTAAAGGAGACAAGAAAAATGGGCTGTATGTGTTGAGAGGTGTTACTGTCACAGATGAAACTGCATTAGTGGCTTCCAAAGTCTGTGACAAAGGGTCTTTTTGGCATAAGAGACTAAGAAACATGAGTGAGAAAGGGTTGGGTGAGTTGATTAAGCAAAATCTTCTTGATGGAGTTCAAGTTAGTAAGATTGAGTTTTGTGAAAACTATGTACTAGAAAAGCAGCATAGGGTTAGTTTTAGTACTGCCCAACACACTACCAAAGAGATACTTGAGTATATTCACTCAGATCTCCGGGGACCTGCCAAGGTCTCCACACATGGTGGTAACGTCTATTTCTTGTCCTTGATAAATGACTTTTCAAGAAAATTCTAGATATATCTCCTTAAATCTAAGGACTAAGCTTTTGATAGCTTTAAAACTTGGAAAAAGATGGTTGAAAATCAAACTTCTAAGAAAATCAAAACTTTAAGGACTGATAATGGACTTGAGTCTTGTAAGGATGAATTTAATAAATTTTGTACCAGTGAAGGCATTCAAAGGCATAGAACTGTTAGGTATACACCTCAACAGAATGGGGTGGCGGAAAGAACGAACAGTACTATTTTAGAAAAGTTGAGATGTCTTCTCATTGGCTCAAGTTTGAGCCAAAAGTTTTAGGGGGAAGCTGCTGCTACAACTACTTATCTGATTAACAGATCTCCCTCCACTGCCATAAACCTTAAGACGCCTGAAGAGTTATGGACTGGAAGACCTCCCAGCCTCAAACACTTGAGAATGTTTGGATGTACCTGTTATGCACATCAGTCTGATGGGTTTTTCTAGGTTATCCCTTAGTTGTAAAAGATTATAGGTTGTGGCTTAAGGATCAAAAGGGTTTTAAGGTTATCATAACTAAGGATGTGGTCTTTGATGAGATCAGAATGCCTTGTAAAGACATTGACCTACCTACTAAATTCATACCAGATCCTTCAAATGATTCTGAGAACCATATTCAGGTGGAAGTTGGTAGCCCACCACTAGGTCATGTATCGGTTCAGCATGATCCCATTGAGAATCAGAGGGCTACCCACACTAATTCTGATGATCAGGTGGAAGAGAGTCGAATCAGCCAGAAAGTAACTACGATTCTCTAGTTGATTATGACCTTGTTAGGGATAGGGTTAGAAGAAATATACAGCCTAACAGTAAGTATGTCAATGCAGATTTTCTATCATTTGCATTGTGTACTGGACAAGAACTAGACAGTACTGAACCTAGAACTTATGATGAAGCTATCAGTTCTATTGTTAAGCATAAATGGCTTAATGCCATGAAAGAAGAGATGGAATATCTTGAAAAGAATAAAACATGGTCTATAGTTAGTAAACCTGAGAAACAAAAAGTTATAGCATGTAAATGGATCTTTAGGATTAAAGATGGGGATAGGCCGAATGAACCATGAAAATACTGCTCAAACGTGTGTCTAACAACCTAGAGGGGTGGGGGTGAATGGGTTGTTAGTCGATTATTACCAACTTTTCGATTAGTCAATATTAATAATATAATCCAACATAAACAAGCATACAAAATCAAGTGTAAAGTGCGGAATAATAAATAACACTTGATTTTTACGTGGAAACCCTTCAACAAGGGAAAAACCACGGGCTATCCTTCTAGCCACACACGATCACAGAAATCCACTATATGAGTAAAAAGTTACACCCTCAAGTGATACTCGGACTCTCACTGTAGATAACCTCAGGCTATGGACACTACCACTCGCCACTCTTGGTTCAATCCCTAGTGATATCCACTGATACACTACTCTTGGCGTGAGCACCTCCTACTCTACCCGCAGGCCTTTTACAGTGGCACTTGACCAATGCTTGCCAACCACAACTTGGTTGCAAGACTTCAATGCTTGTGCAACTTCACCTCGAAGCCACAAGACTTTGACTCAATGAAGAGTATAAGGTCTAAGTGAACAATCAATGAATGCTCAACACAAAATATGTTAGACCAAACATACAATGCTTAACTAGATGTAGATAATGCAATACAACATCCTAGTTATCAAATAATGCCTACATGCCCATATATAAGGATTCAATTAGATGCAAAGGGATTCTAGCAACCTAATTGTCAAACAAGTCCAACCAACACAAGTTGTCACAATAAATAACAAGGGCAATCAATGTGCAATCAACAAATGCAATCAATGAGGCATAAACAACAATGTCTAAATGCAAAACATAAAGACTTAGCTAGAAGGGCAATGTGGTCCCAAATTCTAGCTATCACAAACAAACTCAATTAGTTGTGTAGAGAATTTCCAACAAACTAATTGTCAATTAAATCCACATGAACATTCAATAGAGCTTGACAAGATAAATAAACATTAATCTATCAACCTAATCATTAACCAATATCACAAGAATGTTCTAGGGTTAGCTATTTAGGGAAAATCAACCTAATCATGTAAGCTATCACAAACAAACCCAATCATGCAATTTAGACTCATAAATATATGCAATAAAGTGAGTCAAGGTATTTAATCAAGCAATAAATACCTAATCTAGAGTAAGAAGAACAATAAATGATATTCAAGGAAGTTCTTGCTTACCTAATCATGAAACAATGAAGACCCATGTATGATTGATGCTTTGGATGCATGGGTTTTGGGTTTGGAGAGTTAATGAAGCTTAAAGGAAGCTTAAAGGAAGCTTTCTCTCTCTAGACTCTCTCTATCTCTCTCTAGGGTTTCTGCAATTTTAGAGAGCTTGATGAAGAAGAAGAGATAAAGATGTATTTATAGTGGGAAAAAACAAGCTGACGCGAAAAGACCAAAATGCCCCGTTTTTGGTGTCAGGCGACATGAAAGGCTACATGGAAGTCGCCTAACATGTTGCCTAACGTTATGGAGAAGAAAAACATGTCTGAGGCAACATTGGAGGCGACATGCACAAGTGGCATTGCATGTCGCCTAACACACTGGACAGCACTCCAGCTCCAGAAACAAGCGACCCAAAACATGATCAAACGACATCGAAACCTTTCGTATGATATACCGTTGGAAAGGTATGGAAGTCTAATTTCTACTCCAATTTACAGAATGAGTTTTTGATGTCTGTAGAAAGAGTTATGGTCATTTAAGTGACCAAAAGTCAAAACCGGATAACAACAGAGATGCTCTGTTTTAGTAATCTATTTGGAGACTTCAAAACCAACCCAAACAGTCATAAAATATTACGAATAATATACCAGTTAGAAAGGTATGGAAGTCTACTTTCTACTACAATTATCAAAACAAGATTTGGATAAACGTAGAAAGATTTATGGTCAAAAGAGTGACCAAAGGTCAGAATTGATCAATAACAAAATTCCCACAATCATGGTATAAAACCATGTAACCAAATAATAATCCAAGAGAGGACAAATGGAACCTCTCTATGGTCACAAATCACTCTAAGACTCAAGCACACCAATGTGCAAGCGCGGACACAACACAAACACACCATCATGCGAGTGAGGACGTTTCCGAACACACACGGAAAACGTAGAACAAAAACAACCACATGTAAGGACAAACAAAGACGTGCTCGTGTGAGTTGTAAAACGGATGCACACATATAAACAATAAATAACACAAATGTAAGATGAACAAAGCATACATAAAGTGTGTGTGTGCACCTAAACTCTTCAAGAGACGAAGTCAAGTGAGTATACATTTTGCTCTTGAAGTCATGAAGATGCTTGGAAGCTTGCCAACATGGACATAAGCTACCTATTACACAATCATCCCCAATGTGGTGTGGTTTGTCATGAAATAAGCCAATCATAAAATCGAGGTCCTTACAAACCAGCTAGGTATAAAACTAGGTTAGTTGCTAAAAGGTTTACACAAAGAGAGGGTATTGTACTACAATGAGATTTTCTCTCTTGTAGTCAAATATAAGACAATTAGAATTATATTAGCCCTAGTTTGTTTCTATGACCTAGAACTAAAGCAGTTAGATGTTAAGACTGCTTTCTTGCATAAGGATTTGGATGAGACAATTTATATATCTCAGCTTGAGGGTTTAATATCCAAAACAAATCCCTCTTATGTCAGTCTTCTTAGGGAAATCTCTATATGGGCTTAAGCAAGTCTTTAGACAATGGTATAAAAGGCTTGATACCTTAATCACCAGCTTGAGATTCTATAAAAGTAAGTATGACTCATGTTTTTACTTTAACAGTAGCAAAGTTAAAGAATCTATTTATTTACTTTTATATGTAGATGATATGCTTATAGCTAGTAAAGACATGTCTAGGGTTAGAGAATTAAAGAAGAAACTAAAATCAGAATTTGAAATGAAAGATTTAGGTAATGCAAGGAAAATTCTAGGTATAGAAATTTTAAGAGTAAGAAAAGAGTTAAGGCTATATTTGAATCAATCCAAATATTTGTCCAAGTTGGTGGACAGGTTTGCAATGAAGAATTGCAAACCTGCTAATGTCCCATTAGCTTCCAATTTTATTTTATCTATTGTTCTGTCTCCTAGAAATTTAGAAGAAAGTAGATATATGGAGACAGTTCCCTACTTTAGTGCAGTAGGATCTGTGATGTACTCAATGGTTAGTACAATACCTGATTTGGCTCAAGCCATTAAGGTTCTATCTAGGTGTATGGCCAAGCCTGGAAAGGGACATTGGAATGCCATGAAATGATTGTTGAGATACATCAGCTCTACCATTTCACTAGGGCTGATCTATGACTGCTCTGACAGTGAGCTAGAACTTATAGGATATGTTGGTGGATACTATGATGGGGACAGAGATAAGAGAAGGTCTACCTCATTTTATTTTTTTCACCTTTGTAGGATGTTGTGTCAGCTGGAAAAGCCAGTTACAATCTGTTGTGGCCTTATCCACAACAGAAGCTGAGTATATAGTAATCACTAAAGCTATTAAAGAAGCCATTTGGCTCCAAGGTTTGTTTAGTGAAATTAATTTGTCTAAAGATAAGCTTGTGATATATACAGACAGTCAAAGTGCATTACACTTATGTAAGAATCCTGTATTCCATGAAATGACTAAGCACATTGAAGTTAAATGCCACTTCATCAGAGATCAGATCTCAGATGGAGTGGTGGAAGTGGAAAAAGTTTCCACTAAAGAAAATCCTGCAAATATGGGTACTAAAGTGGTATCCTATAGCAAGCTCAAGCATTGCTTGAACTTGTTCAAAATAGGTGATTATGGTTGACTTTTTTCTGTGTCTTGAGCCAGGTACCTCTAAAGAGACTACTCTTACTATGTGATGCAGTCTAAGCAACCTTGATCAGGAAGATGGCCTAAGGTGGAATTTGTGAAGTATGTTAGCCCATCTTACTTTATCTGCTGGCCCATTCCAACTAAAGCCTAATGATGAGAGGAGAGGTTGAAGCCAGAATAAGCCCAAATCAAATGTGTTCCATATCAACTCATCACCAAAACGCAGCGTTGCAGCCTACCTTATCTGATCAACGATTGAGCTGAGTCAGGATTTCTAGCTAAGATGTCACGCTGTGATTGGCTTCACTTGGCTGATGTGTACCTTATCTGATGAAGACTATATAAATGAAGAGATGAAGAGAGAGAATCATTATTCTGATTTTAGGGTTTTATTTTCTCTTTCACATATTGTTTTCTCTGTATTGTTCTTCGTGTTCTTGGTATTCATCATGAATATTTGGGTTCTCTGCTTTGAATTTGCAATAGAGTTAAGAGAGAAAAAGATAGATCAGTGTGTGGTGATTCTCCTGGTATAACCTTTATGTATTTCTAGGTAGTATTCACTGGTTGTGTTTGAATGGTTAGGTCAGATAGGTCGAGTGCTTTGTATTGAGGGCTTCTGGGACCCTTTTGAGGGTAGATCTTGTATAGATATGTGTAGTTCAAGGTTGTAAAGACTTCATATAGTGAGAGAGCCTCATCAAAGAGGCTCAACGTGGATGTAGGCACTTCTTGCCGAACCACGATAATTCTTGGTGTTCTTTCCTTTTATTTTTTCTTGCTATTTTGTTGATATATTTGCATGAACAACACTAAACCTATTTCTGTTATTAGCAGTTACATGTATAACTCTGTTCTATCACTCTGTTGTATAGATCTTGCATGTATATTGTAGATCTGTTTTCTTTATCCTAGATTTGCATATTTAGGTTTATTAGCTTTCAGTTAAAAATGGTTACTTGAAAATTTTAGAAGTAGTATCTGTTGTTGTTTGTTACTAGAATTTCTTGTATATCTCTTTCTGTGAGTGAATCTTGCAGGTAAATGTTAAGAGATACTTTTAGTTAGGGTTTTGTAGTCGTGCAAAATCCCTAACACCAGTGTTTTTTTCCCTAATGGTGCATCTGATATACGTTTTTATTTACTGTTTTTCAGTATAAAAATAAAAATAAAAATAAAAACAGTATTTTTGGTTTCAATTTCAAATTCTAAAAACGCATATGGTAACATTTGCTGAAAACTATATTCTGAAAATGAAAACAGTAAAAACGCGTCTGGTAGATTAACAGAAAATATTAAATAAAAAATTGTAATATCAAAATTGTAATATATATTTTTTAAGTTATAACCTAAAATAGTAGAACAATTTGGTAAATAATTAATAATTTTTATTATAATTTGTAAACTCATCACAAATAATTATCATCTAAACTCATAATTAAAGGAGGAGAAGAAGCAGAAATGAGTTTTTTTATAAGAAAAACAAAATGAACAACATGGAAAACCTGTTTTACTTGTTTTTCCATATTTTTTAATTTTAATATTGATTTCGTTTTCCATTTCATTTTTGTTTTTAAAACAAAATAAAAAATTGTTAATGTATATGAATTTGAAATTGTTTTCGAAAATCAAAACAAAAACAATCCAAAAAATGGGTACCGGACAGGCCTTAAATATCTTGTCCCTATTGCCTACTTTTATTGCAGTGCATATTATAAATCTCTTTCAAATTATATGTTTGAATCGGTGGTTTTCTACCATTGGCATCAAATATAATTTTTCGATCTTACATTTCAATGTGATATGACATTATTTTAAGAATAATGATAAAAAAATCTAACATTTTTCATCCTAACACATATGGTATATGAGGTGTCAAATTGTGAGTGAATACACATTAATTATGTTTTATCTCACTTATCATATGTATCCACTCACCATTTAACATTTCAAATGTCATATATGTTGGAATGAAAAAGATGAGATTTTAGATGAGATGTTTAACATTATTGTTATTTTAATGATCGGCTATATGCATCCTATCAATGGATTATCAATTTATTTTTAATGTTAAGAAAAAAAGTCGTAGATAAAATCTTGCAATTAAGAAGAGTATAAACGAGCCACGTTGGCAAGCTTTATACAGAACAACTGTACGTGGCAAAATCTAGCACAGCCACGCAAATTCGAGCATTGACATGGAATCTCTCTGCTTCCTGTATCTTCCTTTCTCTAAAATTGAATTTGAACACGTCTCTCTGCTTCCTATATCTTCTCCCCGGTTTCCAAGTAGAAAAGAAAGAAAAGCCAAAGATGCAGCAGCAAACAAAGGAGCAGAATCAACGGCTGAGAGAGATTAAAGTAAAGGATCTAACGGCAGATAAGAGGAGGCTAGTGGAGGTGCCATACACGGCGTCTCTGACACACGCCATGAACGTATTTGTGGCCAACAAGGTGGTGGCGGTTCCAGTGGCTGCGCCGCCGGGGCACTGGATCGGTGCTGGTGGGTCCATGATCATGGAGTCTGATAAGCACACTGGAGCTGTGCGGAAACACTATATAGGGATGCTTACTATGCTTGATATATTGGCACACATTGCTGGGGATGATCAGATCAACGGTGGAGTTGGAGGTGGTGTTGATGATGGGTCTGATATTGATAAGAAGATGTCGGTCCCAGTTTCATCAATCATAGGGCATTGTCTAGAAGGACTCAGTTTGTGGACTTTAAATCCCAACACCAGGTGACCTATTCATTTATGTTACATACATAACTAATTAATCTAAAGAGATTGTTAATTTTTTTACAGTTGTCCGGTAGTCATGTGAAAGAGATAGTTTCTTGTACTTTTAATTGTTAATTTTTTTTTTGGTATATCTTTGGATTGAAATCCAGTAATTAAAAACTAACCCAGTAGACAGCAACTATACAACTATACATTACCTTCATAATAGCTTAACTCCCATTTACTTTTTTGAGTGAAAAAATAAAGTTATCATTACGGTGATAGTTATTATTATAGCCTTGACAAATTCTGTATGTTGTCTTGCTGTTGCACATAAAGCCCCAATAAGTAGGGAGAGACCTTTTCCGCATTGTAGTATTTGACCTTAGTAGGTTCCGGCCGCCCGCTATGATCTGTATGGTGTTAGATTTTAAAAAAATGAAAAATTAATTGTCTTATTGACAAATTGCAGCATCTTCGATTGTATGGAAGTATTCAGCAAAGGAATCCATAGAGCATTGGTGCCGACAGACGGGCAAATGGAGAATATTTCAGGAGTTGAGCTTGTGGAATCTGCTTCGAGCTATCAAATGGTGACACAAATGGACTTGCTCAAATTCTTGATGAACCATTCTTCTGATGAATTGGATGGCATTTTATCTCACTCTGTCAAGGAATTAGGAGCGGTGAACGAAACTGTTTTTGCCATTACTGACCGCACCAAAGTTATCGATGCCATTAAGTGCATGAAGGCTGCTTTGCTTAATGCTGTTCCTATAGTTATGGCCTCTCATTCCCTTGAAGAAGATCCCAAACAGCTTATAAATGTAAAGTCTCACTCAAATTAACTTATGTTTATCAATATATTTGTTATGGGTAGTGGCTAGTGGGTACAAATCTGCAATATGTATTATTGTATAGCATTTTATTTGCTTTGTGTTCACTTTTAGTAATGGAGGCCAGATGGCCAAAAAAAATTTAATCGTCACAAAAATTATCAAAATACTTGAAGAAAATATATGTATTTAACATTTTAGCTCTACCAATTTTATGTTTTTATAATTTGACCCCGCAACTTTGGACTTCTGGTTCCGCCGCTGTTCATAAGGTTTTGATAATCCTACTTGGGCTTATAACAATATTTGTGTGGTTTAGAATTTTGTTTGACTAGTATTTGTACTAAATTTTGTTGAGTGCCATTGTCAACTTTGTTGTTGGTCAGTCAGCTGGTGTCGTTTTTTGTTTTTTTTTTTCTTTCTGCTGCTCTGTTTTGACCTCGTGCTGTGTCTTTTGTCTCTGTTTTGGCTTTGCCTTCCATGTTTCTGGGAGTTGTCGTGTGCTTTCTTGGTTGCTTGAGTGGTCCTCTCTGGATCCTTAATAAATCCATCTTTCAAAAAAAAAAAAAAAAAATTGTCAACTTTGTTGAGTGCAAGTCTTCCATATATTACGTGATTTGTTTCTTATATATTCTTGTGTTTCAATATTTCATCAAAAATGTTCCTAATGCATGCATATTATTTTGAGCTTCAATTTCAGGGAAATAGCAGGCAACTTGTTGGTACATTTTCGGCAACGGATTTAAGGGGATGCCATTTTGCGTCGCTGCAGACGTGGTTACCTCTAACTGCTCTAGAATTTACAGAGACAGTGCGAACACGCCCTTTATTTGCAGCAGCTTCCAACACAATTCAATCGAGAGAACTGATAACATGTCATGTAGATTCACCTCTTTCTGAAGTTATCAACAAGGCTTTGACCAAACACGTACACCGAGTTTGGGTTGTGAACCAGGGCTTGCTCGCTGGTGTCGTTTCTCTAACAGATATGACTAGGGTTCTAAGAGTGTCACTGCTATCGGATCCACAGGTAATGTGAGTGATTCAGGATCGATACCAATGTTTTTCACAATATATTGCAAAGGTTTTTGGTCTTTGTAATTAAATGAAACGGAGCTTATTAAGGTCTTATGGATGTTTTTTTGTACTTGTTTACTTTTTCTATACAGAACTGTTGTTGAAGAACCTGATAAGCATATTAGATCGTTGGAGTCCTTTGATTTGCTGACACATCTGCACTTTTTATTGTCTTGAATTCCATAACGTAATTAGTGTTTCTTGTTATAAACTAATAGGTAGAATGCAATTGGAACGGAGAAGAGAAAAAATAATTCCATAACGTAATTAGTGTTCTTGTTAGACCATAATTGCTTTCACAGAAACACACTTAAATGAAATTACTGACAAATCAAAGCATGTTGAAAGTTTTAATTAGCAGTTTGAAGAATAGTTTTACGTATGAAGATGAGGATAATGTATTTGATAATGAGGCCTATCATAACCTTGACATATAGAAGATCCAAAGCATGCCACGTTAAAAAAAAAAAAAAAAAAAGAGGAGGGGATATTGGGCTCTTGAAGGTTGGAATTTGAAATTTTAAGAAACCATATTCGGTTGTTTGAAGTATGTAGCATAAAAGAACAAAAAATTTATTTACGATATAAACAATAACAGTAATGAGTGTTAGAGAAACTACACTGTAATATATAAGTGTAGTTTTCGTTTATAAAATCAGACCATTTCTTTACACCACGTAACTGAGGAGCTTTTGATATTTGTAGGTTCAATTGTAAATGAAGTTTGCCATTGTAACTACTCATATTAAATTATTATAAAATCAAAAAGATAATTAGCTCTAATACCAATTTTCCTTATCTCTCTATCTCTCACGTCCCTCTCTCTCTCTCTGGTTCCCTCTCTCTCAAATCTCTTTGAAAGAGACCGATTTTTTTTTTTTTGAAAGAAGACATTGGTTGCAGTCTTGCAGAGAGCTTGAATTAAAATCTGACTTGTCAAATTTTTTATTACACGGATATGATAATCGTGAAATTTTCAAAATATAGCGACGTGTTGAACATTTATTGGACAGACATGTCACTACATGCCTTAAGCCTAAGGTATTTAAGCTTTTCTCATGCTATTACTTCTTCCGATGACTCACATCCAATTACATTAAGAAATCCAAGACGTGGAGTGTATGTAAGCCGTGCCAAATTCTCAATTAATGCACACATAAATATTTAGAATCTAATGGTACGTTAGGAAGTGTGAACATACAATTTGAAATGGCCGACTACTTGTGGGCTCATGTAATCAAAATTTGTCTCTTTTGAGCTCTTGATTGTAAAATTGTATACGTACCTATTTTTGTATGTACAAACAACACTCCATTAAAATTTTTAAATTATAACATTTTGAAAGTAAACTTCGTATATTATATCAAAAATATCATTTCTTTTGGTTTTTGAATAAATATCATAAACTAATAAATTATAAAATAATTAAATAAGAACAAAGTGAAAAGCAAGGGAGCAAGCTCCCAGTACACCTATTTACTTTTACATTTAAACTTATTTTTAATTAAATTAAATAATTTTTTATTTTTAAAACAAAATTATAATTTAATATTTTAATTTAAATAATCACATATTTAGATTTAATCAATAAATAGTTATATTCAGATCAAAAGATTTATATATGTTCAAAATCTTAATTATTGTATCTATTTCATATTATTCTAATCATTTTAATAGTTTTTTTTAAACAATCCTTTTAATAGTTTTATTTAAGAGAAATATTGAAATATTGAAATATTGAAAATAATAATAATAATTTAGAATGTATATACGATTTTTAGAGGAATATAAATATCTCCATTTTGATTTTATGTATTTTAATTGATTTAATTTTCTTTTTTAGTCGATCAGTCTAGTTAGGGGTATTTTGTTTTTTTGTCTGAACACTGAACAGTCCTGAATTTTTCTGAAGACTGAATAGGGACTGAAATCTGAATCTGAATGATATATTTTTTTTTCCTCAAATCTGAATATACTGTCAACATGTTTGTTTTTAAAAAATAAAACTGTCTGAAAATAAGTAATTTACATTTATACCCATACTAATTAAAAGAGATAATTTGACATGCATCATTCTTTATAACATTTTGTATGTTTTTTTTACAAACAAAGTTCAATTTAACAAAATAAAAAATCAATCAAAGAATATAATTTTACATATTCTGCAAACAAAGTTTAAGTTAAATTTATTCTCAAGAAATAGTTCAAGTTCAAGTTTAATTTTATATGTTGTCCACGTTTCCGGTGAATATAATTCCTGAAACCATTTTTGTTTTTTTGTTTTCTTGGATCATATGCACCGGAAACCAAATAAAAGAAAGGTTATTGAATTTTTTATATATAATAATTCTATAACCTTTTCGAGCCACGAAATCTACTTAATATAATAAACAAATTTATTGAGTATTATACGAATAGTTAGATAAAAATAAATAAATAAAGAGTTCTTACCGGGATTTGGCAGGAGAGAAATTCAATTGTTCAATCCTTGAAAAATTTCATTATAAGAAGTAATTAGAGTTTTTTTTTTCTTTTCTAAAACATGTTTAAAATAAGAAATATGTTAAAAGAAAATTGTTTACACCATATTAAATTAAGATAAATTTGTAAATATATATTTTTTTAGAGGATAGACTTGGAAGAAAATATTTTAATTGTAATCCAGTGATTTGGAATTAAGTTAAAAGTCAAGATTTCTTACTTTTTATTTTAAGTTGTTTTTTGATATTTTTAAGTTGTTTGACCACTTAAAAAAACAAACAAAACAACTTAATGAGTTCAATTCAGACCCATTAAGTTTTAAGTGGAAAAAAAAAACGACCCCTTAGTCTGACCCCTTTATATTTATGGACATAGCCAAATTCGACTTGTCCAACTGCAGGATTTGGACGTGGGCTGGACTCAAGCTGTTCAACCCATTTGATACCTCGTTTGATTAAATATTAATTATTATTCTCCCAATCCCACATTCCATGTATAATATTACAAGGAAGAAGCATTGGACTCCACAAAATGATTTTTTTTTTTGAAATCTGATACTGAATTGGTCGAGCCATTTAAGACCTATCGAGATCAAGAACTATATTTACGGTCGGATATGTACTCCTTTTTGTTAGGTTTTGGTTTGTATTCTTAAGTGAACTCAATGTTAACCAAGCAAGACTCAACTGATGAGAAATTTCCTAGAGATATGGGAAACGTTTGGAAATTGGATTTGATGTTTGAGGGAGGCTTGAAGAAGAAGAGAGATGTCGATGCGCTGTGAAGACAAAAGAGCGATGTGCCTTACATAACAGTCTATGGAGCAGTTTCCATTAATGAATAAACCGTTGTGCCTTGTGTTATGCATTGCACATCGGTCCAATGCCAGAGATTCATGCTATGAGTAACGATGTGCTGCAGACAACGGTACCCATAGGGATTTGGTGGAAATTTTTCTGGAACCAGAAATCTTCTGTGGAAAAGGAAAGGTTTTCCTTCTGGGAAGTCCTTGTGCATAAAGGAAAGAGACTTTGCATGGAATAAGAAGTTCTTGTTTGTAAAGGAGAAGGACTTTGCGTGTAATAGGAAATCTTATAGGTAATAGAAAGTAGTTTCCTTGTTGGACTTGCACTCCATGTAACTAGTATAAATAGAATCTTATAACTATGTTATTTATGTGAAGTAATAGAAACACCTGTAACATCAGAGAGAGTGGGGTGGTTCCGTGGGAGACCCCATGGAATATCTAGGGAGGGATCTGGAGAATATTTGGGGATCAAGAGGGAGATCCCTAGGTGATATTCAAGGGAGACCTAGGGGGATATACATGAGAGGGTGTACTCGGAGGAGGACCCTATGAACGTTGTGAGCTGAGAGTCGTGATATAAAGCTCGGTTGTGAGCTTAGGGGCTTGGTAAGGCTCGGTAGTTTGAGGTTTGAGTTGTGAGAGAGGATCCTGGAGTATAGTGGAACGATTTATCATATAGTGGAACTTTTTTTGTCATCCTGACAGCCCGTGGTTTTTTTCCTGTTTTAGGGTTTCCACATATATATTGTGTTGTGTGACTGGTTTATATTTTCTCTTATATTATTTTTCTGCTATAGATGTTTATTTATTATGTATGAATGAATATTAAGCATGTTGTTTCCGCGTTCATCGATTCAAATTTCCAACAATTTTATATACAGGAAAATGGTTGATAGTTGAAAATACACAAACGTGTGTCTAAAACAATCTAGAGAGGGGGTGATTGGGTTGTTAATCGATTATTACCAACTTTTTTGATTAGTCAATAGTAACAATAAAACACAATTCAATCAAGCAATCAATCAACAAAATTAAAGTGTTGAACATAGCAGAGCGTTGTATTGATAATTGCAAAGTTAAGACCCCAAATTTAGAGGAATGGATTCCCCCGATGATAGATGTTTTAAAGTTAATGTTGATGGATCAGCTAGGGGATCCTTGGGTCAAGCTGGAATTAGGGATGTTCTTCGTGATCACAAAGGAAAAGTTTTATGTATTTTCTCAGCAAATATTGGGATCCAAGATGCCGTAACCGCTGAAATCCAGGCTCTTGCCAGAGCTTGTGATCTTTGTGCCTCTAAACCAGAGTTGGAGGGTAAGAATATTGTTTTTGTTAGCTATTCCAAGGTGGTCGTGTCACGGATTAATAGCAATGGCTTTGGAAACTTAAAGCATCATCAGTTGATTTACGACATTCGTAGCCATCTGAATAGGATTGGTTAGGCTAGAGTTGAGTATAGTTCCAGAGATTCTAATTCCTTTGCTGACTCGCTAGCGAAGAAAGGTATCTAGAAAAGAAGGGGAGGTGTTGTGCTGGAGTGATTTTTGATGCATGGTGTCATCTTTTCAGATGCCTAGCTTGGGAGTTCTCTGCTCTGTTTTCGGTTGCTTACCAGCTCTTGGATGGTTTTGTTTTGCTTGATGTCTTACTGTTTTCGTTTCGGTGTGTTGCTGTTGTTGTCGTTTCTGTGTAGTTGTTGTTGTTTTTCTTGGGGGCTGGGCTTGTGTGACAGCTTCCTTTGCTCGTCTGTTGTCGGTGTGTTGCTGTCTTGTTTTGTGTTTGTTTCCCCCTGTTTGGTGGTGATTAAAGCTTGACTTTCAAAAAAACAAAATTAAAGTGCGGAAAACAATAAATAACACGTTGAATTGGTTTACATGAGAAACCCTCAAACTTGGTGAAACTCATGGACTATCCTTCTAGCCACACACGGTCACATAAATCCACTATATGAATAAAAAGTTACACCCTCAAGTGATACTCAGACTCTCACTCTCGACGACAACCTCAGGCTATGGATACTACCACTCATTACTCTTGGTTCAATCCCTAGTGAAAATCCCTTAATCCACTACTCATTGTGTGAGCACCTTCTACTCTACCCGCAGGCCTTTAAAAGTGGCATTTGACCAAAATTGCTTACCAACCCACCCTTGGTTGCAAAACTTCACTTGCTTATGCAACTTCATCTAGAAGCCACAAGACTTTGACTCATTGAAGAGAATTAATAGTCTATGTGTGAGCATGTGAATGATGCTCAAATGCAATCAAGTGCTAGACTAACACAAAATGCTCAACTAGGAATTTAATGACACAATCAATAAATCCAAGTTGTCAATGTAAATGTAAAACATAAAGACTTAGCTAGATGTTATCAAGACATGCAATCCTAGCTATCAAACAAATCCTACATGCCTATACATTTAGTCTCAATTAGATATGTAGAGATTTTCCAACAAACTAATTGTTAATTAAACACACATAAATATTCATGAAGCTTGACTAGATGGATAAATGTAAATCTACCAACCTAGTCATCAATTAATCATACATGAATATTTATGGCTTAGCTATTTATGTAGAGAATAATCTTATCATGCAAGTTATCACAAATAAACATAATCATGTTATCAAGACTCATAAATATATGCAATAAATAGATTATAGGTATTTAATCAAGCAATAAATACCTAATCTAGAGTAAGAACAACAATAAATGAGATTTAATGTAGTTGTAACTTACCTAATCATAAAACCAAGAAGACCCATGAAAGATTGATGCATGAATGCATGGGTTTTTAGGTTTGGACAGTCAAGGAATGAAGCTTTAAGCTTTCTCTCTCTAGAACACTCTTTCTATCTCTCTAGGGTTTTAATTTCGTGGTCTTTTCAAAGAAGATGAGAAAGAGATGTATTTATAGAAGCCTTAATTGAAATGACATCGTTTTGGGAAAGTAGGGCAAAAATAGGCACAGTGCGCGAGTCTGGTGCGTTGGTAGGGACCCGCCTACCACCCGTACACTGAGAGCAAGAAATCAGCCTGAGAACACTTCGCTGGTGACTGCGCAGGTAGGGACTCGTGCAGTACCCGCACACTGGCAAATCAGCACAACAACCTGATTTCCAAGCGGGTCAAAACAAGACCAAACGACATCGAAACCTTTCGTATGATATACCGTTGGAAATGTATTGATTTCTACTTTCTACTCTTTTTATAAAATAAAATTTTGATATCTGTAAAAAGAGTTATGGTCATTTGAGTGACCAAAGGTCAGATACCGTCAACAACAAAATGTCCAAAACTCATGGTATACGACCAGGTGACCAAAGACCAAACCAAGAGATGAATGAGACCTTCTCAAATGGTCACTCATCGCTCTAAGACAAGCATACCATCGTGCATGCACGGACGTTTCCGATCATGTTGGAGTTTATGCCCTAAAGATGTAATTTGTAAATGGATTTATGAAATAAATAAAAAGAAAAGTTCAATTCATTTTTGTTGTGTTGTTTATTTTATAACTTGTGCATATATTAACATCCTAGATCGCCGGATGTAATCTCGAACTGTGTATATGAGTGTCATATACGAATGGATACAGTAAGAGACGTGCAATCTAAAGAGTCCATAGATAGCAAATAAAGCTGGGTACTTTATTTGTTGTTAATCTATAGCTGCGGTCCATTCCGTAATGTCCGGTGATTCTATCCTGAATCATTCATATGAGATATGGGAATGGAGGCACCTTGTATAATGTGATCATATAGGACTGGGCCATGATCTATATGAATCTCTCACCAAGATCCGTTTATTGATGAGATTCATATATATCAACTAATGATCGCTATATGTGGGTGATCTTAATCCTGAGTGTCTTATCGACTCCTTCATGTTAGATCGTGGTCTTTGATATACCATGGGTGAGGTCGGATGCAGTTCCTGATCAATATACTCCGTATGTTGGGATTGCGGTTTGGTTTGTGGCTGGGAAGGTATGTACAATAGTGGAATCCACTCCTTCTTGTGAGAAGTAGATGGTAGTTCCCTTAAAGGTTGATTCAGGGCTTGGACAATATGAGCGCTCTCCTAATTCCGTGAGGAAATAGGGTTTATTGTTCATTAGAGAATCAACGGTACTTAAAGGATATATGTAATTAGAGGGGTATAACGGACATTATGATCCAGCTCTAATTATAAACTACTGTGGAGGATCACACCATGTGTAATAATTATATCGATGGACACCGGGTTGTATCGGTCTGTGTAAAAGCGTCTGCAGTTGAGAGAGTGCAGCTTCGGGTTTTTAGTGGAATAACACCGGAGTTAATAATCAAGGAATATTAATTAAAGAGTTTAATTAATGATTCCAAGGATTATTGGAGCTCAAAATATTGTGGGTCCATTAGGTTCCCTTGCTAGCCCGATCGATTTAGGTAATAAGGGTCACGGTTAATTAATTGGATTGTCCAATTAATTGTATTACGAAAGTGACACGTATTTATTCAGGGATTAATTGAATAACGAGATTATTTAATTAATATATTAATAATTAAATTAATTGAATAATTAGATTATTTAATTAATGAATTAATAATTATGAATTATTAATTGGAGGTTGCATGTTCAAATCATAACTAAGACATAAAATAATTAGGTTATTTTATTCTTAGTTAGGTATAGTATTTAAGTTTAAGTCAACTAGAGTTATGTGGGAGTTAGAATCCTACTCTACCTAGGATACTTAAATACTAATTATCTTTTGAATATATGGAGATATATTTGAAAAAAGATAACGGTCTAGTTTTAAAAAAATATATAGAGATATATTTAATATAACTAGAAGAAAAATAAAAATAGAAAAACTAATATAAAGCAATTAGTTAGCATCCATTAGTAATTCAATTTGTATAGGATACAAATCAGTATGCTTGAATCCATTTAGAAAAGAGAAAGAAGAGAAAACGCAAAAGGATGCGTGAAACAAAAACAAGAAAAGTGCTGTCCATTATTTAAAAACAAGAAGAGAAAAAACGCACAGGGTGCGTGAATTTTTTTTTTTTGATATTTATTATATTTTTCTTTTGAACAACTAGAATTGTTCTAGTTTGTGTTTTCTTTTGGAAGAAATTGTTTCTTCTTCCTTTCTCTACATCTTCTAAAGTTCCTGAGTACGTGACGCGCCCACACGCAGTTACCAGTTTCGGGAATAGTTAGGAAGATCAGTGGTACAGATCAGAAGCATATCGTAAAGTGAAGGAGCCTCCAAATGTTGGTAAGGTTCTAAATTTCTTTTGAATATATTGATTACAATTTCATGTGTTTACATATTGTATGTATTAGTTCCGGAAAAATAATTATGATCCCAAGTTCACTGGTTCCAGATCGTTTACGATCTGTATAAAATTTTTAAAACTTATTTCCGCTGCGTTACCAGATAACGGGGTTCCAACAGATCAATCATCGGAAAACGAATTACATCACACAAAAACCACACTTAGGACTAAGAATGGAGTGCAAGTGTGATTGTAAAGAGAATGCACACATAAACAACAAGGAACAAATGCATGTCAATACAAATGTATGTAAGCGTGTATGTGCAACAACAAATGTATGTCAATATAAATGAGAGTAAGTGTGTGTGGAATGTGTAAATGATGCACATATATAAATAAGAAAGAACACAAATGCAAGATGAACAAAGCAAGCATGAAGTGTATGTGTGTGCACCTAAACTCTTCAAGAGACAAAGTCAAGTGAATATACATTTTGCTCTTGAAGTCACGGTGATACTTGGAAGCTTGCCATCGATAATCATCAAGACGATCTAAACTACCCATTACACAGACATCTCTAATGTGGTTTATTATGAAATAAGCCAATCATAAAATAGAGATCTTTACAATAGTAACATTTATTTAATAGATACATTCATTCTTAGTACATATGGTATCTTAGTTTAATTTTAAGTTTTCTTTTAATATTTCTTTTCCATAATAAAAAGAAAAACATTAATCAATCCCACATATACTCCGGTTAGTACCGGATGTTTACGTAATTTGTAATCTTTCAAAAAGAGGGATAAAAAAAATTATTTGCCCTAATTTTTCTTATCTTTCCGGTTGTTTCTAAGAATTTTTTTTATTTTTTTATTTTTTAAAAATAGTGATCTTTCAAAGTGGGGAATCTTAATTAGTCTAACTACTCCTGAGTAGGGATGGGTATTGGGGAAATGAGGATGAATATAGGTCCTCCCATCCCTCCCCATTTCCCCATTTAGGGAAAATAGGGATGTGAGCGTTTTGGGGGGAGGTATCCCCATCCCCATCCTTATTCCCCCGTTTCCTTATTTTCTCTGTTTTATTAAAAATTATATACTAAAAAAAATCCATTACAAATTCACTTAGTAAGTTGAGGTTAACAAATATAAAGAATAAAAAAAAATTAAGATATAAAGGTTTGGGGAAAATGTGGAATGGGGATAGGGGAACCTCCCCCATCCCAATCACCATTTCAATTTGGGGATGAAAATCATCCCCATCTCCACCCATTTCCCTATTTTCCTCCAAAATTTCCCCCTCATATGGGGATGGGGAAGTGGAGATTTGGGTATCAAGGGTTAACTATCCATCCCTACTCCTGAGTGAGAAAAGAGAATATATGGCAGGAAATGTGTCAGTAGCAAGCATTTCGATTCGAGTATGTTAGATTATTTTCTATATTCAAATAATTTCCAACATCACTCTCTAAATCATAAATGGAATATCATTTTCAATAAAAAAAATTGATTTTTTTTTTATGTTGAATGTCAACGTATATACATTAAAATATTACAATAATTCAAGATTTTAAGGGAGGGGACGGACTCAAACCCACAAACCACAACCTCACGGTGTAGGTGTCGACAAACCACAACCTCACGGTGTAGGTGTCGACGTCGACTTAAATGAAGACAATCAGTCATCTGTATATAGGGTGCCGATATTGTCGCCCATAAATATGATTTACACTCATTTTTATATGTACACTCATATCTAAAATTTTAAAAGTAAACATTACTATAAGCACTCATTCTAATGTCAATAATACCCTTATTGAAATGAATATATTTATTTTATTTGTACAGTCTTTCTACTGCCAGTTCGTTCTGATATAAAATATATCAGGGCGAAGAATGTTGACTACAGATTATGGAGAAGTTTTTACAAATGCATACACTTTGAGTCAAAATATGTAAATCTAATAGTCCATATTTTTCGTCCTGATATATTTTATATCAAAACAAACTGACAATTGAAAAATTGTTTATTTGTAAAGCTTATTAAATTAAAAAATGTAATACTTCAAAAATAAATAAATATTATGTATAATTTTCGTGATCACGAAGGAAAGATTATGCTCTCCTGTCTGTAATTATCGTGCAAGTTTGTCTCCGCAATAGGTAGAAGCTTTGGCCATTCGAAGGGGTTTGGAGTTGGCTTTGGAGACGGGTCTGCAGCCTTGTATGTTACAATCAGATGCTACAGTGGTGATTAATTTGATAAAGTCGAAGACAAGGCCGCCTTTGTCTGAGCTGGGTTAATTCATGACAATATTTATCATCTGTTTGATAACAGGGGTGTGGTTGATGTTTCCTTTGTGTTTAGGAATCTAAACCGTGATGCTGATGGTCTGGTTTAGCTTTAAAGGGTGAGTTTATTTTGATCGAGGATGTTCCTTGCTGTGTTAAACATTTATGCTATGTTTGGTTGGATGAAATGAAATGGAAAGAAAGTCATTCCTAATGTTTGATTTGTTAAAATGTAATAGAATGAGAATTTCATTATAATGTTGATTCCACCATTTTTGTGAAATGGATATTGCATCCAAAAACCAATTCCAAACAAAAATTGGTATTCCATAAATACCCTCTTATGCCCCAACTCTATTCAAAAAATACCGTCATTTCCAAAAAAAAATATTATTATATATTATATTATTATAATATATATATATATATATATATACAGTCTTTCTACTGTCAGTTCGTCCGGATATAAAATATATCATGACGAAGAATGTGGACCACAGATTATAGAGAAGTTTTGACAAGTCCATACACTTTGAGTCAAAGTATGTAAATCTAATGATCCACATTCTTCGTCCTGATATATTTTATATCAGGACGAACTGAAAATAGAAAAATTGTATATATAAATATTATATATAATATATATATATATGTATTATATATTACAATTTTTCTATTGTCAATTTGTCCTGATATAAAATATATCAGGACGAAGAATGTGAACCATTAGATTTACATAATTTGACTCAAAGTGTATGCACTTGTCAAAACTTCTCCATAATCTATGGTCTACATTCTTCGTCCTGATATAAAATATATCATGACGAACTGACAGTAGAAAGACTGTATATATTATGATATTATATATATATATATATTATATATTATATTATTATAGTATATATATATATATATATTATATTACATTATCAATTTTTCTATTGTCAGTTCGTCCTGATGTAAAATATATTATGACGAAGAATGTGGATCATTAGGTTTATATACTTTGACTCAAAGTGTATGCACTTGTCAAAACTTCTCCATAATCTGTGGTCCACATTCTTCGTCCTGATATATTTTATATTAGAACGAACTGATAGTAGAAAGACTGATTATATTATATATAGAATACTTTCCAATCAGGACGGCCCTGACTTTATAATTTCAAGACGTCCAACCACAGCCACACATTCACAGTGGGCAAACAACCCCATATTAACACATACACACACCCTATATGAATCTGTGACGGTGATTGGACATCCTTAACTTATAATTTCATGACATCTTTACCAGAGAACCACCCTTATAATATATATATATATATATATATATATGTAGTAATTTTCCAATGAAAACTTTTTACGATGTAAACTTTAAGCACCTTTGATAAAATTGTATGGAATATATTGAATCTTGATTTGATTTTTTGTATGGATGCTAAAAACATTGAAATACATTTATGAAGAAAAAAAAATTTCGGGGGCAAGAACTAATTTTTTTCGATTCTTTTGAAGATAAAACATTTAAAAATAGGGAAATATAAGAAAAAATAGTTCTCAAATCCAAAAAAATTTCACATTTTTACCAAATGTGTATTTTAATTTTCTTATGATGCATACAAAAAATCTCATCGAAAAACATTTGATTACATGCAATTTCATCGAAGGTGCTTAAAGTGTGCATTGTAAAAGTCCTCATTGGAAAATTACTATATATATATATATATAAATATATATAATAGAGTGTATTCATAAAGAGCCAAAAAAATTATTGGTTTATTGTTTTTAGCCACTAATTTATATTTTATTGTTTTTGTCATTTTGACCACTTTTGGACAAAATTTCCTCTAAATTTTACTTCACCGGATATGTAACTTAGTTACATGCCATTTGATTCCAAATTATATACGAGTTGATTTTTCAAGTTATATGTCAATTAAGTTTTAAATAACATGCCAATTGACTTTCAACTTACATGTCAATGATTTTCAAATTACATGATAGTTGATTTCCAAATTTTTGGATGAGTGAAGTAAAGACAAAATGGAGGGCAATCTTGTCTGTTTAAGGCTAAAAGTGATAAATATAATAGAATATAAATTTATGGCTAAAAACAATAAACCAATAAATTTTTTGATTATTTCTTACAATTTCCTCTATAATATATATATATATATATTATTTTATATATGTATGTAATAATATATTTATTATATTATACTATTACATATATAATATATATATATATATATATTATTACATACACAAAAGAGAAGTTTGCTGAGAGTAGTCGTGGAGATGGGCGTATGTAGCCTGCAAGGGAAAAACAATGGCATGGTGATGGAGGACAGATAAGCACCATAGAAACCATAATACCTGTGTAGTGAAATAGTAAGAAGGAGGCATTAGAAAAGGATCAAGGAAAGGCTTGGTAGGATCTGAGAGAACATGTTTACACCCTTGCTGTTGGAGTTGAGACATGTAGATCTAGAGATGACTTCTGGCGAAGTTTTTGATTTGGTAGAGGGACTGTTGTTGGCCGGAAGGAAGCTGGGTGAGTAACTCTGGTCGATAAGATAAGTCCACAAGGGCCGAGAGAGGTGGAGAAGAAAACGATGAAGATGAAGCTGAGGTGGCCATAAGGATGAGAGGGATCATATAGATGGATGTGAGAAGATGGGTCGATGGTGGTCTGGAGAGGCTATCAGCAATAATATTGTGATGGCCTTTCACGTGTGTGACAGTGAAGTCATATCTGGCGAACCAATCTTTGAGTCTCAACAGTTGAGGATTGGGAGGAATCTTGTTACTAATTCGAGTATTTTGGGAAAAGACGAATTGTCCATTTCAACAATAAAGTTTTTTGTCCTGAGGTGGAAATCGAATTTTTGGATTCCATTTTTGACAGCTAGGATCTCTTTGTAGACAATGTGATAGTGTTGTTGAGCATCTTTGAACTGTCCACTAGCATGTCCACAGTATCTTCGTTGGCCGTCCTTTTCTTCGATAAGGAGGGCCCCCCAATAATGATCGCTGTCATCTGTTTGGATGATGAGTTGTCCTGTGGATGGAATAGTGAAGGCTGGCGGAGACTTTGAGACTTCTTTCAGCCGTGCCACGGCGACTGTATGTTTCTGACTCCAAGGAGGAGGATTCTTTTTCAGAAGGGCTGAGAGGACCGAAGTATGGTGAGTAACCTGGGGAATGAATTCTCTGATGAAGTTGACGATTCCAAGGAATTGATGAACTTGGGTTCGGGTGAGATTTGAGTCTGGAAAAGTAAAAAGTTGTGTAGCCAGGTGAGGACCGGGTTGATATTGGCCATTGGAGATATGCATTCCAAGGAAATCTATTTCTGTGTGGCCGATCTCACTTTTCTTGTCTGAGAGCATGATACCATATTTATCAATCATGCCTTGGAACTTTTGAAGGAGGCTGGTATGAGACCGCTCATCAGTGGAGAATAAGAGGATATCGTCAATGTAGATTAGAGAGGAATGGAGAATGGGATGGAAGATCCTGGTGATGGCCTTTTGGAATAAGGATGGAACAGTTTTTAGACCGAAAGGGAGAACAGTCCGTTGGTAATAGGTATTGGGTAGACAGAAGGCTGTTTTGTATCTGTCATCAGGATGATTGCCAAGTTGCCAGAAGGCACCTTTGAGATCGAACTTGGAGAATATGATGGCTCCAGGGAGCTGGGAAAATAGAGAATACATCCTGGGAACCGGGAACTTATCATCTCTGAGGAAAAGATTGAGAGGCTTGTAGTCAATGACTAATCTCTTCTTTTTCTGAGTTGTTCCGAGCGCTTTTCTATGTAAAACGCTTGGCATGCCCACGGAGAAGAAGTGGGTTCTATTAAACCCTGTTGAAGAAGATCATTACACTCTGTAATGGCTGCGTGGAGGTCTGAATGAGACATACCAGAGTGAGAGGCTTTATTAGGGTTAACATCTTCATTAAGCTTGAACCGCAGATGGATGAAGAAATCCGGGTTTTTCCATAAGGGGGAATGGTGGTTGAATTTGGCATGTCTGGTGGTGCAAAACTTCAATAATTGTTGCTGAACCTGTTGGAAAGAAGGGTTGATTTCGGACAATGGGAAGACCTTTGGAACGTGAGAGAAAGGTTTGAAATCTCTCTTGTATCTGATTCCAGAAGGGAGAATACGGAGAGACTTACATTTTCAATAGACGTCCTAACCGATTAGGACATTTTTGTCAGGCAATGATGTTCCTATGACACGAGTCCAGAGAGTGTAGGATGGGAAAATCTTAATACCAATCTTATGTTTGGAAATAAGATTAGTAGTAAAGATTTTTCCATCTGCTGCTTTAAAGTAGCGGATATAGGACTTCCATGCTTCATGAGGAAGAATCCTGGGATTCATTATAGTATTGTGGGAGCCTGTGTCTTGTTCGGAGAAGATGGATTCAATATCAGCGTCTGAAGGGACTTCGTCAGCTATGCTTTTGAGCTGGTGAATTAGTTTTGCTGATTTTTCTTTCTTGTTAGGACATTGTTTTGCATAATGTCATTTCTTTCCCCAAACAAAGCATTTCTGAGATTTGTTCCATGAGCGTCGGTTCTTTTTTCTGAAGTACTTGAACTTCTTGCTCTTTCTGTCATTAGTTTGGAGGAAATGTTGTTTCTTCTTGGTTTTGCAGGAGCACATATCCGTTGACTTGCATTTGATCTGTGTAGTGGGTTGTTTGCATGGGCTTCATACCGATTTCCTTCTTTGATTAATTTTGAGAAGACCTTTTGGGTGGTGCAAAGATTTTCTAGGGCTCCTATGGTAAACATGTGGATTTCTCTGAGGGATAAATCATTGATTGGTCTTCAGGATGAATCAATTCGTCGTTGGAGCTCTTCTTAGAGTTCAATAGGAAGCGAGTTGACATACACATGCTTGAGGCTAGGGTCATTGATACCGCCAAGGATGTGTTATCGGCCAGACATGTGTTTGTAATGAAACTCGATGTCCTTCTTGCGCAGAGATCAACATCGCATTTCAAAGAACTCCTGTCTAACTTGCTTGTAGTACTGGGTCGGATCGCCAAGGAATTCTCGGAAGAGGATTCCCATTGCTTGTGAGGCTGAGGGAGATCGGACAAACTGTAGTTGTCTATATTCCTCGAGAGCCTGAAACCAATCTCTGAGAGATCCAGTGAATCTGGAAGTGAATTCTCTCAATATAGATTCCAGGTTTTGCTCTGATTTAGCCAATTGGAGATCGAGCCAAGTGTTCATCTCTTAGATTTTCTTTTTCCAGGAGTCTGGAGAAGAATCATCAAGCTGAAACCAAGTGTCACCAGAGGTACTTCTGTGGGTTCTTCGACAAAGGGGGCAGGACCCGTTGAGCCTTCATCTGGAGATTCATAAGTTTGGGTTGATGTCTGCGGGTCTTCTCTAGATGCCATGAATATGTGAGTGACGTCTGTAGTGTGACAGTCAGGAGACTGACTAGAGGTTGAGTATTCTGAGGATAATGAGGCTGTGGGGGATGTCGAACTAGAGTCATCATCTGATTGAGGAGATGTGTACAAGGCAGGTTTGTGATGTTCCGCTGCTAGTCGTTTGTCCTTTCTGGAGGTGGAATGCTTCTGAGGTCGTTATTTTGAGGGCGATGCCTTTGGAGGTGATGACAAGACAGGATATTTCCTGAATAGTTCTCCGGTGGATTTGAAATAATGAGAGAAATCTGGAGGATTAGTTAGAAAAGATGGTGGTGATGAGGGGGAACACCAGGGAGTGGGACTGGTGTGGTCTAGACCTGTACTGAGAGGGATAAAAAGATGCATGGTCTTTAGTCATCTGTTCTAGATGCTCCTTGAGTTGTCTAATTTCTCTTTCTTTTCTATCAAATTCAGGTCCGATATAACCATAAATGATATATTGGTGAAGATCAGCGTCCAATTTTGCTATTCTGGACTGGAGGTTTGAAAACATGTCCCTGAAGGTGGCGTCAAGGCTATGTAGCCGATTTTCATGTTAAGACACATGATGAGTGACTCGGTCAATCTTTTGATCGATAGAGTTCAACACTCTATTCTGGATTTTGGCGTTATAGGACTGCCAATTGAGTACCTGCTCAGCCTGTGTTAGGTGTTTAAGGGAACCATCGTGCAAGACTTCTGTGGATTGGACGTAGGGTCTTGAGAATCTGTTTCTTTCTGGTTTTGATGTAGGTTCTAGAGGAGGGAAGTCTTGGTCATAGTTGGAAGCCATGTAACATGGTACGGGAGGAGAAGGGTCGAGTATACCTTCAAGGCTAGTATTTGCAAGGCTCTGTCATATATAGGGAGATGTTTGGTTTTGATAGGAAGCAGGCCTATCCAAGGGCTAGCAGGGTCATCTAGTTTGTGGGGCTGGTGAGAAGGTTTGCAATAAGACCTTGATTTTTTTTGGAGGATCTTCTGCAATCACAGTCTGCATCACACATATTGGGATCATCATCCCAGATAAAGTTTCCTCTGATCTTGTCAGTACATACCACTGATCCATCTGGCTCGAAGCTGTGTATAGGTATATCTGTTTCAGTGACAGCGGGGCTGATCAGGAGTGAGAAAACTGGAGGTGCTCTAGAACTGGAGGTACTGGCAACTTCGGTACTGGCTTCTGTATCAGAGAGGGGCCTATAGGTTGTCTTTATATTGTAATAATATATATAATATTATATATACTTTTATATTTTATTATTATTATTATCCATAATATATCATTTTATTATAAATGTTTTGTAATTAGGGGTATTTTGGTCAAAATATAGTTAACTCCATTCCTTCAGTTGTTAACTAAACAGAATAATACTGAGTTCAGAGACTGATTCTAAAGTTCCAAGTTTTCAACCAAACAAAAAAATCAGTTTTCTTTTCCTTTACATTCTCATTTCCATTTCTATTATCATTCTACAGTGGTAACCAAACGTGACCTTAGCTCAGGAGGACTTTCCAGGAGAGCTGTTTCTTTTCTCAAGTTAATGAGGTTTCTTTTGTTTAAAAAAAAAACCGATGGATGCATTGTGTAAATAGTATGTATTTACTATTTAGATTATTTTTAATAAGTAATTTGTCCTTGATAAATTAGTATTAAGATATTTTTATAATTAAACTTTTTAATAAAATATAGATACACAAATCATATTTATAAATAGTAATATCGGCATCTCTATATATATCCATTTGCATTGCCAATTTATCAATGATAATTAATTGTATGGACCCTCCTCTCGTTTCTACATACTGTATATCCACTTACTAAAATTCAGGGGATTTTAGAAGACTTTGGTCATTTCAAGATCAAAGATTCATGCATATATCTTCATATTCAATATTTGGCCATAAATTAACATGTTAATCAATAATACCATGAGGTTGGCCATGTGGTATCACTGGTATACCACCCCCTCATAGAGTCATATATATACTCCGAGGTTGTAAGTTTGAGTCTCTCTTCATTCTCCAAAAAAAACTCTTGAATTATTGTACTATTTCAAAAATAAACAAACATATATGTTAATCAATAATACTTCAAAAAAAAATTCAAAATACTTAAGATAGGCTGCCCAAAACTTTTTCCCAAATTTATGCTCTAATTGCTCTAATGATATCAATACCATATCAGTCATAAGATAATGTGGATATCATTTGTATATGAATTTGGACAAATTATTTTGACATCCTAACAGTATTTAATCAAAATTGCCAAACTTAAACAAGAATAGGATTCTTATATTTGTCATTCTTTCTTCAGAATTCTATGAATATCTCAATTTATCACATAATGGATGTGCTAATTAAGTTACGGATTAATTGTTCAAACATACCTGTATTCATGTCTTTTAGAAAATTTCGGGAAAATGTATATAAACAGCACAAACATGCTCTACCCCTTATCTGTGATGACTAATATTGATGGTTCGGGGTTGGGGTGGGGTTGCGGTTCATAGAGTCACATATATACTCCGAGATTGTAAGTTTGAGTCTCTCTTCATTCTCCAAAAAAACTCTTGAATTATTGTACTATTTCAAAAATAAACAAACATATATGTTAATCAATAACACTTCAAAAAAAAAATTCAAAATACTTAAGATAGGCTGCCCAAAACTTTTTCCCAAATTTATGCTCTAATTGCTCTAATGATATCAATACCATATCAGTCATAAGATAATGTGGATATCATTTGTATATGAATTTGGACAAATTATTTTGACATCCTAACAGTATTTAATCAAAATTGTCAAACTTAAACAAGAATAGGATTCTTTTATATTTGTCATTCTTTCTTTAGAATTCTATGAATATCTCAATTTATCACATAATGGATGTGCTAATTAAGTTACGGATTAATTGTTCAAACATACCTGTATTCATGTCTTTTAGGGGTCGTTTGGTATGCAGGCATCTTTACATGGGAATGAGAATCTTATAGCATTCCCATGTTTGGTAGGAGGTTTGGGTTTTTAGTTTCCCTGGAAAGTGAATCCCATAGAAATCACATTACCCTCCATCAGATTCCCACCGTGGGACCCACATTTAATTAAAAAATAATAATTGGTATTTTAAAAACAATTAGTCCAAATTTTTTTCACATTTTCTTACACTTTCTCACTACCCAAACACTAAATTTCCAGATTTCAAAACCTAAGTTTCATCAACTAAACCGTGCCCAACTTCATCTTCATCAAAACACCATCATCAAACACCATCATCAACACCAAAAGAAAAAAATTACAGAAAATAGCAAACACAAGATTTGGGTGATGACAAGCTTCGATCATGTGGAGGAGATGACGGGCTTCGATGAAGAAGACGACGAGCTTCGATGAAGACGACGACGAGCTGCGATGAAGACGACGACGAGCTGCGACGACGACGACGAGGAACTGCGACGACGAGCTTCGATGAAGACGACGACGAGCTGCGATGAAGACGACGACGAGCTGCGACGACGACGAGGAGGAACTGCGACGACGAAGAAGACGACGAGCTTCGATGAAGACGACGACGAGCTGCGACGACGACGAGGAGGAACTGCGACGACGACGTCGAGGTACCCAGCCGGAGGAGACAATGACGACGACGGCGACGTACCTGGTCAGAGGCGACGATGACGAAGATCAAGATCTGGAGAGAAAGACAAAGAGAGAGAGAAAGATGGAAAGAAAGAGATGAAATCTGGATTCTGGAGAGAAAGAAAGAGAAAGTTCTAGAGAGAAAGAAAGAGAAAGTGAAATGAAATATAATTTTTTTTTCTTTTTTTTTTTGGACAAAGAACGTCCAATGGTCTTTGAATTTTTATATTTATTTTTTAGTTTATAATAAATTAATTAATTAAAAAAAAACAAATTCACATGTACAACCAAACACTTTTACTTGATATTCTCAGGAATCTGACATAATATTCTCATACCCAACCAAACACATGTATACAAGTTTCCCAGAAATCACATTCATGTGTTTAACTTTCCCAAGAATCACATTATTTTGATTACCCCATACCAAACGGCCTCTTAGAAAATTTCGGGAAAATGTATAAAAACAGCACAAACATGCTCTACCCCTTATCTGTGATGACTAATATTGATGGTTCGGGGTTGCGGTTTATTGAATATTATATACTAGGTGCACTTCTGACTCCTCCGGCCACCAACCACCAAATTAACTTCCACCGAATTTTCACTGTGTGACTTGTGTATTTATTAAATTTGTTTCCAATCAAAAGTTACCTTTTTTATTTTTCCTACTTAACCTTCAAAGGAAAAAATTTATTACATGTTGTAATCCATGTGAATAAGGTCATCTCCAATTGTTTCCCAAAATTTTCTCCATTTTAGAGACTGAAAATAGAATATTCTAAGAATATTTCATCTGTATAAATTTATTATCTCAATCATTTCCCATTTTACAATTTCTAAATTATAAAATATTATTATTTTACTTTATTAATAATATATCAAACTTTCTTTAATAAAATTGTTTTCTCTTAATTATTTTAGATAATAATTTACTCACTCTTGTTTACACCTTAAATTTTCTAATGTTTTTTTTAATTAGTTACACAACTATTTTTACATGTACTGATGTTGATAAATTTTTGTTAACATTTATATTTTTTAATCTAATTTTTTACCTAATTTTCTACACTTAAATTTTAGATTGTATGGTTTTCATCTAGTATTTTCTTTCAGCTGCTAACAATAATTATGTCAATTTTAATAGTTTCGAGCAATTTCAAGGTGAGTCGTCCAGTGGATCGTTAGGTAATTTTAGTAATTTTGGTCCATTTTCAAATTTATATGGTTGGAGTGGAAATGACTTATCATAATACTAGTGTTAACTTTTAAATTTTAATTTTATTTGTATTGGTTTTATTTTAATTTTCAATGTACTTTTTTTTTTGTTATTTTTCGGTTGTGATATTTTAATTTGAATATGTCAAAGTTATTGATGATTTGAAAATATTGATTAAAATCGATGATTTGAAGTCATTTGTTTTGAATTAAAATACTTTTAGTTCATTGATTAAAATAGAATGTATAATAAATAAAAAAATTAAAAATTATTAAAATATAGTCAATATTATACTTAGATGAAAGATCTCAACAAATATTTATAATGGTATAATTTTGATAGTAATCAGATTTATGAATAAAGAGTTATAATAATTAATTGAGTTTAGTTAAAAAAAAAAAGTGAAAAGGATAGAAGTGGAATTTAAGAAAGAATATAAGGGTAAATTGAGATTATAAAAAGTAAATAATAAAATAGAGGTGGGGTATTTGGATATCCAATTATAGCGATGAGAACTTGATCTCAATTTTTATTCTCTTTGTTTGAAATGATTTGAAGAGCAATTGAAGTGGTTTGGATCTCCAGTTTGATAAAATGAAGACCCATTGGAGCTGGCCTAAATAAATGGAATCTAGTTGTTAACGTGGGTGTTGTGAGAGTTACTGGGTGGTGTGATTGTACTATTTAGGTCTCAATTTGTATCTAATCAATCAAATTCGTAACGTCAACAACTATCATACATTAAATGTAAAAGCTTTTTTAAAAAAAAATACTTAAATATAAAATACTTAAATATATATGATAATGGTTGATATATTTGAATTTGATTAGTTAAACATAAATTAAGATATTATTTTTTTACGGACAACTTAAATTCTTATCTTCATAATCTATTCTCAATTTGTGAATGTATTGGATTTATTATTTTAATTTTTATGTCTTTACCAGATTATATGATAGAATTAATTTTAATCATTAATTTACATATAAGTGATAATATGAGTGGTGTTATTGGCACACCCATACTGATTTATTGCCTCATTTTTTTAATTATATAATTTTTTTTTTCCTTTATCAAAATTACTTAAAGAGAAATATAATTTAGAAAATAAATATTCTACAAAGTAAATCTATTAAAATCTCATATTCCTTTTCCAAAAAAAAACCACCCAGTAATCTGTTTTTTCAAAAAATAAATTTGTTAACTCTTAAACCCTAAAATCTGCTTCTTACATACATATAAAATATTATGAAAGAGTTTGAGAACGATATCAATAATATTGAATAATTGTCTGAGAATGACATAAAGTAAGAATTGTCTGACAATGATAGTAAGCATCTGGAAACAATTCATTCTCTGGAAATAAATTTGAAGTTTATTTTTTCTTTATAATGATATCAAACGGTCGTTGTGTTGAAGTACCCTGTTATTTTTAATTTTTTTCGTTTCCATTATGAAATAAGGAGAAAAAAAAACAAAAAAAAACAAAAAGAAAAATAAATAAATCAATTCATGGAAATGAGAGAGATGAATATAGATACAGAGATAAGAGATAGAGATCATACATAGTATGTATTAAGTTTGAAAAATAAGTAAAATGAGTAGTTTTAGAAATAAATCAAAAAATTTAATAAAAATATTTAATTTTATTTAATTAAATCAAAATTTAAAAAATATGATATAAATAGATCAGTATGTGATATACCAATAGAATAACTATGATAATATATTATGAACGTAAGAAAAGAATCCGGATGTGAGGAAGGATCTGAATACAATATTTGAAAGGGGAAAATTTTGTTTGGAGCCGATATTCAAGCTACGCGATGGAGCGCGTGTACCTATGCGACCCATTGATGACAGAATCTAGTTCACGTAAAGCATGGCCACATCCACACGTAAATAAAGTAGGGAATAGATTGAATTTGTATCATTATCTATCCACTCGTACAAAATTAAAAGTAGCCTTCTTCTTACGGTAATAACCAGGGAGATTCAAACTTTCCAATTTAATCTATAATTTTTTGAACAATACTAGTAGATAAAATACTGACCTTAACAATGATAGTGCAGTACATGCCATTTTTTCTTTCAATTTTAACATTTATTTCATAAATTGAGCCATGTACAATATTCTTATCGGTGAAGCTAGTATTTTAGGTATTAACTGATCAATATCAAAATACTTTTTTTTAATATACTATAGCCGAGGGACACTAACATAAGATATTGTCAGATTTATTTTATTTTATTTTTGTTGGAAACTTTTATCCTTAGTGCGCACTGATAATCAATACGTTTATGTATTTTATATTAGTAAGCAGCGATAAGAAAATAACTTATTTTTATTTTTGTTTCTTCTTGGTCTAATATCAACATCCTCATTCCTAACTCTTTTATTTCGGAAAAAAACACCTGATTTTTTTTTTCTCTTCCTTTTTAACAAATATTAGCAGCACTCATAAAAAAATTCAACACTTCTAACTTCTAAGCAAATCTCTATACTTCTTAACATTATATATATATATATATATATAATTATATATACATAAGATTTGTTTTCTAAACTTTGAAAAAAAAATTCTTTTACAAAATCTCTCATAAAATATAATAGGAGTAAATGGGAGTACATATAGAATAAATGTTACGTTGTTAAAATTATATTGGAAACATTTATTTATTTTTGAAAAGACAGTTATTTTATTTATAACAATATTTTTATTTCATTTTTAGTATTTATTTAAATATGTTTATCAATAAAAATAAATATTTATTTATTTATTCATGTTAAGGATATTTAAATACAATAAAATTGTATACCAATATATCATGGTATAACTTAATATAATATAATACAGTAAATCACTATATACATGTTTATATTAAAGAAAATGAAGTTTGTCAAACGAAGCGTATATATCTTAAATAAATAAATAGTTCTTAAAATATGGCACCATGTATAGTCTAACGGTAACAACATATCTCAATTTAGGATGTGGTTTTAAGTTTGAATCCCTCTCTCTCCCAACTTCTCTAAATAATAATAATTTTTTTTTCTTAATATGTTAAAACTTTGATATTGATTAGCAATTTACTAGTTGTAGATACATTTTAGTAGTTCTCAATATTTTTATAATTCAAAATATTATATAAAACTTTTATTCTTTGTTTAAGAACTTGAAGGAAATATAACTAGGGCTTAAACAATACCCAAATTTTTTTTATTAATTTCATTGCGTGGGGGGACCCTCCATTTAAGCTCCCTCTGCCACTATGGTTAGAGTTTCGATCTCACAAACTTTAAAGGGAGATTATTTAAATTTGTTGGTTAGAAAAATAAAAAATTTGGATCCCTAATGGTGGGATTGTGTTGAGAATTTACAATACTTTAGAAGCGTATAATAAATATTAATATGGAGCGTATGATATAGTTAAATTTTGGCACATGAAGTGATATCAATTGTTTTAAAAACTTAAAATTCATAACCATGAGCCTTTGTTTATTTTATGAGTTAACATTACGGTGCATATTAAGAAATAAGAATCCGAAGCTTGAATAAAAAAACTCATATTTATTGTTTTCATATATGAAAGTATAAAGTCTTGTATTTTGCAAGTATAAATATAACTTTTATTTATTTATTTATTTATTTATTTTTTCAATCCTTAACATGTGCTTTCTTTATTTATCTAGAATTTCCTAGATCTCAATCGCTGCATATATATGCAGCGCAATTGGTGTTGATGTTCTATCAAATCACAAAACTTGTGGAGTATCGGACACCAAAGGAATACCTTCATCAGCACAAAAACTTTTCAAGAAAAGAGTTAAATAATTTTTATTTGCCGAAGACATATGTTATCGTTCTTTGCTTTACTGTTTCGTTTTTTTTTTCTTCTATTTTATAATAAAAGATTTTGAAATGTAACTATATATGTCGTTGATTAGGTGTAAATAATAAATACTTCATTTTTAGTTACACCCTCTTGCTATAGATGATGTCTAGATGTAAATCAAAAATAAATTTTCATATTTTTACTATAATTTGAATTTTTTTTTAAACATTAAAGTGCCCACGTCTAACATGATTTTGTAGGCCCGCGCACAGTTAGAAAGATTAGTCAATCTCAATATCTTTTGGATCTGTTTAATTTTTTAAAAGGTGGTCCTATTGACACACCTCCTACTGATCTATTCATGTATCATTTTTTTAATTATATAATATATTTTTTTTCTTTATCAAAATTACTTACAGAGACATACAATTTAGAAAAGAAATCTTCTACAAAGTAAATCTATTAAAATCTCATATTCTTTTACAAAAAAAAAAAAAATTAACTCTAAAACCTTAAAATCTACTTCTTACATACATATACAATATTATGGAAAAGTCTGAGGTTGATATCAAGAATATGAAATAATTGTATAAGAACGATATCAAACATCTTGAAAAATTATCTGAGAATGACATAAAGTAAGAATTGTCTGACAGTGATAATAAGCATCTGAAAACAATTTATTCTTTAGAAATAAGTTTGAAGTTTTTTATAGAATGATATCAAGTTGTCGTTGTGTTGAAGTACCCTGTTATTTTTTATTATTTATTTTCCATCATGAAATAAGAAGAAAAAAATACTAAAAAAAAAGAAATAAGAAGAAAAAAATAAATCAATCAATGGAGGTGATAGAAATGTATACAAATACAGAGATCATAGGTAGAGAGATCAAATATGGTATGTATTAAGTTTGAAAAATAAGTAAAATGAATAGTTTTGAAAATAAAACCAAAAATTTTAATAAAAATATTTAATTTTATTTAATTAAATTAAAATTTTAAAAAATAGGATATGAATATATCAATACAGAGTTTGCCAATAGCATCACTCTTTTTTAAATGATTGGAATAATAATTGCAAGTAAAATTAGTGTAATTTTTTTTATATATAAAGTTAAAAATATATAGAAAAAGTTATTATTTTGTTAACCAAACAAAATTGGAAAAAATATAGAACTCCAATTATTAAAAGTAAAGTAAATCGCGCAAATTATTTTTCTAAATAACGTGACAAATGAATTATAACTAAAATATCATTCGTCATATTATCTTATGATTTAGATGTGTGATATAATTTTATGATGATTTTGGACATATAATTTAGATAGTAGAATATTATTCATTACTTAAACCTCATATTTGGGGTAAAAATTTAGATGATTTAATAGTAAATTTTTTACGGATTCAAGTTCATCCCGTCCGTAAATCTGAAATTTGTACTTGATAAACAAACAAACAAACAAACCTCATGTTGGGAATTGGAATTAAAACAAAATGAAACTATACTTTTACCTTTCAACAAACAAGATTTAGAAAATACAAAGCATTTACTTCAGAAAAAAAAAAAAACGAAGGCATTACTACTATTATTATTATTTTTAAAATTACAAATTAACCGAGAAAACATGACTTGGTGGTTTTCATGTGAATTCCATTAACATAACAAGAAAACACGTAGTAGCAACTTTCGCGGTAAACCGCGTTTTTGTTGTTTCGTAGTCTTCACAGTATCCAAAAAACAAAAAAAAAATATCTGACTGGGAAAATTTTCTCTTGTAAATGACGCGTCACCTTCGCGTCGTCTTCAGTTCCCGAAAGTAAAGCTTGTTCTCACACAAGAAGGAGACTTTGACCTGCATTTTAAAAAAATAAAATAAAATAAAAATAAATTCATTTTCCAAGACCAATTTCTCACCCACTAAACTCTTTGTAAAGTCCGCCACCATGTTTTATATCATCTCCACCACTCCTACATTGTCTCTCTCCAACTTCCATCGCCATGGCCGCCACCGCCATCACCACCACCGCCGCCACTCAACTCTCCTCTCGTAGTAAACGCTCTTCTACACTCAATAATAGTAATAATAATAAAAACAACAACAAAAAAGATAAGTCTCTCAGTAACGGCGTTAACGGAGATCGTCAAGCTATGGCGGGCAAGAAATGGTGCAATGATGTTGATAGCGGTGGTGGGTCCTTTTGTTGGAACGCTTCGTTCATTTACTGGACGTTAGAGGATGTGGGGCACGTGGCGAGATACCATTGGATGCCGTGTGTGTTCGCGGTAGGGTTGCTGTTTTTCATGGCCGTGGAGTACACGCTCCGGATGGTGCCGGCTTCTTCCCCGCCGTTCGATCTGGGGTTTGTGGCCACTCGCTCGTTACATGGCGTGCTGGAGTCGTGGCCGGAGCTTAATACTTTGTTGGCGGCTCTTAATACGGTGGGTTGATCTCACTTTCATCCTTAACTAATTAAATTTTTCTAAATTTGAGAAACAAACAGTTTTCTTAAAGTCAATTTTTTTTTTATTATTTTTTTAAAATTTTAAACTAGTTTATGTGTTTGTCAAATAATAATATTTTGAAATATAATATTATCTAATGTGCTTTTAACCTGTTTTTGAATTTGCAAAACATAAAATAGCAAAATTTAAAAAGCAATTTCTTTATTTTATTTTTTTGTTAATTTGTTTGGGTTTTCCTGTCAAAAAAGTTATGTTCTTTCAAGAAATATCATGAAGATGACATTTGTGTTTACTGGGTATATTTTATTATGATTTTTCGGTCTCGTGTTGAAGAGTTAAATTTAGAGAAGTTTGAAAAGACAATGAATATTATAGGTCTTGTTGTTTTCTGTGTGGAATTTTTGTTTTAATGGTTGAATTTTCTTGCTTGGAAGCTACACAGGTCCTTCTTGCCAGCTTGGTCCATAGGGCATATAGCTGGACCTAATAAATTAATTTGTTTATTTACCGAAGAGAAACCAATATAAAAAATAAAACAAATAAGAACAAATAATTCATACTTTGTTAGCTCATTTTTTTCTTTTTCTTTTTATCATGACTAAAGAAGAATGAGAAAAAAAAAAAGCTTTTGTTTGTCGGGTTGGATACATATAAAATAGTAAAATGAATACGATGTGCACATGCAATGTTTGGTTTCTTGGATTTGAAATGATAAATTTATTTTGTTGGTTTAGGTGTTTGTGGGGATGCAAACAACTTATATTGTGTGGGTATGGCTGATAGAGGGGAGGCCAAGAGCCACAATTTCTGCTCTCTTCATGTTCACTTGCCGTGGAATTCTTGGTTACTCTACTCAGCTTCCACTGCCTCAGGTCTCTCTCTACCTCTCCTTTTTTATCTGCCTAATTCCATTTATATTATTTTTAATAATTCGATTAATGTAAAGTAAACTTAAATAAAATTAATTGTTTAAAATATGAGTCCAGTTTCGAATTTAGTTAAGAAATGCTATGCTTTTAACAAATAACAAGCTCCCTTTCGAGTTCATATATGAGTGTATTTGGAAGTACTTTTAAATGAAGCACAATATTTGATCAAATCTTTTCTTTTTTGGCTCAAACCGGTTAATCACTTAATCATATGCTCTCTGGAAAACACATTTGGTGAAATATGAAAATGGATTGAGTTAATAAAATATATTTTGTTTGGTGAAATGTGGATTTCAATAAATATAATAGTATTTTAAATTTGAAATTGAGTTACAAAACTTATGAAATAATTTTTTTTGAATGAAATAAATCTTTTAAATTCATATTATTAATATTTTAAATAACATTATAATTTTATATTAATCTTAATTAAGCATATTAAATTATTTTTAAAATTTATAACTTATTTTCTAATGATTTGAATCAGAGAAGGCAATCCGGTAGGAGAAAAATTTCAGTGCACCCAGTGCACCAATCGCCACTTTGGTGCTCTTGGCCGCTAATAATAAGCCATGTAGCAACCTTCTATTTTTAAAAATATTTAAAAATTAATAGAAGTAAAAAACATTTTAAATAAGAGTGGTGCTATTGGAACACCCCTACTGATCTATTCATGCCCCACTTTTTAAATTTTTGATTAAATTAAATTAAATTAAATGTTTTTATTAAATTTTTTGGTCTATTTCCAAAACTACCCATTTTACTTATTTTTGAAACTTAATACATATCATATATGATCTCTTTATCTTTGTATCTGTATACATCTCTCTCACCTCCATTGATTGATTTTTTTTTTCTTATTTTTTTTTTTTTTAGTTTTTTTTTTCTTCTTATTTTATGATGGAAAAGAAAAAAGAAAAAACAACTGGGTACTTCAACACAACTTGATATCAATCTAAAGAAAAAGTAAACTTCAAACTTATTTCTAGAGAATGAATTGTTTCCAGATACACACTATCATTGTCAGACAATTCTTGTTTTATGTCATTCTCAGACAATTCTTCAAGATGTTTGATATCGTTTTTAGACAATTCTTCCATATTCTTGATATCGTTTTCATACTCTTCCATAATATTTTATATTAATGTAAAAAGTAGATTTTAGGGTTTAAGAGTTATTTTTTTTTTGAAGAAGCAGATTACTGTGTTTTTTTTTTTGGAAAAGGAATGTGACATTTTAATAAATTTACCTTGTAGAAGATTTCTTTCCTAAATTGTATGTCTATTTAAGTAATTTTGATAAAGTAAAAAAGAGAATATTATATAATTAAAAAAGTGGGGCATGAATAGATCAGTAGGGGGTGTGCCAATAGCACTACTCTTTAAATAATGTATTTAATTAAAAAGTTAACACATGTTAACTCTTTAGAGGCCCGGCACACCACTCAACTGGTGCACCGAAGATTTTCTAATAAACATGAGGACCTGAAAATAATCTGGTCCCCATAGTCAGGTGCACCAAACACACCCTTAATATATTTTCTTAGAAGCACTTCATGTGTTTGTATTTCCTATCCACAAACAGACACTACAAAAAGTATATTTATTAGGTGATTCTGAGAAAAATCGATATCAGTTCTGCAAATAATTGATTGAAAGAACTTACAGGTACATATTTTGTTTTCACAATGCCAAATTAATGAAGTGAACTATTTCCTTTTCATCCAAATTGTTGTGCCACTATTGGGAACTACCATTATTCACATTAGACAATTCAATGATATTAATGGCACTGGAGCTCACTTCTTGATTCACTTCATTTCTTATTCATCAATCTCAGGGATTTCTGGGCTCCGGTGCGGATTTCCCAGTCGGGAATGTATCTTTTTTCCTGTTCTTTTCAGGCCATGTTGCTGGATCCGTGATTGCATCACTAGACATGCGAAGAATGCAGAGGTGGGAAATGGCATGGCTTTTTGATGTACTTAATGTTCTTCAAGCTATAAGGTTGCTGGGCACAAGAGGTCACTATACAATAGATTTAGCTGTTGGTTTTGGTGCTGGATATTTATTTGATTCTCTAGCTGGAAAATATGAGAAAAGCAAAAGAAGAGAAGCAGTTCCTCATAAAGAAGCTTTGATCACTTGAACAAATAGTAAAAGCAGAAGCACCCATGAAAGTAATTGTAGAGTTGGAGTTGCAGTAATGGAGGTCAAATAGGTTGAGGATTTTTTTTTTTCTTTTATTAATTTGTTTGTGTTTGATGTTAGTATCTATATAGCAGTTAGCTCATGTACTATTCATCTTCAAAATCACAAAATGTGTGTAAAAAATTTGAATGGAGGTTAGAATGTATTTGTTTTGTATGCAAGAAAACAGAAAAGAGGATTTAATGTTATTTTTAAAGTAATTTCAATTCAGTTCTCATGGAGATTACGTGGACAGTGTTGCTTTAGATTTTATAGAGAAATGAGATGCAAGCTATTGAATCTTTATTATTCTAGAGAGTTCAAGTCCTCCGAAATTCTAAGAGCTTTGTAAAAAAACAAGGAAAAGACAACTTTATTTATACGATTTCATTAATCATAGAGATGATGATGATGATCAATTGTATGGACGATGAAGATATATTTTTAAGTGATTCAAATTGTGATTTTAATTTGTTTCATTTTATTTATTTTTTCTATTCCTATATATCAGAGCTTAGTAGCCATTTCATGGTAGATTTGAGATGATAATAAAATTTCCGGTTATCAAATTTATTTTGCTTGCTTTCTCGATATTCTAGGGAATCAACAAGCTAGTAAAGTATTCGGAGTTATAAGCACTCAAACATTATGCTGCTTAGTCATGCCGATGGTTCGGTTTCGAACCGGTTCCAAAAAATGAAGAATCGATACGGAACCGGTTTTCAATTTTTTTTTTTAAATTGGGTATCGGTACCCATTTTTTTTTCTTTCCTATAAATACCACACACTCCAATTCTCTCCCAATTCTCTCTACTTCTCATTTCTCTCTCAATTTTCCAAGTTTCCAATTCTTTCTCAAGTCTCAATTACTGTGTTATTAATATTTATTTTATTTGCAATTACATTTATTTTTAGTTTTTTACTCAATTAAAATTCATTTCCAAGTTCAAACAAAATTTTCAAATTTATTTCCATCAATTTATTCACATTTTTTCACATTATTTTCATCAATTCTAATTTTTAAATGGCAAGTGGAGGTGGAAGTGGAAGTAGAGATGTTCCAAGGCGTTCCATTTCGATAAAAGCCAAAGGTAAGGGTCATATGTTTGACAATGTCAGTTATAACGACACCACCTATCATGAGTACCTACAAGCCAAAGCCTATGCTGAAGCCCTAAACTCTCCTCAACCCAATCATCGCCGTTTAATGATTTCTGAACCCGATCCCGATTCCACCCCCTATATCACAAGCCAATCATAAAATATACCTGATAGTGATCCTCCTCCTCCTCCAGAGTTTGAATTTGAACCACAATGGAAAAGATAAAGAAGCAGTCGAATTCTGATCTCTTCATACTCCATATGAAGAAAGTAACGCAAGCAGATGGAAGCACTAAAGTGGTTTGCAATTACTGCAAACAAGTCTTTAAGTGGCACAAATCAGGAGGATATGGCTCCTACCGGAAGCATATAATGAACAAGCATCCAGAAGCAGATGCACAAGCTAGATCGAGTACACAGTCCCAAATTTCCAGGTTCGCTTCTCCTAACACTCAATTATTTAAATATAGTGATCAAATTAAAGAGAAGAATTAACTAGAATGGTTGCAGTAGAACATTTACTATTTTGTTTTGGTGAAAAAGTTGGTTTTATTAATTATTGTCGACGAGCATTAAATCCTACTGCATGTCATGTTCCAAGACAAACCCTCAAGGAAACACTTGAAATGATTTATGACAAAGAAAAATCGAATTTGGCAAAATAGTTTAAAAAATATAATGGTCGTGTTTTAGTATATGCCGACATATGGAATGACCATTGGCAAATGCATTTATATTTGGGTGTCACATGCCATTATATGGATAAAGCATGGACAATCCAAAAAGGAATTCTTGCATTACGACTTTTTGATGATTCACACACACTGCTGCTAATATTTTTAGACTGCTTAAAATTATTTTTGAAGAGTATAAAATTCAAAACAAAATTTTTTTTCCGTAGGTTTTGATAATGCTTTCAACAATACCGCTGCTATTCGTGCTTTAATTGAGTTATGCAAACCTTATCTTGACAGTAAATTTTTTCATCAAGAATGTGCATGCCATGTTTTAAATTTATGTGTTCAAATGGTTTAAAGACTCTTCAAACTTTTATTTAGCCTATTAAAGATATCTTCTATTGTTTGTGGAAACATCCTTCTGCAATGAAATCATGGGCAAAATTTTGTAAACAAAGTTGTAGGCATCCCATTAGATTTCTTCGTGATATTCCAACATGTTGGAATTCTACATATAAATTGCTTGCTCAAAGTTATGATTATAGGGATTTATTAGTTACTTTTATTCAATATAATGTTAGTCACATTAATCTTTATGCCGCACATTGGGATGCTTGTACAAAAATTTGTGGTTTGTTATACGTTTTTCATAATTCTACTAGCAATTTATATGGTATTTATTATCCTATGACTAATTTATTTATTGTTGAGAGTCCTAATATTGCTGGTGCATTTAAATTATTGTGTATCCGACCCAGACTTACTAAAATTCATTAATGCTATGAAATCAAAATGGTTAAACTATTACCAGGAGTTTCTAAATATTTATTTGATTGCACCGTGTTTTGATCCACATTGTAGATTAGAAGGTTTGCCTGAATATCTAAATGCTTATTATCAATGTTTAGAAATAGAGTATGATATTGATATGGCTTCTTCTAGAGTTAAGATATTATGATATGAATTATATGATGAATATCTTAGAGTTTATGATCTGTCATTGAACATAGAGGTTCAACAAACTCAAAATGTATCTTGGACCACATCATCATCCTCCTCATTTATGAATTTAGGGTATAATCTGTTAGCCAAAAAAACAAAAAATTACGAGGTTCTCCTTCATCAAGCTCGAACTCATATTTCGAGCTTGAATCATATTTAGATACCTCTTTTGAGTTTATGGAAGACAATGCTGTTAAAAATTTTGATATCTTACACTGCTGGAATGAGCATGAAAGGTACTTTCCAATCTTTTTCTAATCTTAGCTATGATAGCTAAACAAATTCATTCAACACCAGTGTCTACGGTGGCTGTCGAACAAGATTTTAGCGCTGGTGGAAATATTCTAGACGAAAGACGTTCACTTTTAAGTCCACAATCGATTCAAATGCAAACTTGTATTGATGATTGGACCAAGGTGCAAAACATACAACAAGAAATCGATCAAGATGCACATGCATCCTACGATTTCTTTATAGATGACCAACCTGCTGAAAGTGGAACAGATGATCATGACAATCAATAGTTACGGAGCCACCTCACACAACGTGTCCACGTCATCACCAAACATGTAATAAAAAGTAAGAGAATTATGTGGCATTCGCGATTCCTCTAAACCCCAAGAGGATACGTAGGGAACTTAATTGTGGTAAAAATTAAGTGCAATGCCAAATTTACATTTTTTTAGTTTTATTTTAATTTATTTTGTAATGTATCATATATTCATATATTCATTTTATTTTAATTTTAGGTGACCCAATAAAATGCATTTACAATTTACAATTTCTAAGTTTTTTAATGATAAAAAAAGGTTTCAAACCTCCAGAACTGGTGGAACCGCCCAGGAACCGTGGAACCGAAACCGCTGGTTCAGAACCTGAACCGAACCGGAACAGGAACCGACGACATGACTAATGCCGCCGCATCAAATTCACTTCCCATTATGGAATGAGGAATTGAGGATCCAAAATTTTTCTTACATGATTGAAATATGTTTCTCTATTATGTTTCAATTTGTAACAACTAATATAAATTATATAATATTAAGATCTCTATTATGCGTCAATTTTAGGAGAGGATGTTTGGGATAAAAAAATTGCATCCAACCGATGCAATAGAGGGCATCCTAACCAATGGGTGTACATTATATGGCAAATGAAACTCATTTGATTGGTTCTCTTTACCATATGGCCGGCATGAACCCATTGGTCGGATACATTGTATAGGATGGATTTTATCGATGTTTAGATAATGAAAATTCAAATTCAAAATTTCAAAATAGGTCTTGATCACTTTCTAAATTATGTCAAGTGCTAAGAGCAACAAGAAAGTTGAAATATTATTGATTGACAGATTGATTCCTTTAGCGTTAACTCTTCCTATTTCCACAACATATATTTTCAGCTATGAAACTTGTTAAAACATCTTTGTGTAACGAGATGGATGACGGGTTTCTTAAGAATTTTATGATTGTTAATTTATATTGAAATTAAGAGAACTTGCTAAATTGATTTGGATTCAATAATAAAGGATTTGTATTGCATATATATATATGAAATGTTTTTCTTCAGTGCGCACTGATAAATATATATTAGTGCCTTATATGTAAACCATTATACTCAATTGCTTTAACTTAGTCTGTATGCACTTGTTAGTGCTTATCCATAATCTATGGTCCACATACAATGCACTGATGTATTTTATATCAGTGCGCACTAAGGTGTGTGTATCCATATATATATATATATACAGTCATTTTCTTCTCAGTGTTTATTGATATAACTTACATCAGTGCGTTGGATGTGGACTACTGATTATGTAGAAGTTTTGACAAGTGCGTACACTTTGAGTCAAAGTATGTAAATCTAATAGTCCACATCCAATGCACTGATGAATTTATATTAGTGCACACTAACTTGAAAATTTATATATATATATATATATATTGTTTATAACATGTATATGAGTCAAAGATCATTTTGTCTACCTAACTAGATGTACTTTTTAGTTTAATTAAGGGGGAATTTCACTAAAGTCCTTACTATTTTACGAAATGTCATATTTTTAAACGTTTTTTTTTTCATATTAGTAATTTTAGTCCCTTATTTTTTTAAAATACATCACTTTAGTCCTTTTATTAGTCAACAATTAATTTTGACTAACAATGTTAGAGGTATTTTTGACTTATACTTTTTGAAATGTGCCATGTGTAAAAAAGAATAATGATCAAAATTAACAAGGGATATTATTATTTTCCACCCTCACTTATGAGGTATTAGTCATTTTCCACCCTCTTGTTTCAGTATTAGCCATTTTCCATCCTACCGTTAGTTTTGGATGCAAAATTGGTGTTCTGACATCTACAGGATGCGAAATTACCTTGTTGCCCTTAGAGTCTTTTAACAAAATTGGAAAAAAAAATTAAAGATCATCTTCTCCAAATCTGTACCCAGTCGGCCAGTCCCAAACACCAAAAAAATCAACTTCATCAACATCATCACTCTCCAGTCTCCACACATACCCAGCCACCACACCACAAAAATCATCTTCATCAACATCATCACTCTCCACACGTACCCAGTCAAACATATACCCAGCCACAACAATACAAGCAAAAAATCAAAACACCAAACACCAACCCAACCCCTCACCTAAACGACCACCACCCTAGTCCACCCCCACTTGAAATCACCACCATCGGCTGATCAACGCCCCCACACTGTCGGCTACACCAACACCCTATTAGAACCAAAACACCATAAATCAAAGAAAAGAGAGAGAGAGAGAGAGAGAGAGAGAGAGAGAGAGAGAGAGAGAGAGACATCGGTATAAGGTGAGAGAGAGAGAATAAGAAATCGGTGGTGGGTGGTGGTTGGTGAGTGGTGAGTGGTGTGTGATTGATTGGGTGGAGAAGATGGTGGGGAAGATGATGGGAGACGATTGAAAGAAGAAATCAAAGAAAAGAGAGAGAGAGAGAGAGAGAGAGAGAGAGAGAGAGAGATCAGTATATGGTGAGAGAAAGAATAAGAAATCTGTGGTGGGTGGTGGGTGGTGAGTGGTGTGTGATTGAATGGGTGGAGAAGATGGTGGGGAAGATGATGGGAGACGATTGAAAGAAGAAATCAAAGAAAAGAGAGAGAGAGAGAGAGAGAGAGAGAGAGAGATCGGTGGAGGGTGATAGAGAGAGAATAAGATATTGGCGGTGGGTGGTGGGTGAGAGAGTGGGTTTAATTTAATAATGTTTTAATTGTTTTTATTTAATTTAATAATGTTTATTAATTTTACAACTTCAATTACCATTTTATCTTTACTGACTTAACAGAAAAATAAAGATTCTAATGGAATAGTAACGGTAGGGTGGATTTTGACCAATAACTGAAATTAGAGGGTGGATTTTGGCCATTACTAAAACTAGAGGGTGGCAAATGACCAATACCTCATAAGTGAGGGTGAAAAATATTAATATCCCAAATTAAAATATTACTTATTTAAAATAAGTAAAAGATATAAAAAAAATTAAATAAACTTGGGAGATCGCACCAGCTTTATCTCCGCCACTCTCTCAAGAGCTTCATCTCCACTCAAAGAGCTTGAAGACGGATCATTTTCTAGTGTTTAACTATTTGTTCCGTTGAGATTTGTAGCATCTCCTACCTAAATTCCAAATCCTTTTCGGTTTTTTCTTTTCTTTTCTTCATGAATCCCAAATAGAGATGGCAATGGATCGGATTGGGTATGGATACCCCAATATCCATCCTCGTATCCGTTTGAGATATATATCTCCATCTCCACATCCATGCCCATTTCTAAATGAGCGGGGTTGATTCAAATAATCCGCTAATTAAGATAGAGATATCCATCTCCGCTCTGTTTATATCTGTATCCGATGAAAAAACTTTAAATTTTTATAGTTTACAAGAGAAAAATATAACTACATATGTAACGATACATTTTATCTTATTTAAAGAGAAACAAATACATCCAATAAAGTTTAAATATAAAAATTAATAATAACTTATATAATTAGAATTAATAATTACATTATATAATTATATATTTTTAAAATATTAAAATCTATAATGGATCCGGATGGGGATGGATATCCATAGAAGATATCCATCCCCATCCCCGAAAATAAAATGGATAATAGGATGACACCTATCCCCGACCCGTCTCCAAAATAATAGTATCCATCCTCATTTTAAATGGAGAGGATTCTTACGGATATCCGTATCCGTGGATAATTTGACCATCACTAATCCCAAATCTCTTCACTTCCATGTAGGGATGGCAATTGATCGGATTGGGTATGGATACCCCAATATCCATCCCCGTATCCGTTTGAGATATATATCCCCATCTCCGCATCCATCCCCATTTCTAAGTGAGCGGGGTGGATTCAGATAATCCGCTAATTAAGATAGAGATATTCATCACCGCTCCATTTATATCCGTATCCGATGAAAAAACTTTAAATTTTTATAGTTTACAAGAGAAAAATATAACTAATATATGTAATGGTACATTTTATCCTATTTAAAGATAAATAAATACATCCAATAAAATTCAAATATAAAAATTAATAATAACTTATATAATTAGAATTAATAATTAAATAATATATTTATATATTTTTAAAATATTAAAATCTATAATGGATTCAGATGAGGATGAATATTCATAGAAGATATTCATTCTCATCCCCGAAAATAAAATGGATATTAGAATGACATCCATCTCCGTTTCGTTCCCGAAATAATAGTATTCGTCCCCATTTTAAATGGAACGGATTCTTACGGATATCCGTATCCGTGGATAATTTTGTCATCCCTACTTCCATGGTTTCCAAGTCTGTAAATCAACGTCTATCAATTTTACTTTTTTGGATTTATTATTATTTTGACTTTATTGGGTTGATCACGATTTTGTTGATGGATTTGAAGATGGGATGAAGTTGGAAATGGAGATTGAGGTGGAGATGTGGTTGAAGATGATGTCATTTTTTATGGTGTTGAAGATGGGGATTTAGTTGTGGTTGTGGACTTCTTGTTGATAATAATGATTGATAATAATGTTGGAGATGGACAAATATGGAATTATGGTGTAGGCGGAGATCTCTGGTGTTTCTTTATTTTCTTTCATATTTTTAAGTTTTTTAATCCGGTTATTAATTAATTGTAAAAAGTAGTAATATTAATAATTATATATAAATTATAAAATATTTAAACTAAAAATCATAATTTTAAAAACAAAGAAAAAAAGTTAAGAAAATGTAAAAACTGAAGGAAGCCTCCGGTTTTGTAACATGTTTTAATTTTTTTTAATTGAATTTAATATTTTTATTTATTTAATGAATTAATTTAATATTTTATTATTAAAATAGTTTTGATAGAGCAACACTGTTTACGTCTTGTAGCGGCACTGTTCATAAGTGATGTGCGTACTGTTCACAGTACTATAACGACTGTTCACGGAAGGGAAGGCTGTTTATGGCACTGTAGCGGAATGTTTATGACACTGTAGCAGACTGTTCATAGGGATGTGCAGACAATGTTCATGGGTGATGTGGTGGCACTGTTCACGGTATTGTAGCGGCACTGTTCACAATTTTTTTTGGCTCTTCTAGGTTTAGGGTTTAGGTTTTTCAGTTGTGGTTTTAAATGGTTTCTAACTCAATGGATCCGATGAGCATGGAGGCTTCTTTGTATGTTACTTTTTCGGCGGAGTCAAGTGTTGTTCCTTCAAGGCTGCATGTCTCTTTACGTCCCCATGGTGGCGAGGCGGTTTATGGATGGGTTGATCCGCTGTTGGGAAGTTCGTCGCTATCCATTAGAGGTTCTTTGCCTCGATGTGAGGCTGTTGTTGGCATGGTGGATCCGTTTGTGGGTGGTTCCTTGCCTATGTCATTTATTAGGGGCTCTTCTTTGGCGGATCTTTTTAAGGTTACCCCGATTCAGGTGGATAATGTTTCTGGTCCTTCGATTCTTTAGAAAAAGGGTGGTTATGTGGCTGTTCGGGTGGATCCCTTTGCTTATAAGTCTAGATTGGAGGTTTGTAAGTTTTCTCTCATTGGTCCGGTTGTCCTTTCTAGTAGTGAGAAACCTTGGAAGTTGGTTGATCTTAAAGCCAAGCTGCAGTCTGTTTGGAAGCTAAATTCTGTTTGGAGGCTGATTTCTTTAGGTAAGGGATACTTTCAGATTATGTTGAATTCAGATGCTGACAAAAATATGGTTTGGAGTTTGGGGTTTCTTAATCTTAAACCAGGTGTTTTACGGCTTCAGCCTTGGATTCTGGATTTTAATCCGGCATTACAAAAGTCTTCAAATGCTTAAGTTTGAGTCCATTTTTATGATCTATAATGGGAATACTAGCATCCGAAGATTATTTTCGATTTAGCTAGAGGGATCGGAGTGCCTTTACGGCTGGACAGGGCTACTATGGAGGGTGGTTTTGGACAATTTACGCATGTTCTAGTGGATATTGATGTGTCTATTGTGCCTCCGTCTTCTTTGCTTCTTGAGAGGGATGATTCTCATAGTTCTTTCATTTCAGTGGAATATGAGAATCTCCCGGCTTTTTGTTTTACTTGTTCCTCCATTGTTCATTTTTCCAATGCTTGTCGTTGGAACAAGTTTAGCAAGAGGATTCCGGTTAGTTCTAGTAAGCCCGATTCGGATATAGATGGTCTGACCAGTTGCTGATGAGAGGTTTTAGGTTCCCAGAAACTGTGCTCCTAAAATGGTTTTTTGTCCTATTTCTAGTTCTCAGACGGAAGTTCCAGTTTATAATGTCTTTGCTTCTATTTAGTAGGATTTATGGTCTCTGGATTCAGATGTGGTTCATTCTTCGGAAGGTTTAGATACGATTTTGAGTATGGTTTCTTCTACTAGTCTAGTTGGTTCGCCAGGTTTCACTTATTTGATGGTTCCTACTACTTCGGTGGTGACTGTTCAGGTTTGTCGGCCCTAGCAGGGAGGGGGGGCGGAGCGATGATTCTCTTACTGATGTTTTGGTAGCTTCTCCGAATCCGGTTGTTTCAGCCATTTACTCTAATTCTGTTTCTTTGACAGCTTCACGTGAGCAGCATTCTGGGAGTGTTAACGCAATCCCGATAGTTTCTAGGTCCTCAGCAGTAGTCCCGATTTCTAATATCTTGGTAGTTAATGACTCTATTGTGGATATTGGGTCTGATTTGAGTGTGGATTTGTCGGCGGGTCAGGCTTCTTCCTTTTCGGGATTTGGGACGATATTGGAGTCCTCTACTACTTCAGGACTGGTTTTTGATTTTCACTCCACTGTTCCGAACCAGGCTGTTTCGGTCATAGATTCGTTGGTTCAGATGGTTCCTACTAATGTGGGATCTTTCTCTCTTCAGCGTCCACCATTTCCGCATACTGCTCACGGGGTTATGAATGTCTGTTTCGGATCTTCTCAGATTTCCTCTTCAGTTACAGGTTCTACCCAGAGTTCCGGAGTTCCTGCCTTTGACTCTCAAGCTAAGGTCCGTCTCATTGCTGGTTCTTCATGGGCTTCTTAAACTGAGGCGGAAGGATTAGATGCTAGCAATATTTCTCAGAGGACGACGATGATTACGCTTAGGCTGACGAAGCTAAAGTCCAAGATGCAGACTTCTTCTGGCGCTTCCGATGATTAGTGTATTTTACTGGAATTGTCATGGTATTGGGAATGAGTCTTTGAGGCATGTTCTCAGAAATTTGTGTCTTTTACACCGACCTTCTTTGGTTTGTATTGCTGAGCCTATGGTAGTTTTTACTTCCATCTCTTCTGGTTTTTGGTCTTCTTTCGGTCTTCATTTAGTGGGTTTAAATGATAGGGGTGGTCTTTTATCGACGATTTGGGTATTGTTTGTGACTCTTTTCCTGATGCTCAGATAGTCCGTTTTCATGAGCAGCAGCTTACGATTTCGTTCACGGTTAATTCTCGGTTGCAATTTTACACTTTTGTTTATGCAAGCACATCAACAGTTGTCCGAAGATCGCTTTGGCAGTCTTTTCGAGACTTGGTCAGTTTGGTTTCTTCCTCTTGGTTGGTTGTAGGTGATTTCAACGTTGTTTTGGGAGCTCATGAGTCTTTAGGCCTTCGTTCTCCAGCTCGTAGTTCCTGTGAGGATTTCAGGTCTGTTATTGAGGATTGTGATTTGATTGGTGTTCGCTCCCAATGTGCTCGTTTCACTTGGGCTATGGGTCGTTATCCTCGTACTAGAGTTGAGAGAAGGTTAGATAGAGCTTTGGTTTTTGAGGGTTGTATTTCCTGTTGGAGGGACATTTCTTGTGTGGCTCTCCCTCGCAGATTTTTGGATCATTGTCCATTGGTGATTCGGTTGTCGGATATTGAGAACGTTAGTCCTAGACCTTTCAGGTTACAAAGCATGTGGTTGGATCACCCAGATTTTATGGCTTTAATTCATTGTATTTGGGGTTCCTCTTTTATTGTTAAGCCTCCTCAAGTGGTTATCAACAAGCTAAAGAGGTTGAACAATGCTCTTAAGACTTGGAATTGAGAGGTTTTCGGGGATCTTAACTCCAACATTATCTGGAAATCGTCAGAACTTCGGTCTTTTCAGCTTCAGATGTCCAATCAGGGTTTTTCAGCGGAGCTTTTCTTGGCTGAATCTCGTGTTCATCATGAGCTTGACTTGTTGTTACGCAGACAAGAGTGCTTTTAACGTGATCGGTCAATGGTGAAGTGGCAGAAAGATGGTGACCGTAATTCCTCCTTCTTTCATGCCTTTGTCCGACGTAGGCAGTACATGAACGTTTTGTCTTCTCTCTTGATTAATGGGGTGCTTACTGATGGCCGTTTGATTATCATGGATCATATCATCTAGTTTTATTCGAATCTTTTTTCTTCGGATTCTTCTCGGGTTGAGACAGAGTTCTCGGTGGTAGAGGATATGATTCCTTCTTTAGTAACTGATGTGGAAAATACTTTTCTGATTAGCATTCCTTCGACGGACGATATACATGATGCAGTTTTTGATATGGATGCAGCCTCTGCCCCTAGGTCGGACGGTTTTTCTGGAGGATTCTATCAGTGTTGCTGGGAGGTGGTGGGTAGTGACGTGGTTCTTGCAGTTCAGGACTTTTTTCGTACGTGGGTCATTTTTCCGGGTTTGAACTCCAGTTTCATTGTTCTTCTTTTGAAGCTGAAGGATTCGATTTCGATAGACCAGTTTCGTCTGATTGTGCTTAGTAACTTCTTGTTCAAAATCTCTTCCAAAATTTTGGCGGATCGGTTAGCTCAGATTGCAGCTAGGATTGTCTCTCCTCATCAGTTTGGGTTCATCCAGGACCGTCACATTGAAGACTGTATCGCTTTAGCTTCTGACTGTGTGAATGTGATGCATAAGAAGTGTTATAGAGACAATTTGGCCACGAAGATAGATATCTGCAAAGCTTTCGATACTCTAGATTGGTCTTTTCTTCATAGAGTTCTTCAAGTTTTTGGGTTTTCTCCTGTTTTTATGAATTGGATTGACAGCATCCTAGGATCTTCGAGGCTTTCGATGCTGACCAATGGATCCCCTGAGGGTTATTTTCATTGTTCTAGAGGGGTTCGTCAGGGTGACCCTCTTTCCCCTCTATTGTTTGGTATTGCGGAGGATTTCCTTAGTAGGCTTCTGTCGAGGATGGTGGATTTCTCTCAGTTATTGCCTATTTCTTTTCAAGGGGATTTTCTGCTCCTACTCATTTGTTTATGTAGATGATGTTCTGATTTTTTACTGAGGCACGGTTCAGAATATGAAGAATGTCATTAGTGCTTTTGAGGTTTATGGTAACATTTCAGGTCAGCTGGTTAATTGAGGTAAGTCTTTTATCTATTTTAGATCTTCTGTTTCCCCGTCCTAGATTGGTAGATTGCAGTCCTTAGTTGGTATACAGATTGGTCAGTTGCCTTTCTCCTACTTGGGGGTCCTGTTATTTCGGGGAAAGCCCAAGAAGTTCATGTTACAGCCTATCGCGGATAAAATCATGTCAAAGTTTGCTAAGTGGAAGGGGAAAGCCCTTTCTTTAGCCGGTCGCGCTACTCTGATCAAGTCGGTAATTTCGGGTTCCTTTGTGCATTCTTTCATGATCTACAATTGGCCTTCTTCTTTGCTACGGTTGGTTAATCGCAAGTTGAGAAATTTGTTGTGGACGGATTCTTGTAAGGAGACTGAACTGATTCGGGTTGCTTGGGATTGTTGTTGTAAGCCTTACTCTCAAGATGGTCTTGGTTTGAAAGATCTTGGGTTACTGAATGATTATCTTTTAAAGAAGCTCATCTGGAAGTTTATGACCTCTCAGAGTTTTGCTTTTTCGTTTCTGAGGGAGCAGTATCTCACGCAGCTTCGGAAATCTCATGGGGGGTATGTCATTTCGTCGATTTGGTCTTCTTTTTGCTCTCATTATTCAGATCTTCTTAAAGAGGGCATTTGGCTCATTGGTGAGAATTCTCAGCGAGATTTTTGGCGTGACAATTGGTTGGGGGTTCCCATTCTTGAGCTTCTGAGGATTCCTGATTACTTGGCTAGCCTTCTCAGGGCAAGAGTTTCTGATTTTATCCATGAGGGTAGGTGGGTTCTTGACGATAGTTTTCGTGCCCGTTTTCTAGATCTCTGTTTTTTGGATAGATAGGATTGTTATCTCTCCAGTTGCAGATTCTTTGGTGTGGACTCATTCTTGAGATGGGCAGGTTTCTTGCAAGTCGACTTATTCCTGTATGATTCATGATTCTCCGCAGGTCTCTTGGTAGATGGATGTCTGGTGCCGTTTTATCCCTCCTTCTCGGTCAGCATTGATATGGCGTCTTTTGTTGAATCGGCTTCCCACAGAGGATCGCTTGTGTAGGGATGAGTTTCACTTAGCTTCCCGGTGCAGTGTTTGTGGGGTTAGCAGTGAGTCGTCTGATCAACTTTTCCTTCGATGCCCCCTAGCGGCTGCTCTTTGGGAGGTGGTTTTTTTAGCTTTTCAGCGGCTGTTCTTTTCGTTTTTCTTGATGTTTTCTGTTTCTGTTTTTTTATGGCTTGCGTGCTAATATTTTTGTTGGGATTGTTTCCCTTGGTTTTTATGCTTTTCTGGTTTTTGTTACTTTCCATTTTTTATTTTTATAATTTGGATGGATACTGCCTGCATATGATCGCTTGTAATGTTTTTTCCCTCTAGGTCAGTCCAATTTTATCAAATAATAATAATAATAATCAGTTTAGTTAGTTCAATACTGCAATTTTTATTTATTTTGTTTTATATTTTATTTTATCTCTTATGGATGATTTTGTTTTGTGATATATATATATATATATATATATATATTGATAAATGTGTAAAAATATCATAATGTTTGAGGATATTTTGGACAACACATATAAAGATTAAGGTGTAATATTGTAATAAGTTTGACGATAAAATTATCATTTTAATTTAATTAAATGATAAAATAAGGGTAAAATTGTATTTTAATAAATTCTGTTGTAGTTGACTGTTAGTATTTAGTCAAATTGACTTAAGTGATATTTTGAAAAAATAAGAGATTAAAGTTACTAATATAATAAAAACGTTTAAAAAAGTAACATTTCGTGAAAAATTAAGGATTTTAGTGAAATTCCCCCTTTAATTAATTAATTTATCTTGTACTGTCGAGATTCATAAAATGATTTTTTTAGTTTATTATATATATATATATATATATATATATATTCTTTCTATTGTAAGTTCGAACTGATATATCAGTTTCTTGCATGAGGGTCATTGGATTTAAATACTTTGACTTGACTGCATGCTCTTATCAAAACATCTTTTAAATTCAATGACCCACATATAAAGAACTGATATATTTTATATCAGTTCAAACTGACAATAGAAAGACTATATACTATATATATATATAGTATCCTGTTTTATTTATAAGAAATTGTCACAACAATCCACCCAAATATATATATATATATATATATAATTTCTTATTATTATTATAATATATATATATATATATATATATATATATATTGGGGTTGAAATTTTCTTGGCATGAAAATTGTGGGTGTTTTGCTACATAGTAGGCAATGGCCGGTAGCTATCAACATTGAGTTGGGACTTGGGAGTTGGGACCAACAACTTACAGTGCTTTTCTTATTACTCAAGGCACGTTTAAAAAGTTCAAAGAATCAAAGTGCTTTTAACTAATTGACAGTGAAACACAATGTGACGCCCACTAGTAAAGAAGTTCCATGGACATTTTTTTTTAAACGACATTAATGTGTGTTAATGATCGTTTAATGTCTTTTTCTACTACTTTTAAAAGCTGGAGATTCCATTCAAGTTAAACGGGGATTTTAAAACGTGGGCAGCTTGATCTTTTTGACTATTCAAATTTGATAAATATACTGTTGAGATCTTTTTATGATGTTGAAAAAAATTCAATGGAATAACACCATGACACCAACTCTAGCTAACACAAGCGTCTCAAAAAGTTGTTAATAAGTGTGTATATATCCATGGTATCTACAAATGTTTATCTTTTGCTCAATACAAGCACCTTCAAGTTTTACATATATTAATGATTTACAAACAGGGTTATATACTGATATGATGCGATATCTATGAAGCACAAGTTCCCTAAACAATGTCCATGGCTAGGAGGGACTTCTGTGACTTCGAAAATGTGTTGGAATGAACCTATTATACAAGCTGAGAGGGTACCAATTGAGTGATTTGATTCAAACCTCTGAATCAAGCTCAATAAGGCAGGATCCATCATCTACATTCGCAAGTGGGTTGTATTCGGGGGCGTTAGGATCCATGCATCCTGGAACGAGATTTAGGTCACACCGATCACCCTGCAATGATGTTTCATTCAGAACGAAACTTCGAAACTACATTTCAAAGACAATAAAAATCTAATGAAATTATGCGATGAAAAATAAATGAAGAATTCACTTACCCCTTCGACATTCAAATTACCGATCATTGCACATCTGTCAACCACAATGTCTGTGTCGGGAAAGATTACTCTGTCACATGCACCATCTTTACTCAACTCCTCTGCCAGTCCCTGCCAAACAAATACATGTTTAATCAAAAGCATTGCAGAGAGTTCTTTAATTTCCAAAAGTCCTGATCAAATGTGTTTTAGTACAGAACTCAAAACACCTGATCAAATATTGTGCTTTAGTACCTTGTTAAAAAAGTCTATTGGTTTATTTCTCCAACCCTTAGGAACTTGAAACTGTAATCTGTAAGGACCATCCCAATCAACTCCATTTGTGAACGAGAATATCAAGTTTACAGCTGCAATGATAGAAGCTCATCAGAAGAAAATCGAAAGTCGAAGAAAGCAAAATAACTTTGTGCAAATTGTACAGACCATGCTTAGGTATGCATATCTGGATTGTATAAAACGGCAAATCATTTTGGCCTCGAATTTTCTTAAGCATTGCCCTTGGTTCACCACCGCACATAAAAGGCTGATTGAAACCTCCTGCAAGGAGCAAAATTCAACAAAAGTGAGTCAAAAAGAATGAGCATAATTGATCATTTTTGATAAACCAAGTTAATTCAATTTTGATCTTCACTCCAAAAGGTACCAATTGAGCATGAACCGTGAAGTTGCAACACTCAACTATACAAGAAAATGGTAAAAGACAATAATGAGCTAATCTTTGAGCTTCAAACATTCCAGTAAATACATACACAGATGGCAAGTGAGGGGACATGAAACAGGACTCTTAGGTCAAACCAGACCTTGATACCATGTTAACTGTCAGACCCAAAAGCTTATGCCGATAGGAAATGACCCAACAATAATATTTAAACACTCTAATACTAAGAACTTGCTGACATGGTGTTGAAATTACCATTAAAACCAATCCCAAATTCTTCATTTGGAACAAGTTTATTTGCAGCTGGATTGTAAAAAACCTTCAACTTCTCTCCCTATCAAAGATTTCATGAGCATTATCATCATAAGCAAAGAAGAAATATACAGAATAACCATTCTACTTAAAATTCAGCAGCAATGACAAACTTACAGACATAGGAGGAAGACCATTCATTGTTTTCCAATATACAGGAGCCCTCCCGAGTTCAAACATCGCCCAGCTAGGACGTACATATCTAGAATGGAGGACTTTGTAAATTACATCACACTCAAAACGATTCTTGAAATGATTTTTATCACTAATCAAATAATTAAAAGAAAAAAAAAATTGAAGTGGGAATCCATACTCTTTAATTTCTTCTGTGACAGATGTTACCACAGTCGCTGCAGCAGTCGCTTTCCCACAAGTCTTGACTATTTTCTTCTTCTTTGGAAAACTCCTCTGCAATGAAGTACCTGTAAAACTACTAGCTGTTTCAGAAAACAAGTTAAACTGTCATGAATTTGTTTAAGACATAAACCTCTAATCCTGTTTAGATTATACTTTCTAGTACGAATAACCTTCAATCCTTAATGTCCATTGAAAATCAGTAAAACATAGCAAAAGCAAATTTTTCGAGTCTATTCCTAAAATGAAACCTCGGAGTTTCCATTGTTAGTATTTGGAAAGGAAAGAAAAATTATACATATTGTTGCTTCTATACAATGGTATCAATTTTCATTCACTCTGATAAGGTTGTACATATTGCTGATGCTTCAAGTGGTTGTACAGAAGAAGCGGCAAGCAATTGGTCAAGCTCAATGAAGTCAAAAACAGAGCATATAAAGGGAATACAATATCAAGATTAGTTTGTTAAAATGGGGTTAACATCTGTTAGTCTCTGCTAATGAGAGTTAGTTGGTTAGACGTTGTCCTGAGTGTGTTAGAAGTTTTCCACATGTAAAGCATGTTTTCTGATCTCTGTATATATTAACTTGTAGCTTGTAAATCATTCTTTAACAAATTGTATAACAGAGCTCTAGTCTCTGATTAACACGATTAACGGTTGTTTACTAAAGCTTTTGCTTATTCACTTCTCTCAGTACTTTTTACAAACACGTTTGTGTTTCTATCAAACTTTTGAGTCTTGTTACACTCAACCCAGAAAAATCTTAGGATATTATCCAAACCAAAATGTTCTGTCACATAGGTCTTGTCAAATCTTAAACAAGCAACTGTAAATTGGATTGCTTTAGATATAAGTAATACTTTCAGCCTAACGATTATGTGCACGAAACGCATACCAAATCATTGGGATGGCATGATTCCTGAATACTTCAATTCTAAAGTGTCCTACTGAGATCCTTATTACTAGCAATCAAATAATATTACAATTTACAACACGAAAAGCAGATTGAGAGAGGTTTAAAAGGATATATAGTCTATCATCTAATAGAAGAGACCCCACAAATATTCTGAAGATAGAGAGGTCCAAAGGCACTTACCAAGTGAACTTGACACAGATGGACTTGCACGACTACATGCCACCGACCTCGTGGACGGAAGAAACTGTGGTGAAGACGTAAAGATTGACCCAACTGTTGATGTCGCCATTGCTCACACTTTCAGTGCTGCTTTAACTTCCTGGAGAGAGAGAGAGAGAGAGAAAAGAGAATTGGCAAAGATAATATCCGAGAAACAAAAAGCATACATATAGTGAGAGGGAGAACTTTAAATGGATAAGCAAACCTCATACACATATTGTAAAAATATCTAGTGAAAAGTTTTCAAGTAAAAAGACAAAAAAAAACAAAAAACAAAAAAACAGAACCAAAATTATCTCAATCGTACTTCACACAACCCACAAAACTCCACGCTGCCTTATCTCTCGCAATCTTTCTTTGTGTGTCATGTTTTGGCAGCTTAGATATGACTATCTCTTTTTCTTTGACAGCACCACAAACTCAAAAATACTCTAAAACATACACGAACCAGCCACAGCATTACAAATAAATGCCCACCAATACCTATTTATACGAGAATAAACACAAGAAAGAGAGAGAGTGAGAGGATATGGCTTACATTACCACTCCACCGAACAAACCTTTTGTTTTTTCACCTCTTTGTCAATCAAAAAAGTTTCAAAACAATGTTTTAGTCCTAAATTCTGGCCACACTGACTTGAAGTTGAAGCAGAAGCGAATACACACCAGTTTTGTATTTAATTATGTTGATAAAGCTAACAGAAGAAAGTTTTTAGCAATTGTTAATGCAGTATCAGTAGAAGCAACAGAGCCAGAGCCAGAGCCAATTCCAGAAGTGAAAAGTGGTGGGAGGATATTGTTATCAGATGTGGTTGTGAAAAAGAAGAGAAGAGTGTATTTTGGGAGGAAATGGACCACATTGGATATCTGCACTGCTACTATTGTTCTGGCGATTCATTTGCTTAGTGTTTTTGCACCTTTTTATTTTACTTGGAGTGCTTTTTGGGTTGCTTTTGGGCTCTATGTGGTGACAGGACTTCTGGGTATTACTCTATCTTATCATAGGAATCTTTCTCATAGGAGTTTCAAGTTACCCAAATGGCTTGAGTACATGTGTGCTTATTGTGGAGTTCAAGCACTTCAGGTGGGTTGTTTTGGATACACAAATTGTTGGCTCTTAGATTTTAAATATGATTTTGTAATTGATTGTCTTGTATACTGTTTTTTTGGTTGTTTCAGGGGAATCCAATAAGTTGGGTGAGCACACACAGGTATCATCACCAGTTTTGTGATTCTGAAAGAGATCCACATAGCCCCATTGAAGGGTTTTGGTTTAGTCACATGAGTTGGCTATTTGATAATAATGGTTTTAGTGAAAGGGTATGATTCATTTTCAGGGTCTGTTTGTGTTTGTGTGTGTGTTTGTGATTCATTTTCTTAATTTCTAATTGTTGAGATTATTGCAGTGTGGAGGACCAATCAATGTTGGGGATTTAGAGAAGCAGCCTTTCTATAAATTTCTGGAAAACACTTACATTCTTCATCCAATTGCACTTGGAGTGTTGCTATATGCACTAGGAGGGGTTCCCTTTCTTGTGTGGGGAATGGTAAGGCAACAACATTTTCCATTTCAAGCTTTTTTTTTTAATTAGATTGTTGAAGAGCTTCGACATGGCTAAACGCCTAAACCATAGATTGTCCTTTTTATTGTTATTTTCATTATTGGTTTATTATTAGGCTCAAAATTCAAATCTTTTACACAATTGCTGGGCCCTTTTCAATTGAATTCATTTCCTAATTTCCTATCTTTCAAAGTGGACCAGGACCACCCACTTGCATTCAAATGCAGGGATGACCATTTCATCCGAACAGGTGGCCACCCACGGCCCACCTGAACCCGAACCGTGTTGGTTGGGTTTTGCTATTCGGGTACGAGTTGGGTTTAGGTTTGGGTTCGGTTTAAAATCCGAATCCATGAATCCGATTATTTTAAAAACCTTCATTTAAAACAACGTCATTTGGAGCAAATTAGAATCCTAAACTCAAAATGACAGCATTTAGGGTTAAAAAGTTCAACATAAATTGATATTCAAGTTCGCTGGTTGAAACCAGAGCCTGAATAAGTTTGCGAGTCGACGGGTCAAAACTGGACCCGAATAAGTTCGTGGATCAACAAGTTGAAACCCGAACCCGGATAAGTTAGCAGATTCGCTGGCTATGTTCGGGTTTTCTCAAAACCCACATGTGAAAACATGGACCTACAAAATTACTCAGGTTCAAGTATGAAAATGTTTTGTGGGTTCAGGTTTAGCAAACCCGACCTGTTTCCATTACTATTCAAGTGGGTTTTGTCATTATTTGAAAATGTTAGAACCACATAACCTACTTGGCTACTTGCATTACTTTGTTTCCAATGCAGGGAGTGAGGATTGTGTGGGTATTCCACATAACTTGGCTGGTAAACTCAGCTTGCCATGTATGGGGAAAGCAAGCATGGAACACTGGAGATTTGTCTAGGAACAATTGGTAACAATATACAACTTTCCCTCACATACAAAGTTGTTTTCAATTTTGATTTTGATGAGAGAATTTTCCTTAATTAAAAGCGAAATTGTAATTAGGTGGGTGGCATTGCTTGCATTTGGAGAGGGTTGGCACAACAACCATCATGCTTTTGAATTTTCGGCTCGGCACGGCCTGGAATGGTGGCAACTTGACATGACTTGGTATGTTGTAAGATTTCTCCAGGCAGTTGGTTTGGCTACTGATGTGAAGTTACCTACTCAAGTTCAGAAACAAAGAATGAGTATCAGCAATTAAACTAAGCATACCATTTCAAATTTTCATGTTAGTAATTGTTCTAACACTCTCATGATAATTTTGGTTAGGCATCTGAATGATCCTTTTTTTAAGGCGATTACAAGAGCTGTAGCTCATGACTACCCTTCTGAATTTTACCAATGTACTTTATATTTTTCCAAGATATATATATATATAATTAATATAAATTCAATCTGTATGTGTCCTTGATTCCTGTTGTACCATAAATTAACCGGAGTATTGGTTGATTTGGTTGATTTGATGAGTATAATAACTGACACATAGAGGGTAAAATATTATCCTACTTTTACTATAAGATCTGAACTGCATTTTTGGCAATATGAAGTTATTGAATGATTCATTGTTGATGAGGTGTCACCAAACAAATCACCGCAATTGAATGATTGATTGATGATGTGTCACCAAACAAAAGCCTCAATTAACACTTGGCATCCATACATGCCTGCCTTTTATGTGTTCGCTCCCAAATAACGTGTCCTAACTAAAATGAGCAACAACATCCGTAAATGAAAATTATGATCAGCGGAAGGGAGGGGGGGTCCATTTGATCAGATACAATCCAATGGATTGGATTTAAGAGTAATTGGATTAGGTGGAATTTAAGGATGTAATTGGCAGTAGTGGCGTAGCTAGATAGTCAAAGTTCCAATATACAAAAATTTACCAGCGTAAATAATAATAGTAAAACATCAATATGCATTCAAAACTATAAATGCATTTACAATTGTGCTCAAGTGGTTTCATATGTTATCAATACTTTTGAATATATCTCCTTCAATGTACACAACTAAAATATTATTCCACCATTAATGATCTCTCATTCGATATATATATATATATATATATATATATATATATATATATATATATATATAGCATTCAAAACTATTAATGCATTTACAATTGTGCTCAAGTGGTTTCATATGCTATCAATACTTTTGAATATATCTCCTTCAATGTACACAACTAAAATATTATTCCACCATTAATGATCTCTCATTCGATATATATATATATATATATATATATATATATATATATATATATATATATATATATATATTCTGACATCTCTAACACTATGTTTGGATTGGTGGAGTATGAGAGAAAGGAAAGGAAATGAAAATAAGGAAAGAAAAGGAAAGGAAAAGAAAAGAAAGTGTTTTTAATTATTGTTGTTTGGATGATTATAAATATAAAAGAAAGGAAATGAAATCAATCTTATTTGGAGGGGAGAAATAAATGAATTATTTTATTCTATTTACAAAAATACCATTATTTTAACAATATGAATACACAATATTAATAGAGTTAGTTAGTTTTGGGATATTGGAAAAATCATTCATTTTGAAATCATTTCCCTCCTTTTCCTCCCAAATTTGGATGGAAACCAAATTGAGTGAAATAAGAAGAAATTATTCACTTCTTTTCCTTCCATTTCCTTCCATTTCCTTTCCTTTCTCTCTCATTTAACGATCCAAACAAGATATTAGTAATCCATCCAAATCATTTCCTTTATTTTCTCTCATATTCCATCAAACCAAACATAATGTAAATTAATATGATTCGTTGCATAGTAATTTATTAATAAGTGGAGGTTATTAATTTGTAGAACATCTATTTAAAAAATATTATTTCAAGGATATTTGTTAATGTCACTACTTCTATGTAGTTAGAAAGTCTTCATCATGTTAATTTAGTCTTATATATTTATTGTTTGTAAGTTACCAATGAGATTTGTATACATCCCTAGTAAAAAATTAAATGCAAGGATGGTACATATCTCAAATTAAAAATTAAATACAAGGAATATGAGAAACCAACATCAAGAAAAAGTTAAATCTATAAAAACATGGAATAGTGAAAGTTTATTCTAAACTTCATCTTCCTCAATTATACCTAGTCATTTCTACCCAAAATGAAACTTTCTTCTTCACTCAAAGATGCTCAATGACTTGAAATTTGTTTGCACAAAGCAAAGAATCCCTCCATCACATAGTCCGCCCTTGCCAAATGGGCAATGGAGCAATTTCAACTTTCAAAAGTCCTACCACAAGGAACCATCAGCAACATAAGGTACTCCGAGGTATACAGTTTGAGATCAGGAAAACCGTGAAGAAACATGCTACTCTAGATATATGGTTCTCTAAGGAATGTGATTATGCTAATTATTTATTTATTTGATATTTTGTGTTATTATTAGATAGTAGAAATATTAAATTATATCTATAGAACGCGGTCGGTTTCATGAAATTTTATTAAATGTCAGAGATTATTAATTATTGGGGTATTAATTTATAGATGTTAGACTGTACTTTTCTTCAGAAAAATAAAATAAAAATCATTATATATATAAACTCTTGAAAGATAATAAAATTCAAATTAAAATAATAGCTCTAAAACACTTTTAAAAACTAATTAAAAATTAATATATGTAAATTTACAATCACTCTTCACTAATTATATAATAAAATGAAATTTAAAGTAAAGTCAATAAAAGAATTATTTAGGTTTAAAATTGCTAACTTTAATTAATTAACTAAATATACCTAATATGATGAGAATTTTGTACCAAGGATTTGAAAATAAATGTCAAACAAAACTAGGAGCAGAATGTATATGTAAAGTGTGATGTTTTGTTTGGCTAGAGAATGAATAAAAAATAAATAAGAAAAGAGTAAAAAAATGATATTTTGTTTGGAAAGAAAGGAAACATATATATATGAAAAAAATTTCCTCAGTGCGCACTGATAAATATATATATATCAATGTCTTGTATGTGGACCATTAGATTCAATTGATTTGCCCCAGTGTATATGCACTTGTCAGTGTTTATCCATAATCTATGGTCCACATGCAATGCACTGATGTATTTTATATTAGTGTGCACTGAGGAGAAAATGACTATAAATATTAGAAATTTTCCAATGAGGACTTTTTACGATGCATACTTTAAGTACATTTGATGAAATTTAATATATTAAATCTTGAAGTGAGTTTTTGTATGGATGATAACAACATTGAAATACATTTGTGGAAAAAAAATTGAAAATTTTTGGGTACAAAAACTAATTTTTCCGAATTTTTTGAAGATAAAACATTTCAAAAATAAGAAAAAATAGTTTTCAAATCCAAAAAATTTCCAAATTTTTACCAAATGTGCATTTATAATTTGCTTAGGATGCATAGAAAAAAATCTCATCAAAAAACATACAATTGTATGCCATTTTATCAAAGATGCTCATTGTATTAAAATATTGGGTACTTATAGGAAAAGTTCATATAGGGCTAAAACAAAAATAGCATTTTTTGGAGATGGTATTTCAACAATGTCACTGCTTTAATAACTTATGTTTAAAATGCATCTATTATGGTGAACGGACAAAAATACCCCTAATAGTTGTTCCACATCAGATTTCTTTCATTCAGTTTACAGTGAGAAAGTTGTGAAGTAGAGAGAGAAAGTCCGGTTGAAACTCAAGCAATCACTCGAACGGTGACGAAGTGGCGCTACGTAGATGCTTTAATGAAAAAGCTCGGAGCCTTATGCAAAAGGCTCGGGTAGTTCATGTAAAAGGCTCGGGTAGTTCATGAAAAAGCTCGGAGCCTTATGCAAAAAGCTCGGTCAAGGCAATTCATAAAAAAACTCAGAGCCTTATGCAAAAAGCTCTGGCAAGGCAATTCATGAAAAAGCTCGGGCAGTTCATGAAAAAGCTCTGAGCTTTATGCAAAAAGCTCGGATCCTTATGCAAAAAGCTCGGGCAAGGCAATTCATGAAAAAGCTCGGGCAGTTCATGAAAAAGCTCGGAGCCTTCATGAAAAAGCTCGGAGCCTTATGCAAAAAGCTCGGGCAAGGCAATTCATAAAAAAACTCGGAGCCTTATGCAAAAAGCTCGGGCAAGGCAATTCATGAAAAAGCTCGGGCAGTTCATGAAAAAGCTCGGAGCTTTATGCAAAAAGCTCGGATCCTTATGCAAAAAGCTCGGGCAAGGCAATTCATGAAAAAGCTCGGGCAATTCATGAAAAAGCTCGGGCAGTTCATGAAAAAGCTCGGAGCCTTCATGAAAAAGCTCGGAGCCTTATGCAAAAAGATTGGGCAGGGCAGTTCATAAAAAAGCTCGGAGCTTTCATGAAAAAGCTCGAAGCCTTATGTAAAAAGCTCGGGCAGGGCAGTTCATAAAAAAGCTCGGAGCCTTCATGAAAAAGCTCGGAGCCTTATGCAAAAGGCTCGGGCAGTTCATGAAAAAGCTCGAAGACTTATTAAAAAGGCTCGGATATTCAAAATTGACAAAACTAATATCATTGAAAAAAGCTCGGACAACAATTTAAAAGGCTCGGATAGTTTACAAAAGACTCGGACACAGTGTTAAGTCTCGGAAACCTAGATCTTCATCATCTTATACATAAATTTTACCAACTCAATTTTCAGACAAGTTTATTATAGAGAGAGAGAGAGAGAGGAGTTATTGAGTTTATTATTCGAAGCGTGGAGATGGAAGTACAAACATAATAAAAAATTGATTATTTAAGGACGATTTTGGCAGTTCACCATAATAGGTGCATTTTAAACATAACTTATTAAAGCAGTGACGTGAGTGCAACACACTTCCAAAAAAGTGACATTTATCACCATTTCCACTATATATATAATACTTCTCCAATCAGAACGGTCCTGACTTTATAATTTCATAACTTCCAACCACAGCCACACAATCACAGTAGGCCCGCAACCCCACATTAACAAATACCCACACCCAATAAAAATGTATGGATGTGGTTGGACGTTCTTAACTTATAATTTCAAGACATTCTTACCAGAGAACCACCCTATATATATATATATATCAGTCTTTCTACTGTCAGTTTGTCCTGACATAAATTATATTAGGACGAAAAATGTGGACCATAGATTATGTAGAAGCTTTGACAAGTACATACTAAAGTATGTAAATCTAATTGTTCATATTTATCGTCCTGATATATTTTATATCAGGACGAACTGACAATAGAAATTTATATATATATATATATATATATATATATATATATGAGAGCATGAAAAAATAAAGGAAAGCTAAAAAAAAATTTGTACTGCTCTAACCAAAATAGAAAGGATTTTTGTTGATAAAATAAGTTTGGACTGGATTTTCGTCTTTTGTTTTAAAGTATTTTATCAAAAAAGAGAACTTTTTAGCTCAATAACTGAAAATAACTTATCAATGGATTTAGGCTTTACTGAGCTAAGCCCAATAACTTAAAATCTAATAAACTTTTTTTGACTTAAGCCCAATAACTTAAAATCTTAGAAAATAATTTTGGAGCCCCCCTGTCATGTACTAAATCCCCCTTATTGGCGGATTGGATTCAACTTCCACAAATCCATTGGATTATATTGGATTGGACGACGAATTTCAATATGAAATTGAGTGTCGGTATTTACACGTCTGTGGAATTGTATGTGCATCCCATATTAGTAGTTTTTATAATTCCAAGATCACCCTTTAAGTAAAACTATTAAGATGATTAAAATAATTATAAATGTTTTTGTATATTATTATTAATTCAATATATAAAATTTTGAACATTTTAACAAACATACATAATTAACTATATTTCAATCATAATATTGATTGCATTAATCGGAAATAATAAAATAGTCATTATTTGAATGTTATGATAATTAAAAATTAGAAAACCAGAATTTTTTTAATTAAAAAACTACACAAGAGAGAGGTTTAAAAAATAAAACCCATAATATCCAGAGATTTTGTATTAAAACACTATAACGACAGAAAGAGTTTGATTTTGGTCTTGGTTTAAATCAAATTCATCATCTCTAGGATTTTATTATTTTGATTTCAAGTAAATTTAGGTTTATCTTTTTTTTTTGGAAGATTTTTTTTTATCCCTTAAAGTTTATTTTTGATTCTTGGAATTAAAGGTTTGTTTAATTCTATTTGATATTTTTCATTTCTCATATTCTAGGTTTCCTTGTCTTTTTCTCTCTCTCTCTCTAGTATTTTGAGTAATGTTACTCTCTAAATTTGGTACCAAAATTTGGTATCTAAATGATGTGACATCACTTTAATCCATTTAGTTAAATCATACAAATTTAATACAATTTAAATGAATAATTTATAGTGATGTCACATCATTTGGACACTAAATTTAAATAAAGCAGCATTTTTTTTTTTAAGACTAAACACTGAAATACGGGATGTATTTACATGTTTTAATATTTTAAAATTTTTAATGGGATGAACATACAATTTTTAAGGGGTGTGAATATCGTTAACATATGAAAATCAACTAATTTCTTCATTTTTAAGGCCCATATATAATTTTTATGTAACACCCACTATCTCTAATTTTAAATCATGGACTTAATCCAATTATTGGTTCAAGCCCAATATATTAGGGCTGCTTTTAAAAGCGATATTTGTACCACTCAAAAAATTGTATGTACCATGTATATCCCAAGTTTATATATTTTCAAAATTTCAGCATTACCCTTAAATTAAATCATTAATATTTTAATTCAAAAATATAATAATTTCTTATAATTATTTATTTATTTTCAAAATTTTAACTAACTAAATCAAATTAGAAAAAAGAATAATAAAAAAATGAAGCAAAAACCCAAATAAAAAAGTGGAGAACTAAAATACCTTCTCTTAGGAAAAAAAGGCATGCCTCCTCCATCTAGATTAGTGCTGGCAAAATGGGTCGGGCTTCCGTGGGCCGTCCGTACCGGTTCGTTTTTTTTACGGGCCTGGGCTAGCCCGGCCCGCTAGCGAAACGGGCCAGGCCCAATACCGTTTTGTTGGCGGCCCATACCGGGCCCCATTTGGAAAGTACCAGGCCAGGCCCGCAAAGCCCGCGGCCTAAAAAAAATTTGAATTTTTTTTTTGAAATTTGAATTGAGGGGTGGCTTTTGTAATTAGCCAGATGACCGTTAATGACCGTTAAGGAGGCAAAAATATTCAAAACTTTTAAAAATTACTTTTTTTTAAATCTTTTACAATTGTTGCCAGTTATGCCCTTACAATTTTTTCATATTAAAATTATTACATTAATTACTCAAAATTATTACAATGTATAAAAAAAAATATTGTATTAAAAAAAAATCGAAGTCCGATGGGCCTTTAACGGGTCGGCCCGTTACAGGCCCGGCCCAAGTTAGCCCGACCTGTCCCTACACGGGCCTTGGACTCGGACCCTTTTTTTATCTAACAAGTCGGCCCGGCTCGACCTGTTTTTCATAACGGTCTGGGCCTGGCCTAACCTATTTAACAGACATGCCTAATGGGCCGGCCCGACCCATTTGCCACCATTAATCTAGACTAGAAAAGACGGAGGAAGCTGCAACCTCCTCCGTCAAAAAGTAAGGAAAATGGCATATCTCCTCCAACAAATATGGGAGGACTGCGTCTCCTTCGGTTCTATATAATATATTAATTTTTTTTTAAAATTTTGTTATTTATAATATTTGTTTTTTTAAAGAGTTATTTATAATATCGTCAATCTTTTTTTTCTTCTTTCAAATTTCTACACATAGTCACACCTTCCACTACTCCCGGCCTATGATCCATTTATTCTACTTTTAATACTTTATGTTAAAGGTTTTTTAATTCTTGGTCATTTGTTGCGTTTGATTTTTTGTTTGAAAACTGAACAATATTGAATAGTGACTGAACATTGAATAATATGTTTGCTTGTTTTTTTTTTTTTCCATTGAAAATCTAATATAAGTGATAAGTTATTTACTTGTTAAAGTTTCAAATATCTGAAAAGCAAGTACTTATATATATATATATCCTTTCAACTATTATCTATATAATATATTAAAGTCGAACCTCACAGCGTCATGTGTCGTGGTGAGGTAGTTCTGGATTTAAATTCTTATTAATATTATCATCATCAATAATACATACACTATTGCTCTATTCACACTTACTTATATTTAAGAAAATTAATAACTATAATAATAATAAAAGTAAGATGAATAGATTTTCTCAATGACTAATTATCATTAATCAGTTATAAGATGAACAGGTTTTCTCAATAACTAATTACTAATATTAATTAATATTGATTAATTATAAGATGAAGAGGTTTTCTCATTAACTAATTACTAATTTATTTAATTAATTAATGATAAACCCTTCATTTTATGGTCCATTAATTTTCTTTTGTTTGTCTATAAAAGTAAACAAAGTTGAAGCCAATCTGAACACAATAACAAAAATAAGGAGGTCCACAATATTAAGCGACCTAAACAATTAGTTGAAAGAGTTTAGATTTCAACCTTTTGTTTTCAACCAGGTGATTTCAACTTTTTGTTTTTGTCCTTCTACTTTCTAAATTCGTTGATTTCAAATATCATCAAGTATTTTTATTTGGTCATTTTGATTGTATGAACGATAAAAGGTTCATTTGAGATTTTGAGGTTTTAAGGGTTATGTTTGATCATTTATGTTGTGGTAGTAATTTATGAATTTAGATCAAATTTTCAATCGGGCATATATTCTGCCCGGGAAACCGGCGGCATCGCGGGCACATACTCATTCCAATGCGGTTTATTCAGCAAGTGAGTCTTCACCTTCTATTTGATTTTTTAATATATAATTTGTTTATATGTGTTTTAATCAAAAATAGTGTTTCTGTGTGTCTTTAATTGTCGTGAAGGTGGTCTGAGCTTCTATTGATGTCGTTAGTCGAAGCATAAGTCCAGATTACCACCAAGTCAATTTGTGGTACCTAAAGTAATTGAATGTGTATATAACTACATATATTAACAATAAATGTTTGTAGTAAGGAGATGAATTTATGTACATACAGATGACTTTTCATTGGCTACAACTGGATTTTGTAGTCATATATCATTTACCATTTTTTTTTGTTAGAATTATTTTCTCAAAATATTATGCATACTAGATCGAGTACATACAAGCAATTCCACATAATTATTTGGAATTCATATTTCCAGTAGAGAGATACAAATTTTTATTTTATATCGAAATTAAGGTAAGCTGTAATCGTTCTCTCATCTAAGATTCCAGTCGAAAACACTTCTACTTGATTACAGATTTCTCTACACAGTTTCGGAAGCTAAAGAGGAAGTGTCAATACAATTTCTCAACTTAAAAAGTGCTGATTCAGTCTGCAATTTGGTAAAAGATTCATAACAGCTACCATGTATCTTTTACTACCTTGGTAATCAGAGAGATCAAAGTTATTGTTGATATTTTGTTATTAGGACGGCGACAGTCATAGCGATTATATTAACTAATTTGCAGGTTGCGATTGATGGGTTACCATGCACCCAGTTAAATGGTTAGCACACCTCGATTAAATATTAATCTTGATTCAAAATTTGCCGTATAGAAATTACGGATGGTGAAATAAAATATTTGGCTTTAAATTCTCTCTTACCGTAAAGCTAGAAGTCTTAAATCCTCTCTTACCATCAAGTTGGAATCTATATCTTTATAATATAATAACGTGAACCTCAGAGTGCCACGTGTCGTCGAGATAGGGCTTTGGATTAAAATTCTTATTAATATTATCATCATCAATAATGCATGCCCTATTGCTCTATTCACACTTACATATATTTAAGAATATTAATAAATATTTAAAATTCTTTTAGCATTCTTTCCAAAAATTTATCATATATAATAATAATAATAATCACAACAAAGCAAGATGAATATATTTTCTCAATAACTAATTACTATTAATTAGTTGTAAGATGAACATGTTTTCTTATTAACTAATTACTAATATTAATTATTAAAAGATGAAGAGGTTTTCTCTAACTAATTACTAATATTAGTATAATAACTTGAGAGTTTTGAGACTTTTAAATATTTTGAAGGAAGCGTAAGGGACAACACTCCCAGGAGTGAATGGACATCAATTATCATTTATGCATTGAAACAAATATGAATATATTCTCTAAAAAAATTACTGTAGGTTCGCTCTTGAACTTTTCGGAAGATACCCTTTCATCATTTTCGATTTATATTTTATAATGTCTGCACATCGTGCAGACCATAAACTAGTTTGTTATAACTTTATATTTTAATATATTAAAAACAAATAAAATAAGTAATTTAATAACTCTAAAACAAAATTATTGGAGGCAAAGATCTATAAAACCCCTCATATAGCTATATATGAGGCCAATCCAATCCGCGTTAGTATTTTAACCATTTTGAGTCATCTATTTAAAATTAAAAGTATGAATTATCAATTAAATTATTTGTTAACACCAAAATTACATGACATTAATGATATAAATCACTACAAACTCATATAAAAGTAGGCAAGTTTGAACAATATATTGCATCCAATGAATTTAAATACAAACAAAAACATTTGAACTTTTTATAATTTAATATAACTAATCAAATTATGAAAAAAAAAAAGTTTTTGCTGAAATATGGCTAGAATTCGAAAATAGGATTCCAATGGAGTTGTTTGAGTCCAAAAGAAACTAGGTTTTATGGTTGTTAAAGCTTTTTAAAGGTGAGAAGAAAAAATATTACTAGGTTTTAGGGTTGTGAGAGATGAAAAAACTAGAAATAAATTAGATTTGTGAGGTTAGTTTTGCAAGTAAAAAACTGATATAAATTCTAGTGATTTTGTGTTAAGTGAAAAGTGAAAAATAATTTTCACTTTTCTAAATAATTGATTTTAGAAGTTGTTTAAGTGATTTTATCACTTAAAAAAATCAAATAAAACAACTTAATAAAACACATCAAGTGTCATTAAGTTTTAACTAGTAGGAAAATCAAACAGACCCATAGTGTGGGATGTTTTTATCCCAACTTTTTGGCTCTGCATATATTTTGTAATCAAATCGGATGCCTTTTGTTTCATTTTTTTTTGTTTGGACTTGAAATTTGAACTCAAGTTATTTTTCATGCATGTTAGAAATTGTAATAGTATTTGGTTGTTTTATATATGTTAAAAATTAGTGTATGCATTTCGTTATTTTAACTTAATAATATTTTTGTTAACTTTACTGTTTTTATTTGTTTTAGTTAATTTTATGAATGTTGAGTTTTTTTGTTAACATCTGAAAAGAAAAACTTCAAAAAAGCCAAGTGAAGTTGACAAACTCAAAAGAACTCTAGGGACTTGAAGTTCAATTGAATTACATCCGTGACTTGGCGAAAAACAAGGAAATCGACATCGACTTTCATCCCTTGAAGATCAACGTGCATGTCGAGAAGATTTTGAAGCCATTCAAATATGATACTCTTCTTAAGAAGAAGCTGTACGTGCATGGTTAATTCCACCAAGTTTGGTTTAAGGGAGGCAATGAAGAAATTAAACCAAACCCAATTTCAATAGGATTATAATTTGTAATGTTAATAAATTAGATTTTCTAATCAAAGTTAGAGCCAGTTAGAGCCAATTTGGTTAATTATATTTTTAAAACTACTGTATAGCTTAAAAGCAGTATACATATGTTCGGTAATTTTATTTTTAATTTTGTGATGAAATAAGGTATATAAATGATTTTAATTTTATTTCATAAGGATAATAATGATATTTTAAAAGATTCATTTAATGCTGAAATATATTATTCCATAATCACTCTCCAAAAGTAACCCCCCACCCACTTCTCAAAATCACTGTCAAAATATACCAGACTATCGATTAATCACTTTTGGAAAATTTACTAAACATCATTCTATGTCAAAATTATAAAATAATCTGATTTTAACTTTTCAAAAGCAATATCAACCTAGCCCTTAGAATTAATGGTGTACAAACTGGCCGCCCCGGCATGCGATGTGATGTGCTGTAATGGCGCGGCTGTTTAACATGCCGTCCAGCAGGCCTTAGCAGGTCGACCTTTTAAAAAATAATTAAAAAAAAATTATTTATTTTAAGTTAAAAATTTATTTCTTATTTTAACTTATGTAATAATTTATGTATTAGATTATCTTATTTATTGAAATATTTGGTGGAGAGATTAGAGAGTAAAGATAGAGAATTATTGAAATAATTATATTAGACATTAGAGAGTGTGAGAGTATGCAGAGATGAGAGAGAGAGTAAGAGTAGAGAGAGAATGAGAATTTAGAGATAATGTATAGAGAGTGTAAATATTTGGAAATGGAATGGGTATTTATAGGGAAAGGGAAAAGAGAGTAAAATGGTAAATATGGGGGGAATTTGAATTTTTTTTAATTAGGGGTCAATGGTAATATTCAAAAAAATTAAATAAAAAAGTTATAACGGTCAAAAAGGAGGGCCAACGGTCGGCCCGCCGTGCCTCACCGACATGGTAGGCCTACCATTAGGCCTAGGCACGTGACGGAACTGGCCATACTGTGTCGGGAAACTCGACCTCGTATGACACGCCCCCTCGTGCCTTAGTTAGGACGGCACAACCCAATGGCATGCCTTGCCTGGCACGGGCCGCCTCCTTGGCGTGCCTAGCCGGGCCAGACCCCCGAGCTCAGCCCAAATTTACACAATTAGTTAGAATGTGTTATTTAAATCTTAATGAGATTTGAAATATGTGATTAGTCCTCTATAAATAAGCTCATCAAGTAGAATTATTTAAAACAAGAAAAGCATAAAAAATATCAATATATATAGTCTTTTTCTCCTTATAGTCTAATGATATAAATAACATCAATGTATTGCATGTGGTTGGGGGCCATAGATTATGGATAAACACTTACAAGTGTATACAGACTCGGTCAAAACAATTGAATGTAATTGTCCATATACAATGCACTGATAAATATTTATCAGTGCACACTGAGGTGAAAATATATATATATATATATATATATATATATAATATAAATCAATCAGGATAAAGAGCCTAATAAAATTAGAAACGTTTACTTTTCCTGCACATATCCAAATTAGGCACCTCTAATAAGCAATTTAGAGTAGAAAATTAAGGAAATTGGTGTCACTATCTCGAGCAATGAGTCCTCTGGTATATTATTGAAATATCAAACCTTCCCCTAATAAAATCATAGCTATAATTTAATCCACTTAATTGAAAATTAATTAAAAATAATCATGTAAGGTTAATTATTGTAACTTTTTAGGGTATGTGGAAGAAGGAAACTCTTCCCCAGCAATTGGAATTTCCAAGTAAAATGAGACAAATAAAAATAATAATATTATAATTTTTGTTTTGAAAAGAGAAATAATAATATTATTAATAGGACAAAAAGGAATGGTCTGTTTTTACAAAGGATATAATGGCTATAGTAAATAATAACCACGGGTGCCAGAAAAACATGATTATGAAGTCTAAGTTAAAATAAGCACTTTTTACATGGGTATCATCATCCCATTCAAAAGTGCTTCCAATTAACAAAACATTCCCACATGTTCATTACTTAATAATCTCAAGTCTCACCTGCTTACGTCAATCCAAAGCATGCTTCCTCTGTCCTTTTCAAATTAATAAAGAATATACCAACTTTAAATAAATGTTATTTACCATATATTGATTTTTTTAATATAAAAAAAATTCCTACATCGGACGGATCAAAGAGCTGTCAGAACCTACAGAAATCAAATATTACGACACGATTAAAATGTCTACCTCCATAATTGTAAGAAGTTTGGGAAATCTGTTCCTAACACCTAGAGAAGTTTTCACCACACTTCTCGCAACACAATCAGTTTATTGATTTAATATGAAGAGCTCATTGACATAACTTCTATATATAATATGCTCCACAGTAAATTTGCCAACATTAATTTTCCTTGTAAATTAATGCTAACCCAGGTAAATTTTACAAATACACTAAATCCTATATATTAAAGTTTATGCCTTCTATATGAAATGTTTTAATCGATAAAAACTAACAAATAAGAAAGATAAAAAGAGAGTAGTGGATACTACCATCAAATTTGGTGGTAATGTCGATTATTCAGTCTCGTAATATTTTAAGTTTGAGTTATCGTTATTGTCTATATATATATATATATAATTTTTCTATTGTCAGTTTAAACTGATATAAGATATATAAGTTCTTTGTATGTGTATCATTGGATTAAAATGCTTTGACTTGACTGTATGCATTTGTCAAAGCATCTTTTAAATCCAATGACTCACATGTAAACAACTGATAATCTTTTATCGGTTCGAACTGACAATAGAAAGACTATATATATATATACACACAATTTTTCTATTGTCAGGTCGTTATGATATAAAATATATCAGGACGAAAAATGTAGACCATTAGATTTACATACTTTGACTCAAAGTGTATGCACTTGTTAAAACTTTTCCATAATTTGTGGTCCACATTCTTCTTCCTGATATATTTTATATCATGACAAACTGACAATAGAAAGATTATATATATATATATATATATATAAAAGTAGCATATGTTTTTGAATAGAAGGCATTAGTTTGAAGTGAGAATGTTGGAGAAAGCATAAGTTTGAAGTGAGAATGTTGGAGTGAGAATGTCGAGGATTCTATAAACAAATTAACATGCTTCGCACCTATATTCCATTAAACTAACCCTAAACCCATCCCCTTTTTGAGTTTATTTTCACCAGGCTTTGTTTTTAAGGCTTTCAACTTTAATTTAATATTTAATACCATTTGTGAATGTTAATTAAATGGGTCTATAGACTCTATACAATTGAAAAGGAATATTCATTTTAGTCTCTCCCATAATTTAAATACATTTTTTTTTGAAAGACTACAGACATGAATTTCAATGTTAATGATTAATGAATTGGTATATTTAATCAACTGTCTTCCAATTAACATATTTCGATTGCTTCTATAACTAAACTTATCCTTGCATATACTTCAATAAAATTTAATTGAATATACCCTAATCAACTTAAAATTCAAATAGGTTAAATCAAAATTATTTGGTTCAAGGTTAAGGGAAGATACATTAAAAATTCTAAAAAGTAATTATTGGCTTTAACATTTGTTTTAACGTGTCAAGACCTTATTTTATATCGTTTGTTTTGTTTTGCTTTATTTTTTTCTTTTTCTTTTTCAATTTATACATTTGTTTTTCCAGATTTTAATGATTTCTTTTTGAAACTCAGATTTTAATGATTCTATTTAATCATTAAAGAAGAAGCAAAAGAAGAAGATGAAGATAGAACAGTATAGAGGCTGAATCAAGTATGAAGGATTTCCATTTGTGACACTTTGATTTTTATTTTTATGTGCATATTTTATTTATTCAAACAAATATAAAACAAACTCCTATTCACCTTAGTGTGAACATGATTTTAATCTGTCTAAATTCTTTTATATACATCACTGTCTAATGTGGTTTGATGTAAAAATACGTTAATTCATTCTGACAATATCTCATATTTAAGTGGTTATATCCGCATAATATATATGTACAAATGTAAGAGACTTTATTATTTATCAATTCAGTTCAAGTACTAGTTAATTAACAATCTCACAGTGAATTATTCTTACATTCTTCAAAAGAAATATAAAATGAATATATTTTATACATACCCTCATAAACACTCGAAAATAATAATAAGATTGATGATATCTTGTATGAATAAAATAAAATAAAATATGATATCTATATGAAGGATTAACTTATCCAGTAACTATGTATAATAAAGTAGATGAACCACAAATATATAAAATATCAATTATCAACTTCCAAAATGAACCTAAGAAAATTGATGGTCTCATAGTACAAATAGAAAAAACAATGCTACCATATATTTATGTGTGGGCGCGACCCGCGTACACGAATGCCGCTCCGATTGGGCTGTCATAGGACAAACGACCTTTTGCTATTGCTTGGAATTTATTTTTTCTAAGTCAATGTTTATATTGATATGGAAAGAATTAATTCAATTTAATTTTTCCTAAATTAAACGTATAATGATAAGGAAATTCCGTTTTGGATTCTAGATACTTACTTGATCACTAAGTAAATAGAATCGTGATTAATTAGAAATAAATCTCTTGGAGATTGATTTTTAATTAATATCATTTTCATTGAAAACGTAATTGAGAAGTATTTCCTAAACAATCCTCTTGATTTCGGTTTTATTAAAACCCTAATCTATTCATCAGAAAACATATTCTGCATACATTACTGAAAATCACGAAATCATTGTTTTCTTCTCTATTTCTTCTCTGTTTCAGTTCTTGGTAAGTTCGGACTTGATTTGAGTTCGCCGAGAGTGTTTGTGCTATGCACGATCACTGTTAAATCGTTGTATCCTGGGAGACAATCGCTATACACATACGGTGTTATACGGCGAAATTGTCTTAAGGACACCGTGTGAAACACGGGCCTCGATTTCCCAAAACCTTTTTCTAACGTGTTGTTTTGTGGTTTTCACTTTCTGTTTGCTTACAGATTTCGACCAGATTGTTTTCAGTATTATAAACAACAATATTTATATATATATGACTCTGCAAACCATCAAAACCCTTTTGAAAAGTTTGGTGACGATGATGGTGATGATCATCAATGGTAGCTCTTCAAACTCAACTTTTCAGTTTTCAGTAGCACCAAAACAAGATGACAAAATCAAGCATTATCCATTCAGCCACGTGTCAGTTACACAGTAAAGAAGCACCATCTGTCAGTCACAGTTAGCCTCAGTTAGCCTTGTGTACCGGGCGCCTTATACCCATACTTCAATGCAGGCCTCATTGCAACTTTCCCGAGAAAAGTATACAGATGAGGATAAAAGATTAAAAGGTGAGTGAGTGTTATCGTATGGATTCAAATCGCTTGTTAAACATAATGTCCTAATTTATGTCTAAACTAATCCATTAGATCCGATTCAAAACGCCTATTTGGCAGAAGGCCTCGTAAAACACAAGGCGGTGAAAATTTTATACTAAAAAAAGGTCGAAGGTGACTGACAAGTTACCGGCTGCAGGCAGTTGTCGGGGAAGAGTGAGAGGGTTTAACGCCGCACTATTCTGTCACAACTGACTGCACGCGAGGTGACCGGTTACGGGGACAGCAGGTCAGCCTCATAGCCCATCCACTGTTTTGTGGGCTGGTCTGGTTGATACCCCACATTCACCTCGATTTGGGCCCGCACGCCCTCTTTGTCATACTCACCATGGCACGTGAATTTCACTCTTTCTTTTCCTTTTATAGTTAATTTTTATAGTTCATCATTCTCTATGTTGAAAAAATTTCTTTATATGAGACTATATCACTATAAATTTCAACTTTTCAAAAATAAATAAATAATTTTTTTCAATCAGTCTTATATAAAATAATTTCTTCAACTTAAAGAACAATGAATTGAAAAAATTAACTATAAATTTTGAAACCACCAGTGAAAAGTACTGGAATACTAAATCAATTTAACAAATAAACCAATTATCAATTCAAATTTAGTTATTAACATTGACCCAATTTACAAACAAAATTTTATAACTCGAACTTATGCATCGTCAAACAGGATAAACATTATTATAAAATTATATTGAGTGATGGTCACATATAGTTTTATTAGTATATAAAGAAACTTCTTCAACAAATTAAAATGAATGAGTAAATTATGAAATATTTTTTCGACTACTCTTGAAACAATAAGAACACCAATTGAATTTAACAAGTTAGGGTAATCATTGCTGATACAACAAATTAAATGGATTGTTTGTGAATTTGTTCAATATAAATTATACAATTTCCATTAGAGGAAATGGGCCTAAATAGCACTAAATCCATCTCAATTTTTAGTACTATCACTAGATTAATAATTCTTGTTTTAATGGCACCAAAATAAGTGGTGATACCAAAATACCCCCACTTATTATATATATTTTTTAACTTTTTTATTTTATGTCTTTCTCTCTCCCTTTCTTCTTCCCATTTTCAACGAATTTCTTTCTCTCATTTCAGTCGAACACATCTCTCTCAAGCTCTCTTACTTTTATTTTGTTCTCACTTAATGATTTGTAATAATTACTAAACCAGTAGACCATATCTTCTTAAGTTTTCAAATGAGATTTTGTTGATTTTGAGATATTAATTTCATTTTGGTTGATTTTGAGTTTTCAATTTAGTTTTTATTGTGAATTTCTTGTCAATTTGATGTGAATGGTGAGTTTGTTGAATCTGAATGGGGGTTTGTTTGAATCTTGAATTGGTGGGTTTGGGTTTGAGTTTGTCTAATCGGAGAAGATGAACAGTAGCCGAAGTTGAGATTTTTTTTTAATTTCGAGACTTATTTGTTCCATTTCGAGACTTATTTATGAATACCAGAGACTTATTAGACTTACTCGAGACTTAATTCATGAATACCCGAGACTTACTCACAAATTTTCGAGACTTATGCGTTTTCGAGACTTATTGAGGTAAATTCGAGACTTATTTTGAAAATTCGAGACTTACTGGGCGAAATACAAATTTTTTTTTTTGGTCTTTCTTCTTCCTCGTGATGGTAACAGACCTCCATCAATGGTGAAATTAAGGATTTGACAACGGCGCCGGTTGACTCCGGTTATTCTAGACTTAATTTATGAATACTTATTTGTTCAATTTCGAGACTTATTTATGAATACCCAAGACTTATTCATGTGTTTCGAGACTTATCCATGCGTTTCGAGACTTAATTCATGCTTTTTCGAGACTTATTCATGCGTCTTCTTCTTCATCGTGATGGAGGTCTGTTCGACCTCCATCAATGGTGATAGTGACTAGCAGACGACAACGCTCATTGACTCCGGAGATAGTCGGATCTGGAAGATCGGACGACGCCGAGTTCGTTGGCGTCATTGGTTTCGTCAGATTCACGATGGGTCGTCACAGATCTGACGATGAAGGTTCGACCATGGTTGGGTTTGTCTTCGTTTCTCTCTCCACACAGTTCGAAATTGAAAACAAACACTTCTGTTATAACGATTGGCACTGGAAGAACGTTTTTCCGGTGGTTTTGACGGTCAACTCACCAGTCGGCGGCGACAACTCCATTGATGGAGCTCTGAGCTCCATCAATTGAGGTTTCTAAATAAAAAAAGAAAAAGAAAAAAGAAAAAAGAAAGGACAAATAAGAAAAAAGAATAGAAGAGAGGGGGTATTTTTGTCCAAATCCCATCTTTAGTGCTATTAAAACAACACTTATTAATATGGTGCTATTTGCACAAACCCCACCCAAAAAAATGCTATTTAAGTTTTTGGCCCATTTGAATTAATACTTTTATGATACGATCACATGTCAATATTTTTCTAATAATACCCATTTTACATTATAAATTAAATGTGACTAAATATATGTCGTGTTTTTTTTTATAAATATATTAAGTGTTTTACGTAATTATTGATTAAACAAAAATTATTTTGCAAAATTTTACCATGAATATTAAAACCTAAGATGATTTTTAATTGGTATGTGAAGACAACCAAATCTGAGAGCGTGAGCCAACGCGCAAAGATAGTGTTGAATGTGTTTGTCTGATTAAGTAAGTAATAACTTAATTAATTAATTAATAATGATGTTATTAAATGAAAATAAATGGGTGGGTCGAAGCCACCGACCTGCTTTAAATACTAGTTAACTCAAAGTTTAAACTCCCGCTAGAAACGAAGAACAGGAAGAAGACACAAAATCCTAAACCCTGAAACAAGTGAAGAGAAATTTTGGATTGGATTGAAGCCATCAGCCAAAACGGGTCTGCCTTTGTGGATGCTCGGGTTGGGTGAGGATCGGTTACGGGCCGATATGAATCGTTTGCTCGCCTTACTCTTCCACCAGGTCCACCCAATATCGATATCAATATCAATATATAAATATACATCCCTCTTGTTTCTTTGTTTTCATTTTCTGTTAATTGATACATGGTGTTTGTTCAGGGAGTGTTGGACGAACAATTTCTGCAACTCCAACAACTTCAAGATGAAAGCTCTCCTAACTTTGTATCTGAAGTTGTCAACATCTACTTCCATGAATCTGAGAAGCTTTTGAGGAATCTCAGAACATTACTGTAATCTTCTTCTTCTACATTTTTCTCATTTTTTGTTCAAGGAAAAAAGAAGAAGCTATATATGGCATTAGGTGTTGGGGAAGATCATGAACATTTTTTCTCCAACTAAACAATACACATTTGATCAATTTTGGTTATCAATCATTTCTATTTTTTTTTTAATTGTGATGATATAAACCTGGAATGTTACTAAACTAGATTGAATGAGTGTTTTTTACCAATTAAAAATGAGGTTGAGTGATTGTTTGATTTCCTTTATTTTTTCCTTTTTAATTAGAGCAATTCAAACCTGAAATATTATATTGATCATATCGATCAATTTTTTTATTGACAAAATTATTAATCACATTATTAGTATATATTAAATATCATTTAAAGGCGATCTACCTGATAATACTATCGAATATTCATGTAAAACATAAGATGTTATCATTTAGAATCAGTATGACTTTTCTCTTCAATAATTTGCTTTAAAAAGAAAGTCTTTCTTTAAGGTACAAATATATCATTGATATGTGAGTTAATAATATAATTATTATATAATCAACAGTTGAATTTTGTCTCTCTGATTTCAATAGCTAGAGCAAGAGTGTGGTGTTTGGTTTAATATTATAATAAATAAAGAGTGTAATGGCGGGGTGGTGATGGGACAGGATGGATAAAGAGTTCTCGGACTACAAGAAAATTGGAATCCATTTGAATCAGATGATGGGAAGCAGCTCAAGCATAGGCGCCAAAAGACTCACTAACGTTTGCGTTGCCTTTCGCGCCGCTTCTCAACTCAACAACCGTCCTGGGTATGTTTTTCTCGTGCTTTCACATATAAGAATATATATATTACTTATTAAATCAATTCTTGGTATATATATACATATGATCAGGTGCTTGAGAGCTTTGGAGTTGCTGGAACATGAGTACTGCTACCTCAAGAACAAATTGCATGAACTATTCCAAGTATAAATCACTTTTTGGGCTTTTCTTTACTATTTTATTAATAGAGATACTAATTAATGAAATTAATTATTAATTAATCAATTGTTTTTATAATTTGTTTATGATTACAGCTAGAGCAACAGAGGATACTGGCAGCTGGTGTTAGATATCCAAGGCAAATGTAAAACAAAGACACAACAAAGGGTGTTTTTTCTGCTGGGTTTTTCAACATTCTTGCTCACCAGTCCACAGCAGCAGCACTGCAGCAGGGTGTTTTTTTTTGTATTAGTACATGCAGAGGAAGTAGTATTTAATAGATAAGTAGTTGTTTCTACTGTCTCACTTTTGTTTTTAATTAATTTAGAGTTAATTATTATTGTATGCTTGGTTGTAGCTTTGATTAATGAAATTCAATTCTAGTGGAGGTTGGTAGCTCTGATTCTGATATCTAAGTTCAAAAAAATCAGCTTTAATTGCTGTTACTTTTTTTTTTGTCCAGATGTCTGCCACTGACACTCATAAAATTTAACCCCAGTATCAAAATCAATCAAATCAAATAAAAACCAGTCAAAAGAAAGTTTTGATGTTGATTGTCAACATGTGGTAATCCGAATGAATTCAAGCTCTTCAAATATGTTCTTTGTTTTGGTCTACCTGACATTTTGTTTTAGAGATCATGAGGTAACTTTTTTTTCACTTTTCCTAAATCTGAACTAATTACAAGTAAATTCATCTAAAAAAAATTCATATTAATTATTATTAAAAAAAAAAACGCAAGAAAGTGTGCAGATGAATAAATGATATAATGAAAGAATAGACATCAACATATTTTTATATCAAGTTTATGGATCATTAACAATATGTGCCCTATTACTTCAAAAAAAAAAAAAAAACATTGTGCCCTGAGCATGACAAAAAAAAAAAAAAATACCATTTACAACTTACAAGAGGTGTTTGATAGATTTTCAAAAACTTTTATAAACATATTTTATATATATTTTAAATATTAAGGAAGGTTTCTGACAATTCTAATAATTTTAAAGGGGTTTCACACAAATATAGATAGAGAAATGGGCAAAAATAACATAAAAGTTGTAAACACTAATAATTATATTCAACAACTACACATTTACTTATGGCTAAGTGGTGGGCACATATTTTTGTCTATGTTATAAACTTATAATGGAGGTTTCAAATCCAATGTAATATTTGATTTTAATAGATCATGGTGGATCAAGACAATATAGAGACGTAATCCATCTAGTTATCTTGTTATTTATTGATTTTTTTTAAATTTAGTTTAAATAATCGATAATTTGATTTGATTGAAAAAATGGAAAACGTTAATAAATTATAAGACACAAAATTAAGGAAAATTAAAATAATATTGAAATACCCACCCATATACATAAATTTGCATATTATAATAAATTTATGTCTAAATTGAATCCAGAAAAAAAAGTCTATTCAAATCTTCTTATGAAAAACTTTTCAGAGCAAATATTTTTAAAAAATAAATCAATTATTGGTGCCACATATATAATCATTAAATATCCCTCCGAAGAATTTTCAATGAAAACCAAAACCTTAATATATCATAGCGTTTTTCATGTACAATTTGGATGAAAAAAATAATTTAATATTTTTAATGTTAATGAATCATATCGACTGTTAATGAGTTTTAAAGAAAAAGTGTAGAATTAAACCAAGTTATTATTAATAATTATCTTTAATTATCGGTTTAGATATTAGGTTGGATTTATCCTTTAGATAATTCCTATTTATCTTTTAGTTAGAATTATCAGAGTTTTTTTATTTCCTTGTTATTATCAGTTAGAGGTTTGATGTTATCAGGTTAACTCATCCCAGCTACTATAAATAGTTGGCATTGTTTCAATATAAAACATCAATTCAATAAATATTTCTTCAATAAATTCTTTTGTGAGTGTGTGAGTTTTTACATTTGGTATCAGAGCCAAATTTGAGGCTTGGAGGGCAGTAGGGTAGGATTCAGGAGTTGAGAATCCAGGAGTGATAGGTGGATCCAGGAGTTCAGGATCCAGGAGTTCCGAGCAGCAGCCAGCGCCGCCGGACAGACCTCCACGCAACCCACGGCCGCCGGAAAGTGGTCTCACTTGCCGCCGCGAGTGGATTGTCACCACCACCACCAAAATCTTCAGAAGACGACCGGGAACAAAACCCAAGTGTCCGTTGACCAGATCCGACGAGTTTTCCAGTGCATCGGAGTGATCCAAATTCTTTGTTCTTTTGGCTTTTCCACCGCCAAGATCCGTCAATCATTGACCGTTGTTGACCAGCTGAGGTTGTTGGCCGTCCCTTGCTTGACCGGAATAAGTCGTCGCCGGACCGAGGAAGTCGCCGGAATCGTGACTTGTAGCGAACCTGTGACCAGCGTCATGAAGAAGTTGGAAGATCTGTTGGTGGACGAAAAGAAGAACTGGACAAAGTTTGATGCGTTTGATTTATTTGTTTTGCTGATTCACTGGTGTTCACGTGCTTAAGCATTAAAAGGTGCGTTTGAAGGAAAGTCAAAGTCAAAGTGGTTGGCGTGTTGACTTGCTAATATTTACTGGTTGCTTTTTATTTTTTGTGTTTTATTATTATTATTATTATTGTTTTGTTGGCAAATTTCATTGCAATTTACAATGGCCACCCTTAACAATAATAATAATAACACAATACAACCACAAATACCAAAGTTTGACGGAAAAACCAATTTTGAGTATTGGAGGGTCCAGATGCAACTATTGTTTGAATACCAAGAGTTGTGGACTGTTGTTTCCGAGGGTATTATTGGGCCAGCAGATGCTGCAACAACCAGGAAGGATTTGAAAGCAAGGTTTTTCATTAACCAGTCGCTGGATCCAGTGATTTTTGAGAAAATCGCACATACAACATCAGCAAAACGAGCATGAGACATTCTGATGAACACCTACAAAGGAGTTGAAAAAGTGAAGAAAGTTCGCTTGCAGACCATGCGAAGGCAGTTGGAGCTTCTCCAGATGAAGAAAACAGAGAAACTGGCAGATTACTTCTCACGGACATTGGCACTTGTTAACCAGATGAAGTCCAATGGTGAGTCAATTTCAGATGTTCAGATCATGGAGAAGATTCTCCGAACACTGTCCGAGAAGTTTGAGTACAAGGTGACTGCCATCGAGGAGTCCAAAGATCTCGAGGCAATGAAGTTGGATGAATTGATGGGCTCACTCCAAGCTCATGAACAACGTCTGGATGAGAAGTCTGAGATCGAGGTGGTGGAAGCTTTGCAGAGCCAGTTGAGTCTTAAGAAAGATAAAGACGAGACCCGGAAAAATTCTGAGGCAAGCCAGAAGGGTCAGAACTCGTAAAATAGGAGGGGAGGTGCTTCCAGATCTAGCCAGGTGAAAGGCGGATGAGGCAATAACACTAATCAGAAGAGTAAATCTTAGATTCAGTGTTTCAGATGTAAAAAATATGGCCACTACAAGAATGAGTGCAAATCCAATGGCAGAAATTTCCAGGCTAATGTTGCGGAAGATGGAGACTATTCAGAAACATTGTTGCTAGTGTGTAGTGTAGCAATGAATGATGCCAATGTACAAATGGTTTCTGGATACAGGCTGCAGCAACCACATGTGTGGTAGGAAGGAGATGTTCTCAGAATTGGATGAGACCTTTACTTCGGAAGTGAAGTTTGGGAATGACTCAAAGGTGCCAGTAATGGGGAAGGGTAAAATCTCCATCTCTCTGAAGGAGGGATCCAAGAATACCATCTCAGAGGTACTGTTTGTTCCGAGTCTGCATCAAAATTTGTTAAGCATGAGGCAACTTTCAGAGAAGGGGTATGATATGCGGATCTACAGAGGGGTATGCACCATCAACGATGAACAGAAAAGACTGATAGCAAAGGTAAACATGTCACCTAACCGTTTGTTTCCGCTGCATATTAACAGTGACACTTTACCATGCTTTAGTTCTATAATCGGAGATGAGAGCTGGTTATGGCATATGCGGTTCGGCCATGTGAACTTTGGGAGTTTGAAGCTACTTTCTTCAAGGAAGATGGTTTCAGGATTGCCTGTCATTAATCCTCATAATAGGGTATGCGAGACATGTGTTGTAGGAAAGAAGCACAGAGACCCATTTCCTACAAAGAAGACGTGGAGAGCCAGTTGGCCCTTGGAGCTAGTGCACTCAGACCTATGCTCCGTGGAGACTCCGTCGAATGGGGGATATAGGTATTTTATTACCTTTATCTATGACTTCAGCAGGAAGGCTTGGGTGTATTTCTTGCAGAAGAAGTCAGATGCTTGTGATGCCTTTAAGAGATTTAAGGCATTGGTGGAGAATCAGTGTGAAAGGTCTATCAAGACTTTGAGAACGGATTGGGGGACAAAATATGTTGTCTGCGATGGTTTCTTGCAAAAACATGGCATCAATCATCAGTTGACAGTGAGATATACTCCTCAGCAGAATGATGTAGCTGAGAGGAAGAATAGAACAGTCATGGACATGGTCAGGTGTATGTTACACTTGAAGAAACTGCCCAAAGGTTTTTGGGGTGATGCAGTTGCTTGTGCTTTCTATTTGTTGAATAGATGTCCCACCAGTAGTGTTCTCGGAAAGACTCCTCAAGAAGCATGGACTCGACTCAATCCTAGCATTGAACACTTACGAGTGTTTGGGTGTATTGCTTATGCTCATGTACCTGATGCTTTGAGAAAGAAGCTTGATGATAAAGCAGAGAAGTGCATCTTCATTGGCTACAGTCAGGTAACGAAGGGTTATAAACTTTATAATCCAGTGACAGAAAAGGTGATTGTCAGCAGGGACGTTACTTTCGATAAGCAAGGATGCTGGGACTGGTCTTGCGGTAAGGGGAGCTCTTCTGACATTGATGTTGACCTGGATGAGATTGATGGTCATCCGAGAGATGAACCGGTTTTGACCCTAGTGGCTCCACCATCCCTGGTGAACCCACATCCAGCAGAATCTTCTGGTCGTCCACAATGTGAACGGGTGTTACCAGCTCGTTTGTAGGATTGTGTTCTCAGTAATGACGACGATCCAATAGATGAAGAGTTGGTGAACTTTGCACTATTTGCAGAATGAAATCCTATCATATATGAAGATGCTGTTCGTAATGATTGCTGGTTGAAAGCAATGGAGGAGGAGATTCATGCGATTGAGAAGAATAACACATGGGAGCTTACTGATTTGCCAGGTGGAAAGCAGCCCATTGGTGTTAAGTGGGTGTACAAGACAAAATACAAGTCAAACGGTGAGGTGGAACGATACAAGGCGCGTCTGGTTGCAAAAGGTTACAAGCAAAAGCCAGGATCGATTATTTCGAGGTGTTTGCTCCTGTTGCCAGACTTGACACTGTTCGCTTGATTGTGTCTCTTGCTGCACAGAATCGCTGGAGAATCTTTCAGATGGATGTGAAATCCGTATTTTTGAATGGGGAGATAGGGGAGGAAGTATACATACAGCAACCTACGGGGTATGTAAAGAATGGGCAAGAAAATAAGGTCTACAAGCTGAAGAAGGCCTTATATGGATTGAAACAGGCACCCAGAGCGTGGTATACACGCATTGACACATATTTTATCCAGCACGAGTTCCAGAGATGTCCTTATGAGCACACTTTGTATATCAAATCCAACTCTCGGGGAGATATTCTTATTGTGTGCCTATATGTTGATGTTCTGATCATAACCGGAAATAACCCTGAGATGATTGCAGAGTTCAAAAGTGCAATGACTGGTCATTTCTAGATGACAGATTTGGGGTTGATGTCTTATTTCCTCGGTATTGAGGTGACTCAGATAGATGATGACATCTTTGTGTGTCAGAAGAAGTATGCTGGTAATGTGCTGAAAAAGTTCAATATGGATGGATGTAAGCCGATGCTGACTCCAATTGAAGAAAGGTTGAAGTTGAAGAAGGATGGGACTGGTGAGTGAGTTGATGCTACCATCTTTCGGAGGCTAGTAGGAAGTCTGAGATACTTAACTTCTACTAGGCCAGATATTTCTTATGGAGTTGGGCTTATCAGCAGGTTCATGGATTCTCCGAGGCAATCTCACGTGCAGGCTGGCAAGCGTATCTTGCGATATGTGAAAGGTACACTCGGTGATGGTATCTTTTACTCTTACGCTAACAAAGTCGAGCTTGTTGGATATACAGATAGTGACTGGGCAGGTGATACGGAGAAGAGGAAAAGCACCTCTGGATTTGCGTTCCATCTTGGTTCTGGAGTATTTTCTTGATCATCGAAGAAGCAACAGGTGGTTGCTTTATCGACAACTGAAGCTGAGTACATTGCGGCTGCTGCTGGTGCTACACAGGCTGTGTGGCTACGTCGCATGCTTTCTGAGTTGAAGCATCAACAGAATGCTCCCACTGTGATCTACTGCGACAACAAGTCCACCATTTCTCTGACCAAGAATCCAGTCTACCATGGTAGAAGTAAGCACATTGACATCAAGTTTCACTTCATACGGGACTTGGTGAAAGACAAGGAGATCGTGATCGAGTACTGCCGTTCAGAAGAACAGGTTGCAGACATCTTCACGAAACCGCTCAAAGTTGACATTTTTCAGAAGCTTAAGAAGTCTTTGGGCATGATGAGCTATGAAGGACTTGGTTTAAGGGGAGCTATGTAGAATTAAACCAAGTTATTATTAATAATTATCTTTAATTATCAGTTTAGATATTAGGTAGGATTTATCCTTTAGATAATTCCTATTTATCTTTTAGTTAGGATTATCAGAGTTTTTTTTTATTTCCTTGTTATTATCAGTTAGAGGTTTGATGTTATCAGGTTACCTCATCCCAGCTACTATAAATAGTTGGCATTGTTTCAATGTAAAACATCAATTCAATAAATATTTTTTCAGTAAATTCTTTTGTGAGTGTGTGAGTTTTTACAAAAAGTAAGCTCAAAACCAATCCATTATTTTATTTACTTTAATAACCGTAACCAACCCATTAATAATCCAACCTGATAAAGTCATACCCATCAACTATTTTATAACATTTAAATAGAATATTTTTCGTGTATTAAGCTTGATTGAATTATAAAATAGTATTGTGAACATATTTTAGTTTTTCTAAAATTAAATTGTACGAAACGTAAAAAGCAAATCAAATTCAAAGCCTATATATAACTCATGATGTTTGCATTTTTATTATTTATTTATTATTGTTGAAGACTCAACTAACTTGAAGTTTATCGAACACTAAAACTTGAAATTTGAATATCATATTTGTTAAAATATATTATCAAAATTAATATACAAAATAAGCAATTTATTAGCGGTATATGAAGATTGAAATTTTGTAGAATATATAATTAAGAGAAAATTGGAAATATATTAATTTTAGAAGGATAGTTTTTTAAATAATATATATTAAATACAATTTAGTGCTCGATATTAAGTCAAGATTTTTAACATCTTTTTATTTCAAGTTGTAGTTAATAAATTGAAAAAACAAACTATCCCTAGTCACACCACAAGAAGTTAATAAAATTATAAAAATAAATAAATTCCACCAAAAAAGAGGAAGAAAATAAGAGATAAATTAACCAAATAAAAAGGTATTTTAAAATACCTCTTGTTAAGAATTAGGCAAACTTCAGGGGGGTCGTAGTTAGTGCAATTACCGACACTCCTTGAACCCTGAACGGAGGAGACAGAAGCACTAAGGCAACATACCACCAAGTTCAAGGAGGGTTGGTGATACTGCATCACCAACCTTTTTATTTAAATCAATAAACCAGCAACATATTAAAGGCAGTCTATAGTTATTACCAGCCTCGTAAAGTTGAAATTTCCTTCAAATATAAGATATCAATAATACTACGGAATATAAGATATCAATAATACTACGGAGACACACCGACCAATATGGCTTATATATATATAACATCCATTGATTTGTATATACTCTTCTTGACCTTTTGTGGAATTTATCTCATCTTGTTTTTTTGCTTCACATGTTGGTTCACTAACTAGTACAAATAATTAAATAAAAATAATTTAACAAATCGTAAATTATTTTTATGTAAATATTAATAAAATATTATTCATAATTAAGATGTGATAAATAATAATATAAAAATGATTTTGATTTGTATAAAAAAATCAATTGAAGGTTAAACAATTAAATTAAGTGAAAATTGCAAAAAGTAACCTAACCAAAGAATTGATTATTGTTTCTAACCAAATTCTAATTTTTTATTGTTTGTAACCAATCATCATAATACATTATTGTTTTTAGTCAATAAATTACAAAACTATCATTTTATCCACTTTTTCCCTTTAATTTTTTTTTCTCTTCATTACTCATCTCTCTCTATCATTCATCTCTATCACCCATTTTTTTATCACTCATATCTTTATCAAATTTTAGTTCTCAACTAATTTTTGTCAAGAAATTAAAGTTATTTTGAAGGAAAATTGCAAAGAAACCAAAATTTGGGAAGAGTTTTTTGAAAATTTCGAGATCGTGGTTGAATCACTCCTCAAAACTTCAAGGTTTGTAAATCTTCAATTTGAATAGCATTATTGCATATATTAGATTATATTGTTGATGGGTCTTTGTTATTTTGTTTCCATTTCAAAGTTTTTTTGTTGAAAGTGGAAGAAACTTCGATTTCAGTTCGAAATTATATTTCACGCAGTGTGTCACGGTAAAAGTGATACAAGTTGGTTATTTCATATTTAACGTGACACATCGCCTAATATTTTGGAAACATGTATTTTTGAAATACATGAGATATTTCATGCACAACATGACATACATGGAATGTGGCATGAAATATCTCATGCCCAATATGACATATATGGGATATTTCATGTCCAACATGATATACATGTGATATTTCATACATTGCATGAAATACTGCATGAAGGAGATATTTCATACCCAACATGACAAACATGGGATATTTCATGCCCAACATGACATACATGAGATATTTCTTACACAATATGATATACATGAGATATTTCATGCCTTGTATGAAATACTGCATAAATGGATATTTCATACCTAACATGACATACATAGGATATTTCATTCCTAACATGACATACATGAGATATTTCACGCACAACATGATATACATGGGATATTTCATGCCTTGTATGAAATACTGCATAAAGTGGATATTTCATACCCAACATGATATATATAGGATATTTCATGCCAAATACGACATACATGAGATATTTCATGCACAACATGATATACATAAGATATTTCACGCCTTGCATGAAATACTGCTTAAATATGATATTTCATACCCAACATGACATACATGAGATATTTCACACACAACATGATATACATGGCATAATTCATGTCTTGCATGAACTACTGCATAAAGTGGATATTTCATACCCAAACAAGACATACACGAGATATTTCATGCACAACATGATATACATGGGATATTTCATGCCTTGCATGAAATACCGCATAAAGGGGATATTTCATACTCAACATGACATACGTAAGATATTTCACGCACAACATGATATACATGAGACATTTTATTAACTGGTTTTTTTTTTCAATTGTTATTTTCTTCAGGAACTATGAAAAACTTTAGGTTAGCAATCAATTACAATGATCGATGAGACAATTTAGATTACATGGATGGGGAACTTATTGGGGAGTTGGTGGAAAACAAGTTGTCATACAATGAGTTGGTGGAGAAGACATACAGATTGACGACTGGGATTGATAGAAATATTTATGACATCATTCTTTATGGGGTGATTAAGTTACGATCACGTTGGACAAAATATCGCGTGAAACGTGACAACGATATTGATTTTGTGTTTCACGATGATTCGCCGATCAAGGAGATTTATGTCGATATGGAGAAGAGAGTGGATGAACGTGGAGATGGACATGTACACAAACTTCCACCATTGTTTTTCAAGTACGATAATGTTGGGTGTTACACTGTTGATTCTGATACCGAGGATGAGAAACCGAATGACAATGATTATCCTAGTAGTCCGGATGATACTTTTGTTAGAGTTGAGCAGGGTGCCGGTGTTGAGGATGGTATTGGAGGAACTAAGATTTGTGGTGGTGCTAGAGAGGTTACTTTTGGTGGTCCATCACATGATCCTTTCCCTATAGCTCCGTCATGCTGGATCCTCCCTTGTGTAGGTCGGTATTCTTTTAACACCACACCAGCAACCTCTACTTCACAAGATGGGCCTTTTTTTATAGGAAAAAATTTTGAGGATAAGCATGAACTTACGATTGAGTTAGGACTTTATGCGATGCGGGAGAGGTTTGATATTAGAGTCAGACGTTCGAAAAAATATCGATTCGAGGCAGTTTGTAAGGATATAAACTGTCAGTTCACGATTGTGGCAGTTAGAAAGGAGCATTGTATGTTTTGGCATGTCAAAAATTCATTAGGACTCAAACTTGTGAAGGAGATGTGTATGAGGGACAATTTCGGGCTGCTAGTGCCAATGTAATTGGATAATTGTATGCCTCTAAATTGAGCAGAGGTGCTAACATTTGTCCGAAAGATATAATAAGAGATATAAGGGAGAAGCATGATGTGGAACTACTGTACACGAAAGCGTGGAAGGCTACGCAACATGCGCAATCAACTGTATACGGTAAGGCTGATGAATCGTACCAATTCCTTCCAAGCTACTTTCACATGTTGGCGGAAGCAAATCCTGGCACAGTTACAGCTATTGAGACGGATCAGCAGAATCGATTTCTCTATGCCTTTCTCAGTTTTAGACAATCATTGTTGGGTTTTCAATCGGTTATTAGGCCTGTTATTGCCATTGATGCCACCTATTTAAAGAGTGATTACAGAGGTGTTATGTTTGTTGCCACATGCAAGGATGGTACAGACATGTTTTACCCGCTTGCTTTTGGTTTCGGGGATGGAGAGACCGATGAAGCATGGACTTGGTTTCTACTTCATATACGTGAAGTGATCGGCACACCTGAATATTTAGTGGTTATATCCGATCGTCATAATAGCATTGCAAACGGAATGAGAAATGTGTACCCAACTGTTCCCCATTGTATATGTTACTACCATTTGAAACAGAATTTGAAAAAGGAGGCTCCAAAACGTGGTAATGTCATGCAATTGTATAAATTGGCTCGATATTCGTATAGAACTGAAGTGTGTGATAAATATTTGACAAACATTTCCAACATTCATCGTCGTGCCTTTGACTATCTTGTGGATGTTGGTGTGGAAAGATGGTCACTTGAGTATTGTCCTGAGAAGAGATATGGATTTATGACCACGAACATTGCAGAGGTAATTAACGCTGCAACTAAGGAAGCACGAAAGTTACCCATCACATCATTAGTGGAATTCCTCAGAGACTTGATGCAAAAATGGTTCAATAATCGGCGGAAAGCCGCCAACAAAGGATCATCAATTTTGATAGATTTTGCTCTAGAACATGGCAAAAAGATTCAGGAGAAATCCCAACAATGTGTAGTGCAACCTATTGACTACACCAAATACGCTGTGAAGGATAACAAAGGCATAGTGTGGATTGTAGACTTGGAATTGAGGACATGCACATGCCGTAAGTTTGACTTAGATATGTTGCCATGTGCTCATGCAATTGCAGTTTGCAGGTATGTTCCTTCTTTATTTATTATGTGTTCATGTGCTTATTCAAATGAATGATGATACTAACTAATTTTCAAGTTTTTCAGGCATATAAGGGGTCCAAAAGAACGACTATGCAGTGATTACTTCACAACTCAATGGCTTCAAACAGCATATGCACCTTCGATACACCCAGTACCTCATCCTTCCAGTTGGGTCCTTCTAGAACATGTTAGTTCTTGCATTGTACATCCATCTGAAGGGAGAAGACCATCGGGCAGACCGAAAAAAATTAGGATACGCTCTTCCTTAGAAGGGCCTGAAACAAGGGTGTGTACCAATTGTGGAGAATCTGGACACAATCCCATCACTTGCACTAAACCTCGTAAAACACTGTCTATTAGCAAATCAAGTTCATCATCAGTTGGGCAAAAACCTTCGGTCCGTAGACAGCGTGCATGCGGAAGATGCGAGGTGATTGGACATAATATTCAGACATGCTCAAGCGTGGAAGCAAAACCATGAAACTTTCATTTTATAACGTTACAACTTTTGTTGAGTGTTAGATGTTAACTTAAAATTGTTTATTGTTGGTTGTTAATTGTTGAAATTTTTTTTAACATAATTTGTTGCAATTTGGATTGTTATTTATTTTTTAAAATGATGAAAATGTGTACACAAAACTACATTATTATTTTCTGATGAAAAAACTGACAATTAGGTTGTACATATTCTTATTTAACTTGCAATTCTGTTTGTTAACATTAGCAAAAAAATTGTACTATTAAAAAACTGCACTATTAACAAAAAAGCTGCACTATTATTTTGTCATGAAAAAACTGACAATTAGGTTATACGGATGCTTTTTTAATTTGAAATTCTATTTGTTAATATTAGCAAAAAAATTGTACTATTAAAAAACTGCACTATTATTTTGTCATGAAAAAACTGACAATTAGGTTGTACAGATGCTTTTTTAACTTGAAATTCTGTTTGTTAACATTACCAAAAAAATTGGTTTGAGTTTCCTCTGTTTACATGGCAACATCTATCTAATGTTATTGACATGGCTTCGAAGTTTGAAAAAACCATTCAGCAATTTCACTTCTAATGACCTTCATATCATCCGATGTGAAATCCATTTGGTAACATTTATCTTGAACAATATTTTTCATGTATTTCATGATGAATACACCGCAACTCCTCTTGTATTTACCAATAATAGTTGTCAATATTGATAAGTGAAAACAGTAAAAATGTTGAAAATAAACAAACAAACATTAATAATGTTCTCACGTGTCATGTTGCTGAGGAATCAAGTAAGGTTCAACAACATCAACCTCCAAAGGCTTAGGATCTGATTTACGTTGCTCATAATATCCAGCAGCATGAAGTATACTAGGTAAAAATGAGATGAGTGACTGAATATGAGGTACCCGTTCTAGCTGTTTCTTCTTGTAATTCCCCTTTTGTAATGAGTCGTAAATCTCAATTTTGTACGTATACAAGTTAGGTTCACACAACACCCAATGAGAGGAACATACACAACATGGTATCAAAATCCGCATTCCAAGAAATGAATATTAGAAACCTTAAACCTAAAACACCAATTCTAAGTTTGAAACAAAATCCATTAAAATAAAACAGTAGTCATTGGTGAATATATTGCAAATTCAAGAAAAAAAAAATCTACTACACATTGGTAAATGAACTTTGTCTATATATAAATCGGTAGTCAAAACAGTTTTTGAATTTTTTTTTATTCTTAGAATCTGGACCAATGCAAGTCTAAGTCTGAAACAAACTCAAAAGTAGAAACATTAAAAAATTTACACGACTCTAATCAACTCATAACACACAGAGCACAATTAATAACTCAAATTTCACAACGCTAACTAATACAATTTAACATCAGTAAATATATTGCAAAAAAACAAATAATACCATTACACATTGATAAATGAACTCTATCTACATATAAATCGGTAGTCAAAACGGTTATGAATCTGTTTTTTTAATCTTAGAATCTGGAAAAAAAAGCATACAAGTTAGCTTACTATATCATAATCCCACCAAGCTTTGCACCAAGTTAGTTGACCCCCTCAAACAAAAGATTTCAGATCATCCGGACATATCCATTCCTCCTAAACAAAAGTCTTTTTAGTCTTCACATAATCTCTCTTCCATATAACCTCACTTTGAGCCTGCAATGGATGACACATGGTTAGTCCATCGACACTAACAATTTCTGAAGGCAATAATCAGATGTCACTTTTGACACTTACAAAAAAGTAAGTGGGTAGTATCCCAATCCTAGATTTGAACAATTTTGGTGCTGCTTCAATTTACCTCTTTAACAACCTCGCGAAACAATCGATATGCTGAAATGCTCAAAAACACACAAATAACAATGTTTATATAATCATGTGTACAAAAATGCCCATCGAAACAACTGTTACGAAAATATCATTTACCCTGTCATAGAGGTCCGAACGTACAGACTTCATCCGTCTGAACCAATTTTGACTTTGCTTCTTAGGAAGCCCAACATCCCGACCGTAAAAAAAGTACAAAAATTAGTTGTCATACTAATAGTCAGTAAATAGTAATTAAATATAAATTACGTACAATATCTTAGGACTAGGTTTTACAAATTCCTTTAAACTTAAGGTGTGGTTCATTTGTAGGCTTGCACGGCTGTAAAAGGGAAGGGGGCGAGTATATGGTGTCCGAAGTTTTGCTGAAGGCTTTCTCTTCCTTTTCCTCTTCTGGGACGTTAGTTGAAACTGTTTTTTCTCTATCGACTCCACACTCAGGTCTGCATTCTTAATTTCAATATTTGGGATTGGAGAAAAGCATTCGTCGAGTACTCTACCTCGAAGTCCTGCCTCCGTATGGTTTACGTCACCCTGACATGTTAAAAATTTGTTTAATAATGAAATATATTTGAAAATGACTGTTATAAGCATCTAATTTTTACCTGCGTAATGGATTCCATATGTTTCGCTTTGGGAGCCGGGTATGTGTCTGCTGTAGCTTTTGTTAAATCATGATTGGGAACAGTTCCATCAGAGAGATTGCCCCAATCATGATGGTCTTCATAGACGGAAGTCCACTTAGGCAACTGAGTATCTGATTCATTTCTTAGTGTCCTAACCTCTTCATGTAAAATATTGAATTGTCGGGTAAAACTCGCAGTCATCCGTTTCTCAGCAGCAGCAACCCTAATCTGATCTGTAACACGGGCGAATAATTTCACCCACATATCAGATGTGGCAGTTTTATGAGCGTAAACAGTATAGGTCTACGACTAACATTACAAAGTTAGTATGTATTATCATGCTCAATATCTGTTAAAGTCATTTAGAATTTGGTAAAACTAACAAGTTTACATTACTTTTTTTTTCTCTGGTCATGATTGGCCTTTGATTCCATCTCCCGAGTGACACTCTCCGACAATAACTCTTTATCACTCTCGCTCGCCATAACAGCATCTTTTGATGTTTCAGGAATGTCCCCCATACGATTCTCTGGATTAAAAACTATCATATAATCTTGTTGTAATTCATCTGCAGTCGGAGTCAATGTCGGGATAGCTTCCATCTGAATCCATAATGCATAAAAATAATAATTATTCAACGTTCATAATAATAATATAATTAAACATACATTTAAAAACTTGTACCTCATCAGTGAACTCATTATCAAGTTTCTTGGGCTTGTTTTTTGCAACACCAGTTCATAAATCGAGGATAAACGTTACTAATCCGTAGTCCATGCACTCCTGTGAGGCACATAATAGCCTTCATAGCCCAAATCTATTCATCATAAACAAATTTTGTAAATATGTTGTCAAACAATAATTTTAAAAGTTAGTAAAGAATGAGATACAAACCTGGAATGCCCATGCAAAGCCATATATGTTCACCCCTAAATTCTGCTTCTTGCTGAAATTCTGGTTTTCCTTCTTCCGACCAGTCATAAATCGTCTCAAGTAGTATACGGTCTGAGTGTATATGTAGGTTCCCTATGGGAAACGCTCGAAAGCCGGTAAGTTCTCTACAAAGATACAAGCCCACCTAGGGACGGTCTTTCCGTATTCAATCCCTAGAAGCACATGTCCCAATAAAAACAAATATGACAACTTGATGGCATCATCAGGTTGGTCAAAATTGCCCTCATCCAACCGATTTAGAATCCTATGAAATGTCGGCACCTTTCCACTAAAACATCTATCTAAGACACCCTCTTCAACATCCTCATAGCCATGGACAACATTGTTAGGTATCGTTCCGAATTGCAAACCAGTTACCAAACGGAATTATAGTTTCCCCTAATCGTATATATGTTTGGCCCACCCGAAACCACATCTCATCTGTATTCCCACCCGTGTGATTAACCTCCCTACACAGTAGCAATTGACATAACCTTCCACCAAAAATTCTGAGACGAGGTAATTCTAAAAAGTGCCTAAATACATCATCTTGGAAACTCTTCAGTTCCCCAACTTTATCCAAAGAATCTCCCATTCTATTCAACTCCGTAAACTTTTGATGAACCAATATTCTTGCATGAAACCAATTCGATGGACGGATACATACGGTATTTCGGCCATCTGCAATTATTAACACCAAATAAAATTGGGCAAGTCTTCAATAAGCTAAGATGTGATCTATTGTGTTTCAATAAAATTGGAAAAAAGCAACATTAATAACTTCAAACACATACACACACATAACAAACAAAGATATGGTTCAAATAACCATCTCAAAAGATCATTGAGAACCACAAATAACTCTCAATTACTTTCCTTAAAAAAAAAAATAACTTCAATTACTTCAATTACTCTCAATTACTTTCATGCACTTGATAGCTTTGTGCTATAGCAAGAGTTCTTTACCTAAAGTTTAAGTCAAAGTACCCTTTGTTAATGGTTTAATTGGAGATAGATATATATTCTGAGGCATGTTTTTTTTTTTCTTGTTAGGTTCAGAAGCTGGTCTAGGCATCTATAGAATGCAAGACAGTTTTAACAAGTGTTTTCCTTGACAATAAGAGGGCAATAGATTATTAAGCTGCTCCTGTTTAGTTTTCTGAATTTTTAGTTTTGTATATAGCTGCCTTTGTTCTTATATGTTGGTAATTTTCTGTATTTCCTGATATTAATTTACATGGTCTTGCCTTTTAATTTGTCTTTTGATTTTTTGAATTGCTTTTGATTGTATTTCAAAGATCCAGTGTGATCAACGCATATCATCATCTGTTATTGTCATTGTTTTACCCTGAAACTATCCAAGAAGAGAAGACCGCCAATCCTAGAAATTGATAATAAACTGTATCCATGTATGCATAAACTCATGTATTACCATGAATCAAATACAAGATCAGTCATCTAATTTAAAAGCTTATAGAATGTTTTTGCAATTAATTAACCTTTAATTAATTTATTTATTTTGTTGAAACAAGAAGAAATGACATAGGTGATAGGTATCTTAGTTTCAAAGATATATGAAGGAAAAAGGGTACCATAAAATCTTACAAGATTGCTTCGGTCAAAAAAAATGTAAAAGTTGAGCATTCTATTTATTTAAAGAATGCTCAACTTTTTTTCACTTTCTTAAAACTAAATCCGATAACAGCTATTTAAAACTTAAAAACATCCAGTATTTGATGTCTAGCTGGTAGCATTTCAGCTACACAAGCAACAACATAATATGTAATTTTAGCCTTGCAAGAACTGTAAGAACAGAAGGGATCAATTTCTTCAACCACAACAGAAAAAAAGAAAAGAAAAGAAAATAACAAAGGGATGTGCATATTAAATTTCAAATATAATTTGAGATTTGAGGAGATTGGGTAACAACTTGAACAATTTCAACGGTATAGGTGCGAATGGCATATCACTACTAAACCTCATCTCATTGATGGTATAATATGTAATACGTAAAAGATAAAAGAAAAATAAAAGATTTATTTGAAAAGGACTACCATAGCATCTTCTTTTCTTTTCTTTTTAAAAAGAAACCATAGCATCTTTGGTTCTCAATGATGTTTGTACATAACTTCAATTACTTTCCTTAAAAAAAAAATAACTTCAATTACCATGAACAACAACATATCTTTAGGGACCACAAATAACCATCTCAAAAATCACCATGAACAACAACAACATCATATATATGGCAAACACTAGCAACACTTTTGCACCACTTGATCACAATAATTGATCAGGTATAGGAAAAAGTTATCTTCTCCTCTAAGGAAATTGTCGAAATCACCTAAAATTTGGTCAATCAACCGTGCCAAAAAAATGATATAAGATTCAACAATTCAATAGAGTATAGAATCAAAACAATGATCAGATAACATATATGATCAATCTAAGTAATGGACTTCATCATTTGGGTATTTTATCCAGAGTTTATATTGCATCAATTCATGCCTCTGTGATTCCAGTTGAACCACTACAATCTGAATGAGTATAATATAAACTAAACTTGGAAGAAAGAATAAAATCAGTACTCTACCGTATCGAATCAACATCTTACTCTACAATATCGAATCAACATTAACACCCTTTTCATATCATCCAAAAAACCACATACAACTCTTAAAAAAATTAATACCAATCGCAACACAATCAACTTCTATTCTTCTTGAACATAAAAAAAAACAATTTGCTCAATAAACACTAAAAATCCTTCAAAAGAACACACACCTACAGATCTAAACTTGCAAAGCTCTGGCTTTTATCAATTAAGTTCATGGAAAGTTCAACAGATTGACAAAACAATTCTCGTAGCATCCACAACAATTCTTGTACCATCTAACTCTTCAAATTGATTAAAATTAAAAGCTAATGATGTTGAAGACATGCTTTGATTAAAAACATATTTGCAAACGAAGGCATAGGAAACCCTAGAAAACGGAATACAAAGACAAAACCAACAGAAAACTGGTAATCAGGTGTACTTACTGAAGGAGAAGTTGGAGGAGATGATGGGAATGAAAGATGAAGTCACCGGAGAAGTTGAGGAATGACGGGAAGAAGAGAATCGCCGGCCGCCGGAGATGATTGAGGTCACTTGCTGCTTGAGAAAAGGATGTCGCCTACTGCCGTAGAAAACGAAATTGTTGCTGTCGCTGAAATACCCAATTTTTTATGATGAAGAGATTGAAGGTTTCGGGCATTGTTTTGTGAAAGAGAGTGGATTTTATGGTTTATAATTTGTTCCTTTAAAAAAAATATGGGGCTTTCTAAAACGTACTTTACACCAAAACAGGAAAAACAATTGTGTAGTAAAAACAATAATCCACATCTTTTACAAACAAAATTGATTTTTTTTAAATAAGAAAGGGTATTTTAGACTTTACAACTTACATCAAGTTAAAAACAATAACTTAAATTTTTTTGATTAAAAACAATAATCCGTTTCTTAATTTGACTACTTTAAAAAATGTCTCTTAAATTAAAAGTGATGAAGCGACAATGCAACGAAACAAGCATTTAACATGAAGTGCATGTTGTTAATGTGCTCCACTACATGCATATGCTTGTTATCTATCAAGATGTTAAAACATTTTTCATCTTTTACAAGCAAGGAAAGTTGTCATTCATCTAAGATATTACAACATTCATATATAGCTGTGAAATTCTTATCGACAACATCACTTGCATGTTGTAGTGATGTTGTCTAATGTGTATGATTTTTTTTTTTTTTTAAATTATTTATCCAATTCCAGAATAAATATAGAAATAAAAAATTATTAGAAAAAGTACTTTCTTGCACAAATAATAAAGACATGACAATTAAATACTTCTAAATTGATTTCTCAAATTGTAAATACAATAATTCGTTGCAACTACAAACTAAAAAAGAGTGCAACAAATTGCACATATTCATAATACATAAATAAATAGAGACTAAATTACAAATAAAAGGGACTGTATGCAGTACTTATCATCTACATATATAAGGCTATAAGCATTTCATAAACCAAATACAGATTACGATCATAATATACCTAACAACTTAGAAATGATAACTTTTTTCCTATTGCTTTTGTTTGTCCAGCAACAACAGCCACTGTATATCCTGATTCTCACTGCTCAAGAGTCTCTCCAACACAAGCAATAAATAACTTTCAAGCCTTGAGAAAGTGCATAAGAAACTTTACCTCCAAGAAACTACAGAGATAAATATAGGAATAGTGGAATACAAATTATAACTACCGTAAATGGAAGAAAATCCTATGGCATCATAACATAGTTTATGTCATTTGACTCATTTAAAATAACAGTTAACGAGCTCATGATGATTATCAAAATAAAAATTTGACAACTACCATAGATTACCAACAGGAGTAATCAGCTTCAACTATATGATGTTGAGCTCATGATGTTATATCTGGGCATTGTAGTAAATGAGGGCAACTAAAATTTTCTCTTAGTCCGGATGTCGTGAGATGAAAGCTAAGCAGAACTAGTATGTCAAAACAATGAAAGAGAAATAATTCAAACCTTAACATGCACCTCTTCCATGTATAGGCTTCCAGGAGGTCATGGAGGAGTAACAGCCTTAGCCATTAACGATACAACACCAATTTTTTATTTGTAGAACTATCATATATAGAGACTCGACATGTAACTGGTGTAGTGCCATCAGGAAACTCTAATGGCAATTCTGCTTCCAAGAGAATAGGGATTATGTTAAATTGTTAATTAATTTGAAGTTGAAGACTAGGTAAAAGTAGTTTATGAGATAGAAAATAGTATAGTAGTACCTTCTCTATCATGGGTCATGGCAGCAATCTGTATACTGGCTGGGAATTGGAAAAGCCCTTGAAAAATATATACATCATACGAATGCCAGAGTACAAGTATATGCAAAAATATAATAAAGCACTAATTACACATTAAAGGTATACCGGGTAGAATAGCATATAAACACCTCGATCTTTATGGTAAATTCCAGGAAATGTCGGCCCGAAAAGTGCATATGCAGCTACAAAAGTAGCTAGAGTTGATTTCCCCCTGAATTGGGCATACAGGTCAATATATATGTTGAAGTATTAAGCTATGAAACATAAGATTCTATAACGATCCACCCAATCAAAGAAGTCGCATAGCGCATTTGAAGTCGTTTGGCATAAAAAATTTCAACAATTTTAATCAAAACAAAGTGGAAATCGAAGATTTTCTAAGTCTTACCTACATTAATCGATTGCTTCAAAAAAGTCTTCTTCGTCATCAAAGTCTTGTTAAGTGGCTTTGTCCTTCGGCTCTGAACAACATCAGAAGCAGCAAACGATAAAACGACTTGGATTTTAACGTGATAGAATGCGAAACGAAGAAGAAGAACGACTTGGATTTGTTTAACTTACTTGAGAGTACCAATCATCTTCGTTTTCAGAGGAGAAGAATTCTTGTGAATATGCATTTTTAATTCTGTTTCTGTTTGATGAGAACTTAGGGCTTGGTGAAATTAAGAAATGAAGAGAGAAGGTGCACAGAGAATCGATTTTTCACGGAAGAGAAAATGAATTTTGGGGATTTCAATTATAATTAAAAAATTATTAAAATTGGGCTGTAAATTAAAATTATATAAATTCAATTAAACAAGAGTAACGATAATTTTTTAATTTAAAATTTTTTTTTTATATAAAAAATAACATCTCATTCATAAAAAGAAAATGTTAGAAAAGACATCGTAAAGTATTGGATATGACCAATAACCCTTGTCTAAGTAAATATGTTTTCATTTGCATTCTCCTCCGTTTTATATAGGTTAGGCGTTTCTTCACTTCTCTTATTTATCCGATGTGAGATGTGTGATTGAATTATATAACATAATGATATTCTCTTAAGTCTCATCCTCTTCTTTTAAATTTGGAAAACATGGAGAGTGTTGGGAGGTCCATTGAAGTTTAATAATGGTTTTGTTAAAAAAAAAAAAATCAAATAAACCATCTCTTCCTCTTCAATTATCACCCAAGCTTCAATTCCATTACCATCTTTTCCATCTATGAACAAAAATAATATATATATATATATATATATATATTAATAAATCATCAAATCTCATTCACACATTCACATATTATTGGTCATAGAGTGATTGCTTATAACCATAGTTATATTCAATCCCACATCTCACATCGGATAAATAAGAATAGTGAAGAGTGACCTTACTTATATAAAAGGGAGGAGAATACAAAAGAAAATATATCTACTTGGACAAAGGGTTATAGACCATAACTTAATACTCTACAATATCCATTCTCTTTTAAAAATTTTATTTTTATAAATAAATGTTATTTTTTAATAATATTTTTAGAAAAAAAAATAAAGGAACCGGCGGTTCCGGTCTGGTTCCTCATTTTAGGGAACGGAAAACCGGCCATTGTTGGAATCAAACCGGTGTTATATCTAATTTGCACACCTCGAAAACTACATATACACCCCAAATTTATATATTTTTAAAATGGGGTTTTATCAATTTAGTCCCTATGTTTTGGGAAAAGATCAACTTTTTATGTGTGTTTGTTTTTTAAGACCCGTGGTTCCTAACTTTTCAAAAAGAACAATACTTGGCTACTTACTGGTCAATATTCAAATACTGATCCCATTAATGGGAGTGCAGCACGTGGTCCAATTTGTGAGATAAATGTTAAAAGTAAAGAAAAAAGGCCACGTGCTGCACTGCCATTGATGGGGTCAGTATTTTGGGTACTGATCAATATTGTTGTTTCAAAAATGTATCAAATAGGTCCCTTTGACCAAAATAATATAAAAATTTTGGTCAAAGTGACCTATTTGACCAAGCTCACCTTACAAAATAATATAAACAAAGCCAAATGATGTCTTAATTGTTTATAGTGATCTGATTTCTACTCGTGTGTTCATCATTTGTAAGTGAATCATTTTCTTTTCATTTTTCTTTTATGATCAACTTCATGAATCTTCCTATTTGACTAAGAAAAATGTTTAGAATGATTTTGATTCAACTTTGTGGTTTGTTTGAGTGATTTTTGGGTTTAGCTTTTGTGAATTTGTTTGAATATCTTTTAGCTAAAACTTGATGAGCATGGACTTGATTCTAGAAATACTTTGTATTCTTGTGCTTGTTTACAAAATAATATAAACAAAGCCAAATGATGTCTTAATTGTTTACAGTGATCTGATTTCTACTCGTGCATCATTTGTAAGTGAATCATTTTCTTTTCATTTTTCTTTTATGATCAACTTCATGAATCTTCCTATTTGACTAAGAAAAATGTTTAGAATGATTTTGATTCAACTTTGTGGTTTGTTTGAGTGATTTTTGGGTTTAGCTTTTGTGAATTTGTTTGAATATGTTTTAGCTAAAACTTGATGAGCATGGACTTGATTCTAGAAATACTTTGTATTCTTGTGCTTGTTTACAAAATAATATAAACATAGCCAAATGCTGTCTTAATTGTTTACAGTGATCTGATTTCTACTCGTGTGTTCATCATTTGTAAGTGAATCATTTTCTTTTCATGTTTCTTTTATGATCAACTTCATGAATCTTCCTATTTGATTAAGAAAAATGTTTAGAATGATTTTGATTCAACTTTGTGGTTTGTTTGAGTGATTTTTGGGTTTAGCTTTTGTGAATTTGTTTGAATATCTTTTAGCTAAAACATGATGAGCATGGACTTGATTCTAGAAATACTTTGTATTCTTGTGCTTGTTTGTTGATTTCTAGGTTTAGTCACATGTTCTAAGAACTAGTGTATTTTTTACTGTGATTTCCATTATTCAAATCTAGTTCTTGTTTGATTAACATGCTTAGATTTCTAGATATCTAGATATCTTTGTGATTGAGTTTTGAAAATCTAATCTAGTTCTCTAATTGCATGTTCATAGAGTATGTTTGATCCACATGCTCTATTTGCTTGTGATTGCATCATGATTGCATGTGTGCACATCACTTAGATCATTACCTTGCAAAAGGTTGAAGTCTCTTGTTAAAGTGAGTGAAGCTTTAACTTGATCAAGAAGACTTGGCAAGGATATTGATCTAGATAGCTAAGCAAAGAGTCTTGTCTAGGATTGGGAGGATCCGGATAGACAGGCAAGGAATCTTGAACGTGCATTTTGCCGTGAATGCAGTATCCAAACAAATTTAAAATCCCAAGATGCACTAAACAATAATAAACTAGTATATGACAAATAGGGGTATCGTTCCACAGAGATTGTAAAATAGTTATGATCGAATTCTACTCTAGTGCTAAACACAAATAAGGGTAAATTGAAATTGATGATGATAAAAACTAAATGAAAATGCAAATCCTACTAAACTAAGGTAACTAAATAGAACTAAGATAGTAAGGATGTGTGTGTGAAAGGAATGATGATAGATATGGGAGTTAATGCAATATAGACACAAATAGTGGGAGTTCTGTTATGAAGACCGACTCGATTTAAACATATGGCTTATCTTCCTAGCTCGAGTTTTCGGGATGACTCGGATTGGAATGCTCACAATCCACCCCGCTCACTTTTGCTTGAATTGATATAGGGAAGCCAGGATGACTTGGATTGGAATGCTCACAATCCACCTCGTTTTCCTTGCCAAGATATGTTGGATTGGAATGCTTACAACATATCCTTTCAAATTCAATTGAGCTTGATTAAACACCTGAAGTGCAAATGGTTAAAAGTAAAGTTTGGTATCTAATGAGAACCTAGAGTTGGAATGCCTCCTTGGCTCACAAAGAAACCACAATTCAATCTCTACAAAAGGGTTAGGAGTTGGCTCTTTTTGCCTCCCAAACTAATCTTTACACTTAAAACCATGAAATAGGGAACATGTACCTACACATGGCTCAACAAACACATTATATACAAAAAATGCTCGAAACCGAGAACAAACGATAGGAAAATGGGGACCTAAAATATGTATAATATAGTCCGATCAGGATGCCTACCCAACCCTAAGTGAGTATTAAATGCATTTAAGAGCAAGTTCGACCACTAAGTTAAATGGGAGTTGGAATGCCTACCCATTTTCACAAAGATTTCAATTAAAGATTAATTACTCTAATAAGTTCAATTAATCCACAAAAATCAAGAGTTGGAATGCCTACTTAATTCAATGGATAATCAAACATAATTAAGTAAATTGAATGGAAATATATTAATCAAGTCAAAATGGTGGAAATCCCACTATCTATGAATTAATTACATCAACCCCCAATTTGGGTTTAGCTACTCATGACAAATGTAAAAACACAACACAAAGGAGAGAAATAGAAAAGACCCATATGAGACCTTCTTCCTTCAAGCTTGATTACACATCCAATATCCTCTTGAGTAGCAATTTGATGAAGAAAATGGATGGGTTTGGATGGTTTATGGAGAGAATGGTTTTTAATATTTAGAGAGAGAAAAATATGATTTCAATGGGTGTGTGGGCGTCCCTTGGAAAATCAGAAATGATGCCTTATATAGCTCCAAAAATAGGTCAGAATGCTGATGTGGACGTAACTGATGCCAGTATAGCATGAGTATAGCGCGGGGAAGGTACTCGTCCAGTAACTGTGCAATCTTCATTTTTCTTCCTGTTTTGTGTAATGTGCACGTGTAGGAGACCTGTGCAGTTGGCTCTTGTTCGAGGATCTGCTCCCTGGTATAGTGGATTGCACTGGTTGTGCTTGGGTAATACCCATGCAGTTACCCATGCACTTTGGTTTCCTTAGCACTCCTCTTCCGGTGCACTGGTAGTGCATGTGTATGCTACACGTGCACTATGGCTTTCTTTACCACTTTTTACACCAATTGTCATTTTTGCCCCTCTTCTTGATTTTTCACCTAGAGCCTGCAATAACAACAAAAAGAGCCATAAATAAATATAAAAACACCCAAGAACGAGACAACTAGAAAGGATATGAGGGCCAAAAAGTATGACATTTTTGGCTTGATTAAATCTTCCTAGAGGCAAGAGTGCATTGGATAGGCAGTTGCTTCCTAGAGGTGTGATAGTTACATCTTGGATAGGAAGTAGGCAAAGTGGTTCACTAGGCCTGAGGGTAGAGTAGGAGTTGATAGCTGGAGAGTAAAATCTCTTGTGTTGATTTCAGCATTTTAATTCCTTTACTTACTTTGACTTGTAATGCTTTAACTCTTACTTAATTGTGATTTGTTGAAGCAATTTACTTGTAAGAATTTCTAAGTGTGATTAAATTGCTTGTGTTTTAAAGAAGTTCTAGAATTTGAGTCTATACCTATTCACCCCTCCCTCTAGGTATATTTTACACTATAAGTGACTAGGGAACAAGTGTTTGCACTTGACAAATGTCGTTTTTGATGTAAGAAAAGTGCTTGTCAAACAAAATTTATAATCCCAAATTGCACTCAAAATTGCTTAAACAATATAATGACAAGTAGGGTATCGTTCCACAGAGATCGAGTTATAGTTATGATCAAATCCTACTCTATAATTAAATGCAATAAAAGTAAATTGAAATGGTTGATGATAGGAAATTAAACTAATATGCAAACTAAGTTTAAACTAATTAAAATGCAACTAAGTTAGTAGGTGAATGTGTGAATGAATGATAAAAAACTAAGAAGTTGATGGATCCAATAAGCAAACAATGGGTAAATAAGGAACTCACAATAATGAACATTAACCTAATGTAACCAACCTAGGATGTATAGGATTGATTATATATCCCTTATGGATGTCCAATCTAGATGTATAGTATTGGCCATCCACAAGCAATTGTTCATGAATTATTATCTATCAAAATAAGTGACTAATCTTTTTATTAAGTCACCAACCTAGATGTATAGTATTGCTGTTTAATCTCTCACAAGTATCAACCTAGGTGTATAGTATTGGTTACCCATTTGAGATTAGATAGAAATTAAGATTAATATGTCTGGGTCTCACATAAGGGATATACAATTAATCCTATATATCATAGGTTGGTTACCGTAGGCTAATGTTCACTATTGTGAGTTCCTTCCTTACCCATTGTTTACTTATTGGATCAATCAACTTCTTAGTCCTTTATCATTCATTAACACATTCACCCATTAACTTAGTTTCATTTTAATTAGTTTAATCTTAGTTTGCATATTAGTTTAATTTCCTATCAGCAACCATTTCAATTTACTTTTATTGCATTTAATTCTAGAGTCAAGGTTTGATCATAACTATAACTCGATCTTTATGGAACGATACCCTATTTGCCATTATACTGTTTAAGAAATTTTGAGTGCAATTTGGGATTATAAATTTTGTTTGACAAACACTTTTCTTACATCAAAAACAGCTTTGTCACTGCTTCATGCGTAGCAAGACATGGAACACCTGGGTGGTCCCCAAACCCCAGACGTTCCACACTAATGTTTTCATGGCGATCGACAGGCTGGTAGAGACTGACCCGTATCATTAGACCCTTTACAGTATCCTTCATTGTCTTCGTGAACTTCAATTCTTGATAAAAAATACCATCATCCGCCACTAAGCTCCATTTGCCCAACTGTACCTCTGTTTCAAGCCCATACTTCATTCGGTCTCCATCCCTAGCCCATCTCTACCATTTCCTTGTCTTGGGATCAAGTTTACTAGAGCTATCTGGCCTATCATCCTTCCTAGTAGAATCGCGTATGTCAGTCTTGTTGGACTTCACCATATGTAGCAATCCAACATCTACCTCCATCCCAGTGTTCCCCAAACCTATATCCAAAACCTTCTTAGGACCAAGCCCATCAGCAGTGACAAATCCAGTTGTTGACCCCATAGAGACATCTGTTTGAAACCCACTGAAATTACACTAAGTGTGTCTAAACTAACCTAGATGAGGGGGGGGGGGGGGATAGGTTTTAATCAATTGATTACCAATTTTTTTGATTAATCATTGTTAACAAATATATCCCATATTAGCAAGCAAGCAATTAGCACTAAGCAAGCACGGGCTATCCTTCAACTGGGCAAAACTCACGGGCTATCCTTCTAGCCAAGCACGATCCTTAAATCCACTATTTGAATGAAAGTTTACAACCTATGTTGACCTCAAATCAAACCATTCTTAGTCACTAACCCTTTCACTCTACCCAACGGGCCTTTAATAGTGATCCTAGACCAACTGGCTTATGCACTAATCCACTTAGTCACAAAGCTTAACAATCCATGAAGAGATATAACAGATGTGAATATGCAAAATATTCTAACATGCAATTAGTGCTAGGCTACTCTAAATGCTTATCTAGGATTAAATGATGGCAATTAAAAACAACCCTAGATATCAATATCTAAATGCAAAGGAAGAAGATTTAGCTAGAGGGCAAAATGGTCATAAATGCTAGCTATCAATGAAATGCTAATATCAACTAACACATGAAGACTCAAACATATTGAAAACAATATTAAGCAAAGAGTCATGCATTTAATCAACTAAATAAATTCTAATCCTAGGCAAATATGAACACATAAATGAAGCAAAGTGTTCTAGAGCATGTTCAAGTTATCTAGTTATGAAACCAATAAAGACCCATAAAGATTTGATGAATGATGATAGATGTTCATGGAATTGTGTTTGGCTGAGTAAATGTGTGTTCTTGGCAGTCTCTCTCTTAATGAAAGCTTGGTCTCTCAAAAATGGCTTCTTGGACTCACACACACGAAATGGGAGAGAGGAGAATATATATATAAGAGGTCAAATGAAACGGCATTGTTTTGGGCAAATCAGGGTAAGACCGCTGTGCGCACCGCTGTGGGGTGTCACAACAATTACATAACGGTGAGCTAGATCTAAGAAGCAAAAGCCCAAACCACTGTATGTACCACTGTGGCTCATACAGCGGTGTGACAACAGTAACCTACTGGAAAGCCCACCGCTGTGATAATTCATAGCATAGTAACAGAGGAGTGACATCGGTCACACACTAGATGAGGGACCCCCTGTGTCCACCGCTGTGATAATTCACAACCGTGCCATAAAGGTAAGCATACAAAAAAGACAAGGACTTCTAACCTAAAAGGCAGCTAAGATGCAATAGGAAATATCATAAATGGAGTGAGATATAACATGAGTATGCACCTAAAAGAAACACACAAAGAATAAGGAATATAAGAATGCATGAGATGTGTGTGTGTGTGTGTGTGTGTGTGCAACTAGATCTCCTCAAAGAGTTAAGCACATGTGTTTTACCTTTGGAGTGCTTTTAAGCTTGAGGATGTTATCGAAGCTTGATCACGAACAAATCGGCCTAATCTACCCTTACAAGCAAATCCCCAATGTGGTTTGTCAACGAAATGAGCCTATCAAAATATGAGGAACTTACAATATCCCCATTTGGCTATTTCTTGACAAAATCACCACTCACAATTCATCCTCATAAAAAAAACATAAACTAGTGGTCAACAGACAAAAATATTCTACATTACAAAGAGATACCTAAATCTTGATGTTCAAGTCTTCGATCTCTTGTAGAATAAGCCACCCTACAAAACAAGGTAACTACACTTTCCAAGACAAGTGTATGTGAGGTGATCCAGAGAGATAAAACAAGAAAATCGTTTGCAATAAAGAGAACAAGCAACATGCAATGCAAATGCTCCCCCTGAATGGGTTACTCCCTCTCAAAGAATAATCCTCCCCTTAAATGCAACACCCTAATATGCAACTCCAATAACTACCAACACACTACTCCCCTTTTATGTCATGAGATAGGCAAAGGAGTATCCTATTTAGACGCTTTAGCAAAGAGAGTTATTGGCACACATGACATTTGCATAATCATATACAAAAGCTTTATGCAACTTAATTAAAAAAAAGAGAATCAAGGAGAATTATTTTAAGAGAAATGTGTGAGATTGTTGCTTTGGAGGCAAGACATATAACGTCAACGTTCAAGCATGGTATTTGGCAAAGCAAACATCAAAAGAGTTTCCAAAAGAATTCAAACCAATTTGTCCCCTTTTGACATAAGCAAACAAGATATAGTTATTTAAAATTTTTAACACATATAAACAACTATATCAAATCTTAAGGGCCAAACACGAAATGGATATAAAATCCTTATTGATTGTTGTTTTGTTCAAACCAATAGGAAGAGAGACCAGACTCACTTTGGATGAAGCATTCTTATTGATTGAATGGATGCGTGATCCTTATTGAGTGTAGTCTTGTTAATTGCATTCACACACATTTGTATTCAAGTTTATGCAATTCAAGGATACCATGCATATCAATTTAGGCATGTCATTAATCAAGATCAAATGTCATGAAGATAAATTATAGGTCATTCAAATGTACTTCCCAATCAATTCTCCTAGTTCAAAATGCTTGTTTGAACATAAAAGTGACATGGATTGCAACCAAAGTAAATGCACACTTATTGAATAAAAATACCGTATTAGAATATATGTGCAACCAAGATACTCAAGCAATTAATGAAGATGCATAAACTTGATCAAATTTTTGCATGACAAGAATGCAAAGTTGCTCCCTTTGCTTGAGCTCCCCATATGGGGTCAATCACCAAACATATCAAGGCATGTGACAAATCCCAATAGACCTACTAAGTGCTTTGAACCTAGTTGAGTCTAAGGACTTTGTGAATAGATTCGTTAGTTGATCATTAGTGCCAACATGTTTAAGTGCAATGCATTTGTTTTCAACTAGCTCCATAATAAAGTGATGTCTAATATCTATGTGCTTAGTTCTAAAGTGTTGAACATGATTCTTTGGAATATTAATGACACTCATGTTATCATAATAAAGGGTTGGAGTACCTTGATCAAAGCAGTAATCCACAAGCATTTGCTTCATCAAAAAGAGTTGTGCGCAAGCACTCTCATCGGCTATGTATTCGGCCTCAGCCATAGAAAAGGAATTATAATTTTGCTTCTTGCAAAACCATGACACCAACTTGTTTCCTAGGAAGAAACAATCGCCTGATGTACTCTTCCTATCATCACAATTCCCTGCCTAATCTGCATCACTATAGACAACTAGATTAGCATTAGTGTCAAAAGAGTACCATATCCCAAAGTTGGATATCCCATTCACATAGCCAATGATTCTCTTGACAGAGGAGAGATGAGACTCCTTAGGATCCGTTTGGTACCTAGCATCCACACCTATACTAAAGGCTATATCAAGCTTACTTATGGTCAAGTAAAGCTAGCTACCTATCATGCCACGATAAAGACTTTGGTCCACACTCTTGCCACTAGAATCCTTGCTTAGTTTCAATGTGGTACTCATAGGTGTGTCACAATGTTTGACATTCTCAAGGCTAAACTTCTTCACTAGATTCTTAGCATACTTAGCTTAGGAAATGAAAATCCCATCATGCAATTGCTTGATTTGCAAACCTAGGAAGTAATTGACCTCACCAACCACACTTATCTCAAATTCATTAGAATGACATCAACAAATTGTTTGACTTTGGATTTGTTGGTGGAGCCAAACACAATATCATCAACATATATTTGAGCTATGAATATCTCATCATTGTTTCTCTTGATGAGTAAAGTCTTGTCAACACTACCTCTAGAGTAGTCATTATCAACAAGGAATTGAGTGAGGCACTCATACCAAGCTCTCAAAGCTTGTTTCAACCCATATAAAGCCTTCTTGAGGCGATAAACATAGTTAGGGTAGTGTGAATCCACAAACCCCTTGGGTTGCTCAAAAAACACTTCCTCTGGCAAAATACCCTTGAGGAAGACACTCTTAACATCCATTTGGTGCAATTTGAACTTGTACAGATAACATATGGACAAGAGAAGCCTTGTAGACTCAAGACGGACAACGGGAGCAAATGTCTCCTCAAAGTCAATACCCTCAATTTGAGAGTATCCTTGTGCTCCAAGTCTATCCTTGTTGCACACAATGTTGCCATCTTCATCCGACTTGTTCCTATACACCCATTTGGTGCATATGACATTAGTAATCTTTGGTTTAGGGAATATAGTCCAAACCTCATTTCTTTCAAATTGATTTAGCTCTTCTTGCATGGCAAGAACTCAAAATTCATCTTTCAAGGCATCATCAACCTTTTTTTGACTCAATTTGAGAGGTGTAATAAGTAAAGCTAATTTGATTAGCTATTTGACATCTAGTTCTAACACCCTCATACACATCTCCAAGAATATCATCCTTGTTGTGGAGATGTCTAACCCATGAAGCATGTTCTTTAGAGTTCAAAGATGAATCTCCATCAAGAGGTTGAATGACCTCTTTATCATAACTTGACTTCACATCAATTAAAGTCTCACCATTCTTTTCCAAAGGAGAATCATGAACCACATCAACCTCCTTATCATGGTTACTAGCTCTAGGTCTACAATCATCTATGCCAACATTTGATGATTCCATGAAACTATGAGTTTTCAAATTGAATACTCTATAGGCCTTACTATTAAGGGCATAGCCAATGAAAATTCCCTCATCACTCTTGGCATCAAACTTGCCAAGTTGATCTCGGTCATTGAGAATGTAGCAGTTGCTTTCAAATGAGTGGAAGTAGCAAACATTTGGCTTTCTACCATTTCATAACTCATAGGAGGTTTGCCTAGTACCAGGCCTTAGGAAGACTCTATTTCCTATGTAGCAAGCCGTATCGATGGTCTCGGCCCAAAGGTTCCTAAAGACATTACTGCTAAGCAACATCACACGGGCCATCTCTTGAAGGACCTTATTCTTCCTCTCAACAACCCCATTTTTTTGAGGTGTTCTAAGGCTGAAAATACATGGGAAATGCCTAAGCTATTGCAATAGTTTTCAAAACAAGCATTTTCAAATTCCCTCCCATGGTCACTTATAATTCTCTTAATGCTTTTATTGTGTGAGTTTTTTTCATTTTGGATTTTAGTGCATATCATCTTCAAATTTTCAAAAGTTTCAGATTTTTCTCTAAGAAAATATGTCCATGTAAATCTAGAGAAATCATCGACACAAACAAAAATGTATCTCTTCCACCGAGACTTTCAGTTTGTGTGGGACCCATGAGGTCCATGTGAAGAAGCTCTAATGGCTCATTGATGGTGAGATACTTTCCTTTCTTGTGTATGCTTTTGGTTTGTTTCCCTTGTTGACAAGGTCCATAAACATTATCAACTTCATTCTCGAGTTCGGAAAGTGCACACACAACCTTGAACTTTTCTAAGATCCTGAAATCTCGATAGTTCATGTGGCCAAGCCTTTGATGCCATAACTCAACTTGCTCACATTTGGACACATTGCAAGAGATGACACCAGCTTCAAGATAATAACAATTGTCACTAGATCTTTTTCCTTTTAACAAGCATTGTCCATTTGGCTACAAAAATAGAGAAATCATTCTTGTTAAACAAAACAGGGAGCCCATTATCATTAATATGAGCAATGCTTATAAGATTGTCTTGCAAGCCATTAACAAATAAAGAATTGGACACAGAGGGTAAATCGGGAATGAAAATGATTCCTTTCCATATTACTTTCTTTTTAGACCCATCACCAGTGACAAACCCTCTGTCCTCCATTACAAGAGATTCAAAGAAACTCTTGTTCCCCGTCATGTGCCTAGAGCACCCACTATCCAAATATCAAGTGTTAGAAGCATTTGCCTTCAAGGCAATTTGGGCCAGATGGTAAAAGTATTTATCTCTTCTAATCCACCGAGGTGAAATATTCTCTTTTCTAGTGATCTTAGGTTCATTGGCTTTAAATATCCTCGGAGCATACATATTGGCTCTAGATTTCCTAGAAACATGAATATTAGCTCTAGTCCTATTTCTTTCAATCATGCTTTCAATTCTACATATTTTAGTATACTTGTAGCAATTTGGTCTAATGTGACCATCAACACCACAAAAATGACAAGTGGGAATAAAGTAAGAAGTCATACCATTCCCTTGTGGGAACATTGGAGCTTTCCCATGTCTTTGAGTTGGCCTTGGGTGTTGGATTGATTCTCTTTTTCTTTGTTGTTGAACCGGTTGAGATTGCCTCCTTGGTTGAGTATGCTTGAGTTGTCCTTTTGCTTGGTGGAATTTGGGTTGTGGAAAGCTTGCTTGTGGAGCTCTCATTGGTTGAGCTTGACCTTGACCTCTTAGTGCCATCTTATGACATGAGACAAAAATAATGTGGACTAAATAATTTCTTTAGTCATAAATCTTCTAGATCTAGTAAATTTTAAGCATTTTCGTATAATAGTTTTTCACTTTGTAATAAAATACTAGCTCTCCTAGAGCATTCATTATTCTTGGTAAAGATCAACAAAAATATTCATTTGTAACACTTTTTTTTAACAGCATTTATTCATTAGAGGCCAAAAAGGCAGAGGGAGCTACACGTGACAAACTATAAGGTAACAACAAAAGCACCCAGATAACAAGCTCACGGCAAAGGAAAGCTAGATAAAGATACAACAGAGCAACATCACCCTTGAAAAAACAGAGCAAAAAACACTAAGAAAGATCCACCACAGAGACAAGCTGATACAGATAATCAGGCATCACACCAAATTACAAAGTCCCCTCTGTTGCTTGTTCCTTTTTTAGCTAGCATGTCCGCAAACGAGTTTGTCGCTCTAGAGTTATGGATCACCTCCATATGCTTCAAGAGACTTAGCACACTCTGAATTTCGTAAATAATTCAAACATGTTTTATGATGCCAAAATCTTCGTTGTAGACCCATGAAACCGCCATTTTAGAATCCCTCACAATCGTAACCCTTTTATCAGCTAAATCACTTCTCGTAATGCAAAGCTCTCATGCCTTTTGATGGCCATAATCTCAGTAGTGTTGGAGTCATAAGTACCTAAAAAAGCTGAGAAAAGATAAATCACTTTGCTGTTTGAATCCCTCAACACTCCAACAACCCCTACCGAGCTAGGTGACCCTCTTGCCGACCCATCCACATTAAATTTCAGAGTGCCTAGAGAAGGTGGACACCAAGGTTCAAACCTCGGCTTCCTGACTGGCGTAGAATCCACACGCGCTTCCACAATGTTGAGGAGCATCAAATTTGATCATCCGCCCTCATTTTGAAATGTTTGAACCACCATGCAACTATGAAGTATACCAAATCGATAGCGTTTAAACTGTCCATCGGCACACCATTGAAAATTTTTTGGTTCCGATATTCCCACATTGTCTATATCACAGCAAAAAAGACCACACCCCAGACTCTCTCATGTCTCAGCGCTGGGCACATATTCTGCCAGTAGCTAAGCCAATCTTCCACCGAATTAGACATGTAACAAGTCACCTTCCAAAGATTCAAGCATTTAGTCCATATATCCCATGTCTACGTGCAGTGTCAAGAAATGTGTGATATTTTTTCAACAACTCCATTACACAACACGCAATCCAAGTTTGAAGGTCCGAAGCCCAAGCGGTTCATCAATCCCTTGACTATCACCTTGCCTTTTAATAGTTGCCAAACAAACAATTCAATCTTCAGGGGACAAACCCCTTGCCAAACTGATTTCAGAACTGAGTCCTTATAAACCATTTCCTCTTCTAAACTTCTCCGAAAAGACCTCACCGAGAACAGACCATTTGTGTTGTACGACCAAGCAATGTTGTCCGGAAATTCCCTTCGGACGGGAATGCACTCAAGGTAGGCGATGAAACATCTCTATTGCTCTAGCTCCTAGTCAAAAAGGGGTATTCGAAGCAAAAATTCCCTAGACCATTTGGAACAATCCACTTCCCATAATCTTTAACAAAGCCATCTTTGATAGTTGCTAGTGCGAAGATTCTCGGAAAGGCAGATATCAGGGGGATGGAATCATAAAGAAGATCAATCTATAGACGAGCTCTATCTTCATTTCCTACTACCACCTTGAGACCTCTTGCAGTAAGCTAGCTATTTTTGACATTGTCTCGAACAAGCTTTGGATAGCTTTAACAAAAAAGGATCCCAAATTTGGAACCTTCCAATCCCACCTAAGTCCCTTCTCCGAAATGCCATATTTAGCGCAAATAACTCTCTTCCACAACGAGGACATCTCTCTCCCAAAATGCCACACCCATTTGGCCAATAAACTCTTGTTTTTATTTAGGATTCTACCCACTCCAAGACCACCGCCTCTCTTGCTTTTGCAAATTGAAGCCCAATCAACGAGATGAACCTTTCTTTTCTCCACCCCGTCACCCAAAAAAAACTACGTTGTAACTTTTCCATGGCTTGAGCCACACCTATTGGCATTTTGAAAATATACATATAGTACATTGGGATACTAGATAACACCGCTTTGATCAACACCAACCTCCCACCTTTGTTCAAGAATTTCCTCTTCCAAGGAGCTAACCTAGTTTCAAAACGATGGATCAAACTCTTCTAAAAAGCCAAAGAACATGGCCTTGCCCCAAGGGGCAACCCTAAACAGTTGATCGGTAGCGAAGCTGTTCTACAATTAAAACAAGCGGCCCACTCGTCCCCCCCTCTCCACTTTATTACCTATTCTTACGACACAAGACTTGTGAAAGTTGATTTTCAAGCCCTAAGCCAACTCAAAACACCTCAAAATCCTTTTAGCATTCAAAAGACACTCCTTGTTTGGACGAAGAAAAAGTCTTGTGTCATCCGCTAATTGGAGGTGAGAACTTTGGACTTCGTTCTCAGCAAAAGTGACGCCATTAATTATTCCCAATTCATGATCTTTTCTAAACAAACAACTCAAGCCTTCCACAACCATGTTAAAAAGGAATGAGGACAACAGATTGCCTTGACGAAGACCCTTTTCGATGCCAAATTGGGGTGTTAGGCTACCATTAACTAAAACTGATAAAAGCGGGGGTGAGATACAATCCTTATTCCACTTTCTCCATTTTGTCCTGAAACCCATATCTTTCATAATTGAATCCAAGAAACCGTGATCAACACTATCATATGTTTTTTTGAAGTCCAATTTTACACGAAGACCTCCAAATTCAGATGTAACACTTATACACAATCTACGTCCTTTTATTTAACACCCTTGACAAGCAACAAGTTTTTCTTATAATTCTTGAAAAGTGTAATCAAAACTTTTTCAATTCTGCTTCCTTCGCTTTGGTGTTCTTCCACTTTTGGTTGATTGAACCAAATTTCTCATACTAATCACCTTAATTTCAATAATTTTTTCAACTATCTATACATTTTATTCACACTTGTAAGTTTCTCACTTTTTGATTGGCTCATTTCGTTGACAAACCACATGGGGATTTGCTTGTAAGGGTAGATTAGGCCTCATTGTTAGTGATCAAGCTTCGATGACATCCTCAAGCTCAAGAGTATTTCAAAGGTATATTCTTACTTAACTCTCTTTGAAGAGACTAGTAGCACACACACTTCTCATGCATGCCTTAGTTGTCTTTCTTTTGTGTTCATTGCATGTATGCATTATCTTCACTTCACACGTGTACCATTGTGTTATACTTTTGTGTGTATGCGTTTGATTGAGTATGTGTGCGGGTCTTTGTGCACGGGTCCTTTACCCGTGCAGTACCCGCGCACTGATCTTAAGCATTCTCTGGTCTATTTCTGCATGGGTTGTGCACGGGTATCCTACCGTGTAGTACCCGTGCACCGAGGATGGGTATCCTTGAAATTTCCCAAGTGTACGGGTTGTGCACGGGGGTCCCTTACCAGCGCAAGCACCCGCACACTGACTTTGTGTTTCCCGGGTTTGTTTTCTACACTGGTTGTGCACGGGTATCCTACCCGTGTAGTACCTGTGCACTGAGGGTAATTTTTCCCAGATCTGCTTAGGCGCGGGTAGTGCGCAGGTACCCTACCCACGCACATGGACCCGTGCACTACGTCAGTTTTGCTTTGTCTTTTTGTAAACTTTTCTAAAATGACGTAGCTTTACTTTGACCTATATATATATATATCATATTCTCTCCATTTCGTGTTATGGGGTCCAGATTGATGGCTTAGTGAGAGAAAGTGATTTTCTTGTTAGAGAGACTCCCAAGAAACCATTTTTACTCAACTAAACTCATACCCAAGTGCATCTAGTTTCATTCTAGCATCTTTTCTTCACTGGTCTTCATGCTCTTCTTGACTAGGTAATTGAATATGACTTAGAACTTTTTGCTTCATCTTTATGTTCTAGTTTTACCTAGGGTTAGCAATTATTTGTTGATTAATTGCATGTTTCTTTGGTTTATCATGATTTGAGTATGTTTGTGACCTTGTTCGTTGGTTGAGATTGCATGTTCATTGATAGCTAGTATATAGGACCATTTTGCCATCTAGCTGAATCTATATGTTTTTGCATTTAGATATTGATATCTAGGATTTATACTCAGTGTCATCATTTAATCCTAGATAAGCATTTAGTGTAGCCTAACATTAATTGCATGATAGAATACTAACATATATTCACATAGGTTGCATATTCTCTTCATTGATTGTTAAGTTTTGTGACTAAGTGGATTAGTGTACAAGCTTATTGGTCTAGGATCATTATTAAAGGCCCGTTGGGTAGAGTGAAAAGGTTAATGACCAAGGATGGTGTGACTTGAGGTAACCTAGGTTGTAAACTTTCATTTATATAGTGTATTTGAGGACCGTGTGTGGCTAGATGGATAGCCCGTGAGTTTTGCCCAGTTGGAGTGTTTCTCACGTAAAATAAATAGTGTGTTTTTAGTGTTTTTCGCTTATCTTGTGTTTTTTTTTATTGATTGCTAATATGGGGTAAGTTTTCAATATTCACCAACGAAGAAAAGTTGGTGATTAACTTGGCTAAAACCTATTCACTCCCCCTCTAGGTTGGTAGACACACACTTAGTAGTATTTTCCGTTGGTATCAGAGCGGGTTCCTTGATATACTTAGATGATCCTTGCTCTTTGTGTGTCTTGCATCTTGCATTTTTCTTGTTGCATTTTGCTTGTTACTTTTCATTTGCATTCATTCCATTCAAACCCAAACAATATGAGTGGAAACAGAGGTGGACAAGAGGGAGCCTCAAGCACAAGACCCTCTTTGCTAAATGGGGTGAACTATGCATCGTGGAAAGGCAAGATGGAATCCTATCTTTGCCAAATAGATGACCGTGAATTGATGGCAATTAAAGATGGCTACACTCCTCCAACCATGACCATTGATGATTGAAGTGAAGTCTCCAAGCCTAAATCTCAATGGGGCTCACAAGAATTTGAAGCTTCCAAGTGGAACAACAAGGCAATGCATGCCATCGTTTGCGCCATGGACGATAACCAATACAAGTTGATTCAAACAACTAGAAATGCAAAGGAGGCATGAGAGATTCTAGAAACGGCTCATGAAGAAACTGAAGTAGTCAAGGACTCTAAGCTCCAAGTCCTTCAAATGCAATTTGAGACCATTAGGATGGAAGAAGATAAATGCTTTAACAACTTTTAAGTCATGTTGATGGATATAGTCAATCAAAGCCATCAACTTGGTGACCCTTATTCTGATAGGAGGATCAAACAAAAGATTATGAAGTCACTTCCGGTAAGATTTGAGTCAAAAGTGACGGCACTTGAGGAGAATAGTGACTACAAGAACATGAAGCCAAGTGAAGTCATTAGAAGACTTCTAGCATATGAGTGTAGGTGGACTCCTACACCTACACCTCTAAAGAAGAAAAAGAACATTGCTTTGAAGACCTCCAAGGTTGAGAATGAGGAGGGAAACTTGGATAAGTAGATGGCCTTCATGGTGAAGAGGTTTAAGAAGTTCATCAAGTTTGAAAAGCAGGGGTTTAGCTCCAAGGGAAAGAAAGTGAAGAAGAAAACTCCTTTCAAGAAGGTTGAATTAAGTAAAGATAAGCCCACAAGGAAAGGGATCCAATGCTTCGAATGTGGAGGTTTTGGATACTTCTCCATGGATTGTGGCAATTTACAGAACAAGAAGAAAGGAAAAGCTATGGCCACCACATGGAGCGACAGTGATGACTTGGAAGAAGAAGGAGGATCCTCGGAAGATGAAGACCATGTGGTAAATTTCATTTCCTTCACATCCTCTTTGAAAAGCAAAGAAGCAATAGATGATGAAGAGGAAGAGAAACAAAGTGAAGACAACTCAAGTGATGGTAACCCATCATCTCATTTCATTAATAGAGATGTAGAAAGCATGTAGAAAGCATTGACATTTTCAAAGCTTAAGATTGAAGATGAAGAAAGAGATTCTAAGGTTAAAAAGAGAGAATATCAAGCTATCAACAGAAGTTACTCACTTGAATGGAGAGGTGAAGATATCAAAGAGGAATGGGGCATTGATGGAAAATGAGCTTGAAGAAGCAAGAGAAATTCTTGCTAAGATGACTTCAAGCACGAAGAAACTTCACCACATGTTGGGAGTTAGCAAGAAGCCAAGTGAAAAGAAGGGTCTTGGTTATGAAGATGACAAGGAGACTTCATCCTTAATCTTTGAGACAAGCATATGACTACTGGCAGGATCAACCAGGTAGCATTCCACCACGACACCGACACTCGCATAGACACTGTACAGCCATTCAACTGTTATAAAGCCAAGGCGAGTGCGGCAGTCGTTCGTGTCAGTCGACAGATGCATAATAGCTTGGACGAATGGAGGCCGTAACCCCTCGCCCACAACTAACGATCCGCTTCCAAGAGAACAAGCATAACCCAATGGGCCTAGGCAACCACGCAAAAATGCAAGATGTACCCGGAACACGAAGTCAGCCATTAGTCCACCCAACACCCTCATCAAGGAACCGGGCGAATAGAGAAACCAAAACAATACAATTCCAATCAATTGGTAAAAAACACAGGATACCGATCCTACCCACAAGGCAAACGATAATGCCTGAGGGGGACTATGAAAGGATGGAGAGTTTACAATTCGAGGCCCTAAGCAAGGAGCTTGGAAACGCATGCCATCCAACCACCACTCACACATGAGTTGCGTACACTTGATGACGACCAGACAAAATGAACCACAACCCAACGATTACGAGAACCGACATGCATGCGGAAACATCAAGCCCGACCACACTAGAACCGCATCACGTGAAGAAAATACTGGGGACATAATTCCGATAGCCAACCAAACCGTAAATCCGAAGGACAATCCGAGGCACATTACCCTTAAAGGGTGTCACAAATTCTGAAAGGTAACCTTACGGCCAAGTGAGAAAGTAGACACAGCGTTGCGCTCCCCCAAAGAGGTTAAAACCCAAACCCCAATGAGCTACTAGCGATCTCCGTGACCACGCTCACACAGCCGAAGCCATGCTCACGCTTACTCTTCGAAAGCATTGGCAAGTCAGAATCCGAGAAAAAACCGCCTCGAAAGAGACCAACAGAGCACTACTAGCCCACCAGACCTAGTGCCCGTGAGGGCACCCGTTATTTAGGGGGCCAAGCGAGATAGTACACACAGAGTTGCACTCCCCCAAAGAGGTTAAAACCCAAACCCCAACGAGCTACTAGCGATCTCCGTGACCACGCTTGCACAGCCGAAGCCGTGCTCACGCTTACTCTTCGAAAGCATTCGCAAGTCGAAATCCAAGGAAAAACCGCCTCGAAAGAAACCAACAAAGCACTACTAGCCCACCAGACCGAGTGCCCATGAGGGCACCCGTTAATATCTCGGAGTGACGTAATAAATATGCAATTAATTAACAAATAATTGCTAACCCAAGGTAAACAAGAACATAAAGATAAAAAAGAAGTTCTAAGACATGTTTGATTACCTAGTCAAGAAAATCATGAAGACCCATGAAGAATAGAAGCAAGAATGGAGATAGATGCACATGGGTATGCGTTTGGTTGAGTAAAAATGACTTCTTGGAGCTCTCTCTCTCTTGGATTCACTTTCTCTCACTTAAATATTTAATTTTCTGAGCTCTTAGGTTAAATGGTGGAGAAGATGATGTATTTATAGAGACATAAAACGAGCTGGTGTGAAATACCCGAAATGCCTGATGAGAAGGTTTTTGCCGTCAGAAAACCGTCCGTCAAAACAATTTATAAAACCTATGTGATGCGTTCACAAGTATAAATACAAGCAAAGCGGCAAGCACGGGTGTCGTCCACTGAGATCGGGGTAGCGGTGATAAGATTAGGATTAATATAACTAGTATGCATAAAAGTAAAGTGATGGTGAATGAAGATACTATATAAACTAAACTATGAAAGCAAATGAAATGGGATGACAACAGAGTGATGAATGAATGATGATGGAACTACGGAGTTGATGGACTCGTAAGTGAATATTGGGGCTATTGTAACAAACTCTCAATTAAACACGTTTTGACAAATGTAACCAACCTAGGGTGTATAGTGTTGGTATATATCTATAGCAAGAGGTCAACCTAGGGTGTATAGCGAAGACCTCCTACTAGAGATTAATCCCTCCTAAGAAACCAACAGTGGCTAGTTACTCAGTTGGGACTTGTTCCATGAATGCTCATCTATCTAGCTATGGCTCAACCTATTACTTATGTAGCCATCCTAAGATGTATAGTAATGGCTTCCAATTCCCTCACAAGTGGCCGACCTAGGATGTATAGTGAAGGCCACCCGTTTAAGATTGGATGAGGCTTTAGGTTGTTAACCGAATTCTACTCGAAGGTTAGTTCTCGTAGAATCACTAAAGTAGCCAACCTAGGGTGTATAGTGGAGCTTCTAATTCTCTCACAAGTGGCTAACCTAGAGTGTATAGTGAAAGCCACTAATTCAAGATTAGATTAAGGGCATGGTTGTAGAGCCGGATTTCCAGAAATCCTTCCATTCAATTGAGCATTAGACAACCTAATTGCCTACTCAAGTAATCCAAATCAATCATGCAAAGAGGATGTATCCAAGCAAATCAATAATGGAAATCAATTAAAGCAATGAAATAAAATATAGAGATAGAATAAATATAACACATAGAGTTTATTTACAAAGCCCAAATATCCATCATACAAATTACATCAACCCCATAGTGGGGTATTTTAGCTACTCATGTTCTATTACAAACCAATAAACTAAGAGAGAGTAGAGAAATAACCCTTGAAGATTGATCTCCTTCCTTGAAGCTTGAATCCAAGTCTCTTAGTTGCCTTTGATTGAGTAGAGATGGTTTGGATGATAGGGAGATGTGTTTCTAGCTTAAACTACAAGTGTTGGGAGGTATGGTGATCATTTTGTTCGTTCCCATCCTTTTCTATTTATAGAGGATGGAAAAATAGGTTATTTAAGCTTGAAACCAGAAACTGTCACGCGCGGAGTGTGGGTGGAGTGCGGGTGAATTACCCGCACAGTACCCGTACTGTAAAGGTTTTCTTCATCTTTAGTTCTCTGATGTGGGCAATAGTGCGGGTGGAGTACGGTTGGATTACCCGCACTGTACCCGCACTTTACTCACATTGTACTCGCACTCTGGTGTCAGGTGTAAATCCACACCTCTGTCTTGAGCAACAGTGCGGGTGAAGTGCCGTTGGATTACCCGCACTTTACCCGCACTGTAACTCTTCTTCTGCATCAGGTCCAGGCTATGAGCATGAGTGCGGTTGGAGTGCGGTTGCGACCCGCACTTGACCCGCACTGTAGTGCTGCTTATGATCCTTTGTCTTTCCTTTTGCCCCTTTTCTACAGGAACCACCGCAAAACACTTTTAACACCCGAATTACATCTATTACCTGTAATTAGGACAAACGAGCCTATTAGACATGAAAGACATAAAATATATAGAAAATACACACGAGAACGAGACAAAAGAATAGGAATGAGGGCCGAAATATACAACAATTTAGGCACGATCAATGCCCAGTTCGGGTGACAAAGGCGACATGCAAGACGACATGACCAAGTCGCCTTGTAAGTAGCCTAACACACTGGAGGAAAAACACTGAAAATACACTCTTAACGTGTGTCTACAACCTAGAGGGGGGGGGGGGGGGGGGGGTGAATGGGTTGTTAATCGATTATTACCAACTTTTCGATTAGTCAATATTAAACAAATAACCCAATTAAATTAAACATACAAAATCAAGTGTAAAGTGCGGAATAATAAATAACACTTGATTTTTACGTGGAAACCCTTAAACAAAGGGAAAAACCACGGGCTATCCTTCTAGCCACACACGATCCTCAAATCCACTATATGAGTAAAATGTTACACCCTCAAGTGATACTCGGACTCTCACTCTAGATAACCTCAGGCTATGGACACTACCACTCGCCACTCTTGGTTCAATCCCTAGTGATATCCACTGATGCACTACTATTGGCGTGAGCACCTCCTACTCTACCCGCAGGCCTTTTACAATGGATTCTTGACCAATGCTTGCCAACCACAACTTGGTTGCAAGACTTCAATGCTTGTGCAACTTCACCCCGAAGCCACAAGACTTTGACTCAATGAAGAGTATAAGGTCTAAGTGAACAATCAATGAATGCTCAACACAATATATGTTAGACCAAACATACAATGCTTAACTAGATGTAGATAATGCAATACAACATCCTAGTTATCAAATAATGCCTACATGTACACACATGAGGTCTCAATTAGTTGTAGAGAAATTTCCAACAACTTAATTGTCAACAAACAACCTTGAATATTCAAGAGAGCTTAACTAGATTGATAAACACAAATCTATCAATCTAATTATCAATTAATCTCTTAAGAATAATCAAGTCTTAGCTATTTAGGAAAACAACACCTAATCATGCAAGCTATCAAAATACAACACACATAAATATTCATTAACATTAACTAGTTGATTAAAACACAATCTATCAACTTAGTTATCAATAAATCACACATGAATATTTATGACCTAGCTTTTAGGCAAAAATGACCTAATCAATTAAGCTATCAAAATACAAACCCAATCATATTATCAAGACTCATAAATATGCAATAAAGTAGAGTCTAGGTATTTAATCAAGCAATAAATACCTAATCTAGAGTAAGAAGAACAATAAATGATATTCAAAGAAGTTCTTGCTTACCTAGTCATGAAACAATGAAGACCCATGCTCAAATGATGTTGAATGATGCAAGATGGAGATGGGTTTTGGGTTTGGAGAGTCAAAGAAGCTTTCTTGAAGCTTTCTCTCTCTAGGAGCTCTAACCTCTCTCTAAAAATGAATTTTTGAGCTCTTGGTCGGCCAAGAAGAGAAAAGGAAGAATATATATGAAGCCCTAGATCAAACTACATCGTTTTGAACTTGGGAACCAGAATCCCGTCAAAACCGCTTGCCAGACCGCGGCTCAGGTAAGTGTCCAGACCGCGGTACATACAGCAGTGCACCGTCTGGACAACACCGCGGTTGGGACCGCTGTGCGTGCAAATGCACAGGTCGCGGTCCACGTCGCGCATGACGCACTGGAGAATACCGCTCCGTGCGCCGCGGTGCAAGCAAAGCCTGCCGAGCGGTCTAGGCAGCGCTAAAGGGAAAAATCCCTTTTTAACACCCAAGACAAAAGTCAATCTTACATGAATGTTGTGCAAGTGTGAAGTGAGTGAGAAGCACACAATGAAGCACAATTAACATGTCAAACATGTTATCAAATAAGATACAATGCAAGATATGATATCTAATGTAAGCTAGTGAGTGTTTTAGAAAAGGATGCACACTTATACAAACAATAAAGAACACACATGCAAGCTAAACAAAACATGCATGAAGTGTGTGTGTGCACCTAAACTCTTCAAGAGACAAAGTCAAGTGAATATACCTTTTGCTCTTGAAGTCATGGAGATGCTTGGAAGCTTGCCAATACGGACCTAAGCTACCCATTACACAATCATCCCCAATGTGGTGGTTTGTCATGAAATAAGCCAATCATAAAAACGAGGTCCTTACAATCTCCCCCTTGGCTATTTCATGACAAAACAACCACTCACAAATATTCCTCACAAAATAAAATAAAGCTATTGTCCATGATCACTTCTACAATACAAAAGAGATTCCTAGAATCTAAATATTCAATATCTTCTTGTAGAATCATCAATGTACCTACACACAATAGCAAATAGCACTTTCCAAGAACAAGTGCAAGTGAGGTGAACAAATAAAAACAAGCATTGCACTCAATAACAAATAAAGCAATACAAAGAATGCATGTGCAATGCTCCCCCTAAAAGGCTACTCTCCCTCATGATTTCTCCCCCAAAGCATAGCATAAACAATGCTCCTTCAATCTATCACTCCCCCTATTTCTCTCAAGACTTCTCCCCCTTTTTGTCATGAGATAGGCAAAGGAGCTCCCCCTATCGGGTTGCTTTAGCAAAGAGAGCTATTCGCACAAATACATTGCATAATCATATACACAAAATTTATGCAACTTAAATAATTGAGAGAGATTTAAGGAGATTATATTAAAAGAAATGTGTGTGTGTGAAAGGTTGCTTAGCATGTAATACAAAATACTATTATTCTCATGCATAAAAATCAATCAAAGCAACACTCAACAGGATTTCCAATTGAAGTCAAACCAATTAAGACCCTGTTGTTATGATAAGAAGATATATATCCAAGCATTTGTGTGCAAGTGTACTAATCACAACAAAAGTATATCATCTTTTCTTCATTGCAAGATACATCATCAATCAACAATTTTGATGTCAAAAATAAGCAATGCAACACCACACATAACAGTCATATAACAACATTTTCTGTTTTTCTCCTTTTTCTGTTTTTTTTCCATATTCCTAGCAAGCATGTATTTCTGTTTATCATGCTAATGTAACTCTCTTGATGGCTTTCACTCGGTTTCAAATGAGTAGCCTTTTCCAACATTGGGAGGCTCCACGTCATATTGCCAGTAGCCCTTTTCAAGAGAGAGCTTAAGAATGCATATCTAGGAATCATGAACATGGAGAATAATTTGAGGTCAATCAAATGTACTAACAAGTAGAACATTCCTCGAAAAGATAAGCATGCTCAAGCAATAACAGAAATCATGCATTATCATACAAAGCAACCGTGCAATGGTGTAATCAAAAACATTATACAGTTATTAATCAATGTTATTCACCAAGCACACTCAAGCAATCATAAAAGAGCATAAAATAAGCCAACTTTTTGCATATAGCAAATCATGCAAGTTTGCTCTCTTTGCTTGAACTCCCCTCATGGGGTCAATACCAACCAAGTCAATGGGAGACATGAGCTCCTATAGACCTACCAAGTCCAATGGACCTAGTTGCATCTACGGGAGTCATATGGGCACTAAGGCAAGCGGGTTCATTCTTTCTAACCCACCTAGGTTCCACTTTCACATTTTTAGTGGTCATAGACATGTTTCTAGGTTCCCTAGGTTTATGCAAACTTGCCCCCTTTTTCAACCGTTTTTCTTTCATGCTCTTTAATCTACACCTCTTAATGTAATTTAAGCAATTTGGTCTTAAGTGACCAATCATACCACAATAATGACAAGTAGGTACAAAGTAAGGATTTATACCATAGCATTGTGATCTCATCGAGGCATCGCCATGTTGATGAGGTTGTCTTTGATGGTGCATCGGTTTGCTTCTCCTAGGAGCTTGAGCCGATTGGTGGCACCTTTGTGGTTTTGCTTGTAGAGGTGGTTGAGCCGGTTGATCATGCCTTCTTGGTTGAGCATGCTACTTATGGTCACCTCATTTCTTGATGGTTGACTTGTTGAAGGAAGTGGTTGGCTTGTCAAGGAATTTTCCTTTCTTCTTAGATTGCCTAGGCTTTGGTTGGGATGCCAAGGCTTGTGTGGACTTTCCTTGAGTGGAGGATTGCTTGGATGAAGCTTTGCTCTTGCCTTGAGCTTGAGGTTGTTTGACCTTGGCCTTCTTTAATTTTTCAAGGCACCTCATCTCTCTTTCCTTGACAATCTTCAAGGAGTTTTCTTTGTTGGCAAGTTCTTCTTTCATGGCCTTCATCCGTTGATGGCAATCTTTAATCTCTTTCTCATATTCGGACATATCAATCATGTCCGTCTTCGAGGAGTCATCTAACTTTGCCTTTAATTGAAGATTATCCTTTTCCAATCTAAGGATATCATTTTCTCTCTCCTTCAAGGACTTTTGAAGAAAGTCAATGAACTCTTGGTTATGCACCATGTTGTCACAAGAGTTCCCGGAGCATGAGCCATCACAACCAAGACTTCTCCCACTTGTGCTTGTGAGAGTCATATCATCAAGGCTTGCTTCACTCAAGCATGCTCCTCTTCGGTTTCCAAGTTCAAGGCCACCCATCTTGAAATCTTCAAGTGATAAACATTTGTTGATGGCTTGAGTTTCTTCATGGGAGGAACCCGGAAATGCGAAGTAGTTGATCTCACTAGCGACCGAGCTTGTGGAGCACTCTTCAACTACTTCAACTTCGCTATCACTCCAAGTAGCGATCATAGTTTCTCCTCCCTTCTTGTACTTCAAGTTACCACACATGGAGGCAAGGTGGCCAACTCCACCACACTCAAGGCAAGGGTCATATTTCCTTGACTTTTTCTTTTCCTCCTTCACCTTGGAGGTCATGCCCTTCTTTTGAGATTTTGTAAATCTCTTAAATCTCTCAACCATGAGAGTCATCTCCTCATCGGAGTCATATATCTCCCTCTCAACTTTGGAGGTCAAATTACCCTCTAACATCTCACCACCTCTCATAGTGTTTAGGGAATGAGATGAATGCAAATGAATGCAATGATCAAAATGCACACAAATGCAAGACACAGAATCAAGAACAAGGATCACCTAAGTATGTCTAGGAACCCGCTCTGATACCAATTGAAAATACACTCTTAACGTGTGTCTACAACCTAGAGGGGGGGGGGGGGGGGTGAATGGGTTGTTAATCGATTATTACCAACTTTTCGATTAGTCAATATTAAACAAATAACCCAATTAAATTAAACATACAAAATCAAGTGTAAAGTGCGGAATAATAAATAACACTTGATTTTTACGTGGAAACCCTTAAACAAAGGGAAAAACCACGGGCTATCCTTCTAGCCACACACGATCCTCAAATCCACTATATGAGTAAAATGTTACACCCTCAAGTGATACTCGGACTCTCACTCTAGATAACCTCAGGCTATGGACACTACCACTCGCCACTCTTGGTTCAATCCCTAGTGATATCCACTGATGCACTACTATTGGCGTGAGCACCTCCTACTCTACCCGCAGGCCTTTTACAATGGATTCTTGACCAATGCTTGCCAACCACAACTTGGTTGCAAGACTTCAATGCTTGTGCAACTTCACCCCGAAGCCACAAGACTTTGACTCAATGAAGAGTATAAGGTCTAAGTGAACAATCAATGAATGCTCAACACAATATATGTTAGACCAAACATACAATGCTTAACTAGATGTAGATAATGCAATACAACATCCTAGTTATCAAATAATGCCTACATGTACACACATGAGGTCTCAATTAGTTGTAGAGAAATTTCCAACAACTTAATTGTCAACAAACAACCTTGAATATTCAAGAGAGCTTAACTAGATTGATAAACACAAATCTATCAATCTAATTATCAATTAATCTCTTAAGAATAATCAAGTCTTAGCTATTTAGGAAAACAACACCTAATCATGCAAGCTATCAAAATACAACACACATAAATATTCATTAACATTAACTAGTTGATTAAAACACAATCTATCAACTTAGTTATCAATAAATCACACATGAATATTTATGACCTAGCTTTTAGGCAAAAATGACCTAATCAATTAAGCTATCAAAATACAAACCCAATCATATTATCAAGACTCATAAATATGCAATAAAGTAGAGTCTAGGTATTTAATCAAGCAATAAATACCTAATCTAGAGTAAGAAGAACAATAAATGATATTCAAAGAAGTTCTTGCTTACCTAGTCATGAAACAATGAAGACCCATGCTCAAATGATGTTGAATGATGCAAGATGGAGATGGGTTTTGGGTTTGGAGAGTCAAAGAAGCTTTCTTGAAGCTTTCTCTCTCTAGGAGCTCTAACCTCTCTCTAAAAATGAATTTTTGAGCTCTTGGTCGGCCAAGAAGAGAAAAGGAAGAATATATATGAAGCCCTAGATCAAACTACATCGTTTTGAACTTGGGAACCAGAATACCGTCAAAACCGCTTGCCAGACCGCGGCTCAGGTAAGTGTCCAAACCGCGGTACATATAGCAGTGCACCGTCTGGACAACACCGCGGTTGGGACCGCTGTGCGTACAAATGCACAGGTCGCGGTCCACATCGCGCATGACGCACTGGAGAATACCGCTCCGTGCGCCGCGGTGCAAGCAAAGCCTGCCGAGCGGTCTAGGCAGCGCTAAAGGGAAAAATCCCTTTTTAACACCCAAGACAAAAGTCAATCTTACATGAATGTTGTGCAAGTGTGAAGTGAGTGAGATGCACACAATGAAGCACAATTAACATGTCAAACATGTTATCAAATAAGATACAATGCAAGATATGATATCTAATGTAAGCTAGTGAGTGTTTTAGAAAAGGATGCACACTTATACAAACATTAAAGAACACACATGCAAGCTAAACAAAACATGCATGAAGTGTGTGTGTGCACCTAAACTCTTCAAGAGACAAAGTCAAGTGAATATACCTTTTGCTCTTGAAGTCATGGAGATGCTTGGAAGCTTGCCAATACGGACCTAAGCTACCCATTACACAATCATCCCCAATGTGGTGGTTTGTCATGAAATAAGCCAATCATAAAAATGAGGTCCTTACAAACACGTTGCTTGAGGCGACCTGTAAGGCGACATGCAAAAGTCGCCTTGGAAGTTGCCTAACACACTGGAGGAAAAACAAGATGTCAGAGGCGATATGTAAGGCGACATGCACAAGTCGCCTTGGAAGTCGCCTAACACACTGTGAAAAAATTTCAAGACTAAGGCGACATCAGAGGCGATATGCACAAGTGGCCTTGCATGTCGCCTAGCACACTGTGGGAAAAATTCAAGTCTAAGGCGACTTGTCAGGTGACATGCACAAGTGGCCTTGCATGTCGCCTAACCCACTGTGCAACCCATCAAGTCAAATGCAAGAAGTGTGTGTGTGTGTGTGTGTGTGTGTGTGTGTGTAATAATACATGCATGTCAATACAAATGCATAAGATGTGAGTATGTGCAACTAAAACCTCTTCAAGGAGAATTAAGCAAGTGATTTACCTTTTAAGTGCTCTTGAGAATGATGATGCCCTTGAAGTTTGATCACACACAATGAGGCCTAATCTACCCTTACAAAATTAATCCCCAATGTGGTTTGTCAACAAAATGAGCCAATCAAAAATATGAGGAACTTACCTTCTCCCCCTTTGGCTATTTCGTGACAAAACCACCACTCACAAATCATTCTCACAAAAAATAAAAACAAGAGGTCAACAGAAAGATATTCTACATTACAAATAGATACCTAGATACTAGGTTTTCAAATCTTCATGCTCTTGTAAAATATTCATCCCTACAAAACAATGAGACTACACTTTCCAAGACAAGTGTATGTGAGGTGATCAAGTGAAAACATAAAAGCAAGCGTTTGCATTAACGAACAAAAAAAATGCAAGGAAGTGCAATGCTAATGCTCCCCCTCAACAAGATAATCTCCCCTCATATTCAACTCCCCATAATCTTCACATTACTCCCCCTTTTTGTCATGAGATAGGCAACGGAGTAATCCCCAAATGGGTCACTTTAGCAAAGAGAGTTATTTGCAAGATAAGTGCACAATCATAAACAACAACTTTATGCAACTTAATTAATAAAGAGAGATTCAAGGAGGTTTTATTTGGAAGAAAAAAATGTGTGACTTAGTTGCTTTGGATGTAAGACATGTAACATCAAAGATCAAACAAATTGTATTTGGCAAAGTGAACATCAAAAGGTTTCTAAAGGAATTCAAACCAATTTGTACCCTTTTGTCATAAATAAACAAGATATAGCTTTAAAATTTTGTAACACACACAAGCAATTATGTCAATCCTTAATGGTCAATCAAGACTTGGATGTAAAATCCTTATTGATTGGTGTCTTGCTCAACCATTAAAAAAAAACAATACTAAATTGGATGAGACAACCTTATTTATTGAATGGACACAAGGTCCTTATTGAGTTTAGTCTTGTCAATTGCTTCCACACACATTTACACACATATAATTCATGCATAATATTTAAGCATGTCAAAATCAAGTTCACATGTTATGGAGATAAATTATAGGTCATTCAAATGTACTTCCCAATAAATTCTCCTAGTCCAAAAATGCATGTTTTAACATAGATATGACATGGATTATAAACAACGCAAGGCACACTTATTGAATAAAAAGCTATATAATAATATATAAGCACAACCAAAAATACTCAAGCAATTAATGAAGAAGCATAAAGTTGATCAAATTTTTGCTTATCTCAACTATGCAAGGTTGCTATATTTGCTTGAGCTCCCCATATGGAGTTAATCACCAAAACACATCAAGGCATATGACGAATCCCAATAGATCTACTAAGTGACTTGAACCTAGTTGAGTCTAAGGGCTTTGTAAATCAATCCGCTAGTTTATCATTAGTGCCCACATGCTCAAGTGCAATGCATTTGTTTTCAACTAGTTCTCTAATGAAATGATGCCTAATGTCTATATGCTTTGTCCTAGAGTGCTGAACCGGATTCATTGAAATGTTAATTGCACTCATATTATCACAATAAAGGGTTAGAGTACCTTGATCAAAGCCATAGTCCACAAGCATTTGCTTCATCCAAAGGAGTTGTGTGCAAGCACTCCGGCGGCTATGTATTCCGCTTTAGTTGTGGATAGAGAGATGGAATTTTACTTCTTGCAAAACCATGAGATCAAGTTGTTGCCTAGGAAGAAGCAACCGCCCGATGTACTCTTCCTATCATCATAATTTCCTGCCCAATCTGCATCACTAAAGCCAACTAAGCTAGCATTAGTGTCAAAGGAGTACCATATCCCATAGTTGGATGTCCTATTCACATATTGAATGATTCTTTTCACGGAGGAGAGATGGGATTCCATGGGATCCGCTTGGTACCTAGCACACACACCCACACTAAAGGCTATATCGAGCCTACTTGTGGTCAAGTAATACAAGCTACCAATCATGCCACGATATAGACTTTGGTCCACACTCTTGCCAGTAGCATCCTTACTTAGCTTCAAAGTGGTACTCATGGGTGTGTCACAATGTTTGGCATTCTCAAGGCCAAACTTCTTCAGTAGGTTCTTAGCATATTTAGCTTGGGATATGAAAATCCCATCATGCAATTACTTGATTTGCAAACCTAGGAAGTAATTGAGCTCACCAACCAAACTCATCTCAAATTCATGAGATATGATATCAACAAATTGTTGGACTTTGGACTTGTTGATGGAGCCAAACACAATATCATCAGCATATATTTGAGCTATAAAAAGCTCATCTTTGTTGCCCTTGCTCAACAAAGTCTTGTCAACATTACCTCTTGAGTAGCCATTGTCAACAAGATAGAGAGTGATGCACTCATACCAAGCCCTCGGTGCTTGTTTCAACCCATATAAAGCCTTCTTGAGGCGATAGACATGGTTAGGATGGTGTGGATCCACAAACCCCTTGGGTTGCTCAACAAACACTTCCTAATACAAGACACCATTGAGGAAGGCACTCTTAACATCCATTTGATGCAATTTGAACTTGTGCACACATGATATGGATAAAGGAAGCCTTATGGACTCAAGACGGGCAACCGGAGCAAAAGTCTCCTCAAAGTCAATACCCTCAATTTGAGAGTATCCTTGTGCCATAAGTCTAGCCTTGTTGCGCACAATTTTACCATTTTCATCCGACTTGTTTCTGTACACCCATTTGGTGCCTATGACATTAGTGTCCTTGGGTCTAGGAACTAGAGTCCAAACCTCATTTCTTTCAAATTGGTTTAGCTCTTCTTGCAAGGCAAGAACTTAAAACTCATCATTCAAGCCTTCATCAACCTTTTTGGGTTCAATTTGAGAGGTGTAACAAGTATAGATAATTTGATTAGCTATTTGACGTCTAGTCCTAACACCATCATTCATATCTCCAAGAATGTTATTCTTGTTGTGGAGATGTCTAACCCATGGAGCGGGTTCTTTAGAATGCAAAGATGGATCTCTATCAAGAGGTTGAATGACCTCTTCATCAAGACTTGACTTCATATCAATTGAAGTCTCACCATTCTTCTCCACAGAAGAATCATCAATCACAATAACCTCCTCATCATGATCTCTAATCTTAGGCTACAATCGTCTATGACAATATTAGATGATTCCGTGACACTTCAAGTTTTTAAGTTGAAAACTCTATAGGCCTTACTATTAAGGGCATAGCCAATGTAAATTCCCTCATCAATCTTGGCATCAACCTTGTCAAGTTGATCTTGGTCATTTAGAATATAGCATTTGCTCTCAAATGAGTGGAAGTAGCTAACATTTGGCTTCCTACCCTTCCATAATTCATAGGAGGATTGCCTAGTACCGGGCCTTAGGAAGACTCTATTTCTTTTATAGCAAGCCGTATTGATGGGTTCAGCCCAAAGGTTTCTAGGGACATTGTTGCTAAGCAATATCACACGGGCCATCTCTTGAAAGACCCTATTTTTCCTCTCAACCACCCCATTTTGTTGAGGTGTTCTAGGAGCCAAAAAGTCATGGGAAATGCCTAAGCTATTGCAATAGCTTTCAAAACAAGCATTCTCAAATTCCCTCCCATGGTCACTCCTAATCCTTTTAATGCTTTTAATGTGTGAATTCTTTTCATTTTGAATTTTAGTGCAAAGCATTTTAAATTTTTCAAAAGTTTCAGATTTTTCTCTAAGAAAATAAGTCCATGTGAACCTAGAGAATTCATCTACACAGACAAAAATGTATCTCTTGCCACCGAGACTCTTGGTTTTCATGGGACCCATAAGGTCCATATGTAGAAACTCTAATGGCTCCTTAGTGGCGAGATACTTGCCTTTCTTGTGCATACTTTTGGTTTGTTTCCCTTATTGACAAGGTCCACAAACGCCATCGACTTTCTTCCCAAGCTTAGGGAGGCCACGCACAACCTTGAACTTATCTAAGATCCTCAAATCTCGATAGTTCATGTGGCCAAGTCTTTGATGCCACAACTCAACTTCCTTACACTTGGACATGTTGCAAGAGATAGCACTAGCTTCAAGACAATAGCAATTGTCACTAGATCTCTTTTCTTTTAACAAGGTTTGTCCATTTGGCATTAAAATTGAGCAATCATTTTTGTTAAACAAGACGGAGAGTCCAACATCATTAAGATGAGAAATGCATATAAGATTGGCTTGCAAGCCATCAACAAGTAAAACATTGGACAAAGAGGGTAAATTGGGAATGGAAATAGTTCCTTTCCATATGACATTCTTCCTAGATAAATAACCTTAGGTGACAAATCCTCCATCCTCCATGAAAAGAGATTTAAAGAAACTTTTGTTCCCCGTCATATGCCTAGAACACCCACTATCCAAATACCAAGTGTTGGAGGCATTTGCCTTCAAGGCAATTTGAGCCACATAGCAAAAATAATCATCTCTTCTAATCCACCTAGGTGAAATATTCTCTTCCCTAGTGGTCATAGTCATATTGGCTCTAGATTTCCTAGGATCATGCAAATTGGCTCTAGATGTCCTAGAAACATGCATTTTGGCTCAAGCTCTATTTCTTTCAATCATGCTCTTGATTCTACACATTTCAATGTATTTGAAGCAATTAGGTCTAATGTGACCATCAACACCACAAAATTGACAAGTGGGAACGAAATAAGAAGACATACATGCCCTTATGAATACAAAGGCTTTCCCATGCATTTGATCTTGTCTTTGGTGTTAGATTGGTTCTCTTCTTCTTTGTTGTTGAGTTGGAGTAGATTGCTTCCTTAGCTCTGCTTGCATGAATTGCTTCTTGACTTTATGGTATTTGGGTTGAGGAAAACTTGCTTGATGAACCTTTGTTGGTTGAGCTTGAGCTTGTTTCCCTTGTGCCACCTTGACTTGGGAATCCTTAGAGCACTCTCCTAGTTCAATCTTCTTCCTAAGATGTTATGGAGGTGAAGACTCTTTGATGTCCGAGCTCTTGACAAACACGGTCTTGCTTGAGGATGAGGTCTCATTGTCATCTTCATAGCCAAGACCTTTCTTATCACTTGGCCTCTTGCCAACTCCCAACATGTGGTCAAGTTTCTTCGTGCTTGAAGTCATCTTAGCAGTGGTCTCTCTTGCTTCTTCAAGCTCCTTTTCCATCAATGCCTCATTCCTTTTTGCTGTCTTCACTTCTCTATTTAGGTGAGTAACTTTGGTAGATAGCTTGAGATTCTCTTCCTTTAGTCTTAGAATCTCTTTCTTCATCTTCAATCTTGAACTTTGAAAATGCTCAATGAACCGGTCAAGATCCATTCCTCCTACATCCATATTTGTTGAATGGGATGAAGAGTCACCATCACTAGAGTCATCTTCACTTTGTTTCTCTTCCTCTTCATCATCTATTTCTTCCTTACTCTTCAGAGAAGATGCAAAGGCAATAAAGTTTACCACATGGTCCTCATCATCCGAGGATTCTTCTTCTTCTTCCAAGTCATCACAATGGCTCCACGTGGCGGCCATAGCCTTTTCTTTCTTCTTGTTCTTTAAATTGCCACAATCCGTGGAGATGTGTCCGAAGCCTCCACATTCAAAGCATTGAATCCCTTTTCTTGTGGGCGTGTCTTCACTTGACTCAAACTTCTTAAAATGAGTCTTCTTCTTCATTTCCTTTCCTTTGGATCCAAATCCCTTCTTCTCAAACTTGATGAACTTCTTGAATCTTTTCACCATGTGGGCCATCTTTTCATCCGATTCATCTTCCTCTTTCTCTACTTTGGAGGTCTTCAGGGTTATGCTCTTTTGCTTCTTAGATGGTGAGGGTGTAAGACCCATTCTTGACTCATAGGCTAGATGTAGGGAAAAATTAACTAAAACCGCAGCGGAAGGCGAAAAGTAGATTTTCGTATAGTTTAAAATTTTTCTAAAGATTTGAACCTTAACCCTTTAATTAATTAAACACAAATAAATGGTTAGAGTTAAATACCTCTTGTCGTGTGATCTGATTGACTTACGTCGATGGTAATCCGCAAGATCTTCAATCCTAGCACGTACGTGAATCACCTAAGAGCGTGGTCTCCATTTTTTCTTTGAATTGCTTACCTGAGAATGGATGTATGGAACTTCTGATCCTGATCTTCAATCCCAAAATGCCAAGAGCCTAGAAAAATAGTTCCGGTCACTTTTGAATTCACAATCGATATGATTGGAACTCGCGTAACCCTAAATCGAAAATGTGCACAAAACCTTTTGATGTTAAAGGCTTGCAAGTGCACTATCGAATGAGAACTTATTTTTCTTTTTCTCTCTTGGCCGAAATTCTATGTGTATTGAGTAAGATTTTTATTTTTCAAAGCAAACAAAAATCTCTCTCACTCAAGCTTCTCGGTGGCCGAAATTTATCACCTTATATTTATAAGGTGATCGAAATTTATCCTTCTCAAAATAGGGTTGGCCGAATTCTTTGTGTAGGAAATCTAGGGTTGGCCAATTTCCTTACTTGAAAAGGAATTGTGCTTTTCCCTAATTCCTATCAATTTAAGAATCCTAACCCTTATAGGACTAGGGTGGCCGAATTCTTTGTGTGGTATGGAGTGTATGTGGACTTAATCCTTACCACATTAGGACTCCTATCACTTAAAAGAATTCTAACCCTAATCCAACACATAGTATTTTATTTACTGATCAGGAAAAGATTTGATTTAAACTATTAATTAATTAATTTCCATTTAATCAAAAACAGTAAAATAAAATAATATCTTGGGCTATTTTATTAGCCTTGCCGCCCACACCATATATATATGGGTCTAATATTATTTTTCTTATTTTATTTAATCCATTAGACTTTAAATAAAAGCCCACATATGAACCAGACTTATTCATACTAAAAGAAACAAGCCCACATGTCTCCATTTAATATATTAATATAATAGAGGAGCCCATTAAATAAATAATAGACATATTATATTCTTAATATATTAAATGCAATTTTAGATGGACCCATAAATTGGTCCGGTAGAATATATCAAGTGATCCATGCAAGTACGTGTAGATTGTGGATCTTGGCGGGCTATCTAAATTTAAGCTTCAATAGACATAACCTAATCACAATCAACAAATGATTCACTTAGGTCCAATCTATTAATTTTAACTCATTCCACTAAAGAGCTAAAATTGAACTCTTAAATAAAGATAGAATAAGGAGATGTTTCTCATTCATACCCTAGACAATCTTATAGGAGATGGTGTATCCTCGTGAATAATATCAGTAATCGCCAAGAGCTCATAGACCGCCTATAGCTCTCCAAGTTACCATATTTCCTCATATGACCACATTTTGAACTTGGATATTTTTACTTGTCCAGAAGCCATGTCTTCAATAATTATTATTGAAAACTCAACGTTGAGATTTAATATCCAATACCTCAAAACATCCATATGATGATATTATACTCTCATTTAATAAATGGAGCCACGATGTCCATATCTATAAATGAAGTCCTCTATCGATTAACAAATGAATACCACCAAACTATCGAGGATAGACTATGCTATATAATCTTACTCATTGATAGCTCAAATGACAATACCTGCAACCATAAGTCCATCATTTATCTCAGGATTAAGATCGACTCTTCGATTGTCCTAATAATGAAAAGACTTATATCTAGTGACGGTTCTAGATAAAGTATTTCATTGTGATCCTGTTCAATGCACCCAGTGCACTAGATTCTTTTACTCGAAAACCTTTCGATGATTTTAGACTCATCCTAACTCATTTGATCTCACTCAAATGCTAGTAAAAGAATTCTACAACTTTATCAAGATAGAGGTGCCCAACCTTTAACTTAAGTTGTGAACGTTATTCAAGACTAACTAAAGAATTGTGTCTACCTCACACATATCCGGATGTATGAACAATTTTTCATATCTCATAGTCTTTTGACCTTATGATTATTTACCTTGACAATTATAATAATAAATGCTATAAGTATTTGTAAAAATCAGAAAACACTTTATTAATATGAAAAGATTGTCAATTACAATATTACACTCTTGCTATTGAGCATAATCCTAACACTAGAAGCCTTCCAATTACTTCACTTGGCTTAATGTTCTTGAAGTCACTATTTTCTTCTAGTGCCGTCACCTTAGATTCTAATCTTTCGGGAAGCGATCTCATGATTCTTTGCTTGATCCTCCTATCCGAGTAAGGATCACCTAGTTAATGACTTTGATTGACGATGTCTATCAACTTCACTTGAAAATTGTTGAAGCACTAATGATCCTCCATTCTAATTTGCTCGAATTGTGTTTGGAGGACTTAAAGTTTGGAGTCCTTAACCACTTCGGTTCCCTCATGGGCTGTCTCTAGAATCTTTCATGCCTCTTTTGCAATTCTTATTGTTTGGATCAATTTGTATTGATTGTCATCCATTGCACAAAGAATGGCATGCATGGCCTTGTTGTTCCACTTGGATGCTTCAAACTCTCGAGTTGACCATTCAGACTTTGGCTTGGGAACTACACTTTCGTATGCAAGAGTCTTTTTCGGAGGAGTGTAGCCATCTTTAATTGCCATCCATGCTCGGTCATTTATTTGGCAAATATACGATTCCATCTTGCCTTTCCAAGAGGCATAGTTTACTCCGGTGAGCAAGGGAGGTCTTGTGCTAGATGCTCCCCCATTTCCACCTCCGTTCCCACTTATAGTGTTTTGGTATGAATGAGATGAATGCAACATGCAACAAACAAAATGCAAGATGCAAGACACACATCGAGCAAGGATCTCCTAAGTATATATAGGAACCCGTTTTGATACCAATTGAAAATACTAAAAAGCGTATGTCTACTAACCTAAAGGGGGGTGAATAGGTCTTAGTTGATTTATTACCAACTTTTTGACTTAATCAATTTTAATAATGCTACCCCATATTAGCAATCAACCAATCCAAAATAAACATGCGGAAAACAATAAAGACACAATGATTGATTTACGTGAGAAACCCTCCAACTGGGAAAAACTCACGGGCTATCCTTCTAGCCACACACGGTCCTCAAATCCATTATTTGAATGAAAGTTTACAACCTAGGTTGACCTCAAGTCACACCATACTTGGTCACTAACCCTTTCACTCTACCTAACGGGCCTTTAATAGTGATCCTAGACCAACAAGCTTGTGCACTAATCCACTTAGTCACAAAGCTTAACAATCAATGAAGAGGTTAAACAACCTATGTGAATATGTAATAATATTCTATCATGCAATTAATGCTAGGCAACACTAAATGCTTATCTAGGGATTTAAAGATGTCAATGAGTGCAAATCCTAGATATCAATATCTAAATGCAAATGCATGAAGATTTAGCTAGAGGGCAAAATGGTCCTAAAAGATAGCTATCAATGAACATGCAATCTCAACCAACGAACACAATCACAATCATACTCAAGTCATGCTAACCCAAATAAACATGCAATTAATTAACAAATAATTGCTAACCCTAGGTAAACAAGAACATAAAGATAAAAAAAGAAGTTCTAAGACATGTTTGATTACCTAGTCAAGAAAAGCATGAAGACCCATGAAGAATAGAAACAAGAACGGAGATAAATGCATATGGGTATGCGTTTGGTTGAGTAAAAATGACTTCTTGGAGCTCTCTCTCTCTCTTGGACTCACTTTTTCTCACTTAAAGATTTAATTTTTAGAGCTCTTAAGTTAAATGGTGGAGAAGATGATGTATTCATAGAGATAAAAAAACGAGCTAGTGTGAAATACCTGAAATGCCCAGTTCGGGTTACAAAGGTGACATGCAAGGAGACATGACCAAGTCGCCTAACAAACTGGAGGAAAAACACGTTACCTGAGGTGACATGTAAGGCGACATGCACAAGTCGCCTTGGAAGTTGCCTAACACAATGGAGGAAAAATAAGATGTCAGAGGCGACATGTTAGGCGGCATGCACAAGTCGCCTTGGAAGTCGCCTAACACACTGTGAGAAAATTTCAAGACTAAAGCGACATCAGAGGCTACGTTTACTCAAGACTAAGGCGACATCAGAGGTGACATGCACAAGTGGCCTTGCATGTCGCCTAACACACTGTGGGAAAAATTCAAGTCTAAGGCGACTTGTCAGGCGACATGCACAAGTGGCCTTGCATGTCGCCTAACCCACTGTACAACCCATCAACTCAAATGCAAGAATCGTGTGTGTGCAATAATATATGCATGTCAATACAAATGCGTAAGATGTGAGTGTGTGCAACTAAAACCTCTTCAAGTAGAATTAAGCAATTGATATACCTTTGAAGTGCTCTTGAGAATGATGATGCCCTTGAAGCTTGATCACACACAATGAGGCCTAATCTACCCTTACAAAATTAATCCCCAACATGGTTTGTTAACAAAATGAGCCAATCAAAAATATGAGGAACTTACAACTCCAACTCAACAGCAAAGGAGGAAAGAACCAACCCAACACCAAAGACAAGTTCAAGAACGTGGGAAAGCCGTCTTATACTCATAAAGGGATGGTATGACTTCTTACTTTATTACCACTTGTCATTTTTATGGTATTGATGGTCACATTAGACCTAATTGCTTCAAATACATTAAAATGTGTAGAATTAAGAGCATGCCTGAAAGAAATAGTGTTAGAGCCACAATGCATGTTCCTAGGAAATCTAGAGCCAATGTGACTAAGACCACTAGGAAAGAGAATATTTCACCTAGGTGGATTATAAGAGATGAAAACCTTTGCTATTTAGCTCAAATTGCCTTGAAGGCAAATGCCTTTAACACTTGGTATTTGGCTAGTGAGTGTTCTAGACATATGACGGGGAAAAGGAGTTTCTTTAAATCTTTTGTCATGGAGGATGGTGGATTTGTCACCTTTGGTGATTGATCTAGAAAGAAAGTTATAGGGAAAGAACCATTTCCATTCCCAATTTATCCTAATTGTCCAATAATTTACTTATTGATGGCTTGCAAGCCAATCTTATAAGCATTTTTCATCTTAATGATGTTGGACTCTCCATTTTGTTTAACAAAAATGATTGCTCTATTTTAATGCCAAATGGACAAACCTTGCTAAAGGGAAAGAGATATGGTGACAATTGCTATTGTCTTGAAGCTAGTGCTATCTCTTGCAACATGTCCAAATGTGAGGAGTTGAGTTGTTGCATCAAAGACTTGGCAATATGAACTATCAAGATTTGAGGATCTTAAATAAGTTCAAGGTTGTGCGTGGCCTCCCTAAGATTGGGAAGAAAGTCGATGGTGTTTGTGGACCTTGTCAACAAAGAAAACAAACCAAAAGCATGCACAAGAAAGACAAGTATCTCACCACGAAGGAGCCATTAGAGCTTCTACATATGGACCTTATAGGTCCCATACAAACCGAGAGTCTCGATGGTAAGAGATACATTTTTTTTGTGTTGATGATTTCTCTAGATTTACATGGAAATATTTTCTTAGAGAAAAATCTGAAACTTTTGAAAAATTTAAAATCCTCTGCACTAAAATTCAAAATGAAAAAAACTCACACATTAAAAGTATTAAAAGAATTAGTAATGACCATTTGAAGGAATTTGAAAATGCATGTTTTGAAAGCTATTGTAATAGCTTTGGAATTTCTCATGAGTTCTCGACTCCTCGAACTTCTCAACAAAACTGGGTTGTAAAGAGGAAGAATATGGTCCTTCAAGAGATGGCTCGTGTGATGTTGCTTAGCAGCAATATGCCTAGGAATCTTTGGGTCGAGGCCTCAATACAGCTTGCTCCATAGGAAATATAGTCTTCCTAAGGCCCAGTATTAGGCAAACCTTCTATAAATTATAGAAGGGTAAGAACCCAAATGTTAGCTACTTCCACTCATTTGGAAGCAAGTGCTACATACTTAATGACCGAGATTTGGCAAGTTTGATGAGGGAATTTTCATTGGCTATGCCCTTAATAGTAAGGCCTACAGAGTATTCAACTTGAAAACTCATAGAGTCATGGAATCATCCAATGTTGTCATAAATCATTGTAGACCTAGAACTACTAACCGTGAGGAGGAGGTTGATGTGGTTCATGACTCTCCTCTGGAGATGAATGATGAGACTTCAATTGAGGTGAATTCAAGTTATGATGTTGAGGTCATTCAACCTCTTGATAGAGAATTGAACTCTAAAGAACCCGCTCCATGGGTTAGACATCTCCACAACAAGAATGATTTTTTTTAGAGATGTGAATGAGGGTGTTAGGATTAGGCATAAAATAGCTAATCAAATTAGCTATACTTGTTACAACTCTCAAATTGAACCTAAAAAGGTTGATGAAGCCTTGAATGATGAGTTTTGGGTTTTTGCCATGCAAGAAGAGCTAAACCAATTTGAAAGAAATGAGGTTTGAATTCTAGTTCTTAGACCCAAGCACACCAATGTCATAGGCACCAAATGGATGTATAGGAACAAGTCGGATGAGAATGGCAACATTATGCTCAACACGGCTAGATTTGTAGTACAAGGATTATCTCAAATTAAGGGTATCAATTTTGAGGAGACCTTTGCTCCAGTTGCCCATCTTGAGTCCATTAGGTTTCTCTTGTCCATATCTTGTGTGCATAAGTTCAAATTGCACCAAATGGATGTACAAGTGCCTTCCTCAATGGTTTCTCACAAGAGGAAGTATTTGTTGAGCAGCCTAAGGGGTTTGTGGATCTATACCACTCCAATTATGTCTATCGCCTCAAGAAGGCTCTATATGGGCTGCAACAAGCACCGAGGGCTTGGTATGAGCGCCTTACTCAATTCCTTATTGACAATGACTACTTTAGGGGTACTGTTGACAAGACTTTGTTCATCAAGAGAAACAAAGATGAGCTATTCGTAGCTCAAATCTATGTTTATGATATTGTGTTTGCCTCCACCAACAAATCCAAAGTCCAACAATTTGTTGATGTCATGTCTTATAAATTTGAGATGAGTTTGGTTGGTGAGCTTAATTACTTCCTAGGTTTGCAAATTGAGTAGTTGCATGATGAGATTTTCATTTCCCACGCTAAGTATGCAAAGAACCTAGTGAAGAAGTTTGGTCTTGAGAATGCCAAACATTGTGACACACCCATGAGTACCACGTTGAAACTAAGGAAGGATGCTAGTGGGAAAAGTGTGGACCAAAGGCTTTATCGTGGCATGATTGGTAGCTTGCTTTACTTGACTGCAAGTAGGCCCGATATTGCCTTTAGTGTGGGTGTGTATGCTAGGTACCAAGCAAATCCTAAGGAGTCCCATCTCTCCTCTATGAAGAGAATCATTTGTTATGTGAATGGGACATCTGACTATGGGATATGGTACTCTTTTGACACTAATTCTAGCTTAGTTGGCTTTAGTGATGCAGATTGGGCAAAAAGTTGTGATGTAATGAAGAGTACATTGGGTGGTTGCTTCATCCTAGGCAACAACTTGGTCTCACGATTTTGCAAGAAGCAAAATTCTATCTCTCTATCCACATCTGAGGCCGAGTATATAGCAGCCCGGAGTGCTTGCACACAAATCCTTTGGATGAAGCAAATGCTTGTGGATTACGGTTTTAATCAAGGTACTTTAACCCTTTATTGTGAAAACTTGTGTGCAATTAACATTTCAAAGAATCATGTTCAGCACTCTAGGACAAAACATATAAATATTAGGCATCACTTTATTGGGGAACTTGTTGAAAACAAATGCATTGCACTTGAGCATGTTGGCACAAATGATCAACTAGCGGATTTGTTCACAAAGCCCTTAGATTCAACTAGGTTCATGGCACTTAGTAGGTTTATTGGGATTTGTCATATGCCTTGATATGCTTTGGTTATTGACCCCATAAGGGGAGCTCAAGCAAAGAGAGAAACCTTGCATAGTTGAAATAAGCAAAAATTTGATCAACTTTATGCTTATCTATTAGTTGCTTGAGCATTTTGGTTATGCTTATATACTATTATATGGCTTTTTATTCAATAAGTTTGCCATTTGCTTTGCTTGTAATCCATGTCACCTTTATGTTCAAACATGCATTTTTGGAAACCTTTTGATGTTCACTTTGCCACATACCATTTGCTTGAACTTTGATGTTGCATGTTTTGCATCCAAAGCAAAAATTTCACACATTTCTTTTTAAAATCAAACCTCTTTGATTCTCTCTCAATTAATTAAGTTGCATAAGGTTGTTGTATATGATTATGCACTTATCTTGCAAATAGCTCTCTTTACTACAGTTACCCAATTGGGGGATACTCCTTTGCCTATCTCATGACAAAAATGGGGAGTAGTGCGGTATTTATGGATGTTGCATATTGGGGGAGAATTATGCTAACTATGCTTTGAGGGGGAGTCACCCATTTAAGGGGAGCATTTGCATTGCACTTCATTTCATTGTGTTGTTTTTTCTTCTTGCAATGCTTCTATTTTATCTCTCTTGATCATCTCACATACACTTTCTTGGAAAGTGTAGTTTCATTGTTTTGTAGAGATGACTATTCTACAAGAGACTAAAAACAAAATACAAGAGATCGAAGTCTTGATGATCTAGTTTTTAGGTATCTCTTTGTAATGTGAATAATTTTTGTTGACCTCTTGTTTTTATTTTTGTTTTGTGAGGATGATTTGTGAGTGGTGGTTTTGTCATGAAATAGCCAAAGTGGGAGATTGTAAGTTCCTCACTTTTTGATTAGCTCATTTCGTTGACAAACCACATAGGGATTTGCTTGTAAGGGTAGATTAGGCCTCATTGTTAGTGATCAATCTTCGATAACATCCTCAAGCTCAAGAGCATTTCAAAGGTATAATCTTACTTAACTCCTTTTGAAGAGACTAGTAGCACACACACATTTCTCATGCATGCCTTAGTTGTCTTGCTTTTGTGTTCATTGCATGTATGCATTCTCTTCAATTCACACGTGCACCACTGTGTTATACTTTTATGTGTATGCGCTTGATTGAGTATGTATGTAGGTCTTTGTGCGCATGTCCCTTACCCGCGCAGTACCCGTGCACTGATCTTGAGCATTCTCTGGTCTGTTTCTGCACGGGTTATGCATGTGTATTATACCTGTGTAGTGCCCGTACATCGAGGATGGGTATCCTCGGATTTCAAAAGTGTGCAAGTTATGCGCGGGTTTCTTACCTGCGCAAGTACCCACACACTGACTTTTTGTTTCCTAGGTCTATTTTCTGCACAGGTTGTGCACGGGTATCCTACCCGTGCAGTACCCGTACACCGAGGGTAATTTTTCCCAGATCTGCTTATGCACGGGTTACGCGGGGGTACCCTACCCGCGCACATGGACCCGTTCACTAAGTCAGTTTTACTTTGTCTTTTTGCAAACGTTTCCAAAACGGCGTAGCTTTACTCTGACCTCATATATATATGTCTATCTTCTCTCTGTTTCATGTTAAGGAGTCTAGATTGGTGGTTTAGTGAGAGAAAGTGATTTTCTAGAGAGAAAGACTCCCAAGAAACCATTTTTACTCAACCAAACTCATACCTAAGTGCATCTAGCTTCATTCTTGCATTTTTTCTTCATGGGTCTTCATTCTCTTCTTGACTATGTAATTGAATATGACTTAGAACTTCTTGTTTCATCTTTATGTTCTGGTTTTACCTAGGGTTAGCAATTATTTGTTGATTAATTGCATGTTTCTTTGGTTTAGCATGATTTGAGTATGTTTGTGACCTTGTTTGTTGGTTGAGATTGCATGTTCATTGATTGCTAGCATATAAGACCATTTTGCCCTCTAGCTAAATCTATTTATTTTTGCATTTAGATATTGATATCTAGGATTTGTACTTAGTGTCATCATTTAATCCTAGATAAGCATTTAGTATAGCCTAGCATTAATTGTGTTATTAGTAAAATCCTAAAAGATGACGTGTCAACAAATGTCGACTAGATTGAACCAACCTAAGATGGCTAGAAGTTAATCCCAAGATACTTGTCAGAGTTACTCAGATGGTTGGGTGAAAATTATTCAACCAAGTTAATTAGATTGTCAAGTAAAGAAAATGGTTGGGGAAACTCAAATGGTAGATCCTTAGTCGGGGGTGAAGGAGATTTGGTCGGGTTGGCAAACGGTCGGCTAAGTGACGTATGGACAATTTTAAGATACGTTCAGATGACTGACACGTCAACATCAAGGAATTCAATGCGACCACGAATCAATACGCAAAAGAAGAGTCTTCCTCAAATAAGGTATCATGAGATTTATTCTGATAAGGAAACAAATTTCCTTAGAGGTATTAGAGTCCAAAACAGGTAAAAGATCCCGATGTGACTAAAACGACTCCAACATGTTAGAGTTTTACTAAGTTACTACTACCTTTTCTGTTACTTGTATTCCAAGAATTAGGGTTCTATACATATATAAATAGACCCTAAAAACACATAAGAAAGGGTTAATGAATGATTAGATATTCAAGAGAGCAAGTGAGGTTGAGGTTGTAATGATTTTTCCATAGTGGATTACTTTTTCGCCGTCCCCGGCAACTGTGGTTTTTTCCCTTCTTGGTTTTCAACGTAAAGTTTTTTTTGCATGATATTTTTTTATTTCTTCTTGATTCTTTAAACAATCGTTAATTCGACATACTTTGTGTGATGTGTGACCGAATTTACATAATCCCAAAAATCACCGTCAACAATTGGCGCTAGAAGGAAGGGGGTTGATCAATAAAATCTAGGGAATACTTGTGCGGTAGTCATATGGTGAATAGTAGAGACGGAAGTCAGTACCTATGAGAGACAGATACCCCACTTGGTATCGATAACTATGGTGTAACCAACACCAGCAATGCAGAGGCAGATTTACAATCTAGAACTCCGTCTTCCATTGGACAAGATGTAGTAACCTCTACATATACCATTCTCAGCATAACTGCTACCGCCAACTTGACCTCACCATACCAGCTGTCTACACCGGTGGTAGCTCGAGATCCCAAGGTATAGTCTAGAATAGTGATTCCAACCCCTAGACGCTTCGCAGAAATCTAGTAGAGATAAGACAGATTGTCGTGACAGGAGGGACATTCCAAGAAGAGTGATGATCGCAAAGATGACTAGGATCGCAGAGAGAGTGGAGCCTGGGGGAACCAAGAAAGAAAAGAACATAGGGAGCCCAGTCTATAGGAAGACGCTGGGAGGTACCAGAGAGGGGGACGGGTTATGACCCGATCGATTGGTATGACAGTCATAGGAGAAGATCCCGATCAGCCTTAACTGATGATGAAGCTCCCCCTAGGAGGCGTAGGGAAATAACCCCAGCATCTAAGTACAACATTTGTGACACCCAAGTCATGGGGCAAGTTTCAAAGGACCCTTATGGTCTAATCATTCGCCAAAATTTTGATGAGCCCGTTGAACCAGAAGGAGAGCAGACAATTCTATTAAGAAGAATTGAAGCATTGGAGCGAAGACAAGGTCGTGGCAACCTGCTAATCGAAAATCTGGCAGTCCGTTGCTACCTTTATAAGTCAAGCTCGTTTCTCGGAGAAGTTCAGGATGCCTCAAGTGGAGCAATTCAAGGCCAACACTGACCCCTAAGAGCACGTCAGAAGATACTAAACCCTAAACCCATACCCCCTAGGGGAGGAGAGCTAGAGCAGAGCAAGCCCTCGTAAGGGAAGCTACCCCGAAGGGGTTATTCTTCTTATAATAGTTTCGTATTATACGAAACTACAGTGCCTATAGAAAAAGCCTTCTTTAATGGAGGTAGCCCTGTAAGCTACCTCCTATCGAGGAAGTGGAATTATTACATCGAACAACTATAATTAGATCGTGGATAAGGATAAACGGATTCTACAAGAATTTTTATGAAAGCCTTTCATTTTCTTCTCTTCGATGGAAGTTTTATTTTCCCAGAATGTATCCTAATTTTTTGCCTAATTATTCTTCTGATGATCGATTCAACCTCTGATCAAAAAGATATATATCAAAGAGTTAGCGCTGGACTAACCGAAAATCAAAGTTTATCAGAGGCTTGGTCTAAAATTCCTGAAAAATTAACTTTTTATGATTACATCGGAAATAATCCAACGAAAGGGGGCTCAGAGCGGATTCAATGGATAACGGAGATGGATGAAACACACAACCAAACAAATAAGAAATCTTCTACAAAGAAGATTGGTGAGATATATCCATAAAAACAAACAAGAACCCCTATCTCATATAAAATTTCACTTTAAAGCACTCCCTTAGTTCCTTAACCTCAACACACAAGAATTCTTTAAGAGAATTCTTCTCATTAATACGTGATGGTTAATAATCCATAAAGAGGTATATTTCTCCCACATATGGTGAGGTGTACATTTCTCCCCCTTTTTTGTCAAGGAATAGTCAAAAAACCAAACAAGGGATAATGAAGAGATAAGAGGCAAATATATGAGATAAGTAACATGCATTTTCAATGTTCAATTATGTCATGTTTTTATCAAAATAAAATCATGTGAACATATCTTAAAAGAGAACAAAGTCTAGCATACAATGCTCCCCCTTGACAAGTGCTCTATCTAAGATCAAGATAGGATATTTTTCACAATGATATCCACACAATCACACGATCAAGCAATTTTAAAGAAATTCAACAAAATAAGCTTACAAACTATGAGAGATACACCAAGATTTTTATTTTTTAGAGTGGTTTTGAACCCCACAAAATTTTGAGTCAATGTTGAGTTCATTTGTCTCAATTCTTGATGGGCTTATTGTTGTATGATTGTTGTGATGATTTGACTCTAAGTGGGACGACAATTAGACCTATATATAGACACTTTAATAAAAATTCTAGGGTTTCATTGAATTAGTGCCTAAATAGAGTGTTTGGTTCATGATTCCAGTTCCTTTACATGTGCTTAATGAATATATGAGTTGTCTTTTATGCCATGCTTGAATTGCAAATGGACGGTGCCTTGCACGAATGTGATGGCAGATTTTCTGGGCATGTGCGTGCGTATGACTGCACGGGTGAGTTCACCTGCACATGACCCGCACATTGGGCAGTAAGTGTACCATTTTGGGCAGGTGACATGTGTAGGTCCTTACCTGAGCATGATTGAACGTGCATTTTGCCGTGCTATGCAATATTCAAAAAAATTTATAAATCCCAAGATGCACTCAAACAAGTATGAAACTAGTATATGGCAAGTATGAGTATCGTTCCACAGAGATTGAGCGATAGTTATGATTAAACTAATGCTTAAGTAAAAATGCAAGAAAAGTAAATTGATTTGGTTTTAAAGAGAAATAAAACTAAGATGCAAGCTAAGCTAAAACTAACTAAAATGTACTATTCTAAAAAGGTATGGATATATGGTATATGGATTAAGGAATTGATGAATTCAACTAGCAAACAATGGGTTAAGAATGAACTCACATTAATGGTCATTAGTTCACCCGTGCACTGAGATCTTTCCAAATTCCATCTTCCGATGCACGGGTGATTTCACGGGTAGTGCAAGGGTGTTCTACCCGTGCACTATTGCCTTCTTCATCTCTTTTGTGCACCAATTAGTCCTTTTTGCCCCTCTTCATGCCTTTGTACCTAATGCCTGCAATAACGACTAAAAGAGCCATAAATACACATAAAAACGCTCAAGGACAAAACAAAGAGAAAGGATATGAGGGCCAAAATGTATGACATTTTTAGCTTGATCAAATACCCTCAAACCAAACCTTTGCTCGTCCCCGAGCAAACTCCAATAATAACAAAGAAATGGACTCTAAACACACAAACAAGGACTTGATCTAAAAATACCTAGACTCAAACAGATAAGCTGCAAGCCAACTAACTGGGAGATAGGTCAGAGATAATGAGAGTGAGAAAGATGCTAATGCAAAATGTTCTAAATAACTCCAAGGCACCACAAGAGGAAAACTCGCACGACACGAATCCCACACTTTAAGCACCCTTGTTTTGGAAACTACTCACTCTCACACCCCGAGAATAATTTGCTTCAACCTAAGTTCTCACATGGGCTCTCTCTTATTTTTCCTCCGAGAGCCTAGGTTCACACTCATGCAATATGTATGCAAAAGAGTTTATGTAATGGAATCAAAGTTGTTGCATACATTTCATACAAGATAAACGCTATTTTTAGTGAAAATGTCTCATGAAAGAACCAAGTGCCATGAACGTGGAAAGAGCATGCATCGAAAAATATTCCCAAGTTAGATTTCCCCTAAGATCAACTAGGTCTTTTCCATTTGGTTGTACTGGGGTTAAGGTGATTGGTGATTAGGAAGAATGAGAATTTAGACACAATGCACTAATCAACCAAATTAAGGCAATACATTCTACTTCTAAACGTTTCATTTCTCATGCAACACCACTTCTAAACACAAATATAAAATAAGGCGTCCAGGCATTCAAAAAATTTCAAGTGCAATTTCTGACTACTCTTGTTACCCTTTTGAGTAGTGTTTTCAATTTAAACAAGGCAATTGAAGCATATTTCTTTTCTTTCTTTCTTTTTGCTTCACTTTTCCTTTTCTTTTCTTTTCGTTTGATTGTTTCTTTGCTTTATTTTCTTGCCTTTGACTTTTGCACATATTTTAACAATTCAACACTTGTTTGCCTCAATACACGCCAATTGACAATTTAGAGCACATTTTACATTCATTCCTTAGCCTTAACAAGATCCATTAAGTGAAGGTTGGCTTAGTGTTTGGGTTGCTTGGGTAATTGATAATATGGGTGTAGAAAGAATAAGTCTAAATGAGTTTAGCTTCAAAATTGGCTTGGGAGCACACACATTAAGGGTGGGAAGTATTTGGCATTTTAAGTGGCTAAAACACACATTGCCTAATTTCACCTCAAATAATTCATCTACCAAGGGAATAAAAGTCTCAGTCAAACAGTCCACCTTAATGATGCATGTTCTATGACACATGATGATTTTGGTGTAATGAGACTATGCATGGTGTTTGGAACGTGTTTAAAGATTTGAAAAAAAAGAACATTTCCCTTGAATTGCGCACTTTTGGATTATGTTTATGAAACTCACAAGGGTTGTCTCCACTATTAGAACAATACGCTTGAGCACCGAGCCCCTCAACTTATACACCAAAAGATGAGACTAACTCATGTAATGCAAGTGAGACCCCTAAAGTGACTAAGAGCTATGAACAAGCACACAAAACATACACAAATTCGCCACCAACATTTTGCTCAAGATTATCTTACCAAGCTAATTAAAGCTCAAAAATTTTGGCTAGGCAACAAATTTTAAAAATTGACAAGAAAAATGAGCGTCTAACCCCTAAACCAAAACCCAACATTGTCCTCAATGTTGAAGACAAGAGAGTCCGGCCTAGTGGTGCGTACCAAACTGACACAAAACACATAACCCTAGTCACTAATCATGCACAATTCAATGCCCACAAAATAAAAGACACAACAATGGCTCATCACAAAATATGGCATCCTATGTAAACATGGCAATTAAACTTAAAATTCACCCACATCAAACATCTATTCACCAAATTATCAGAATGTGGGTATTAACCCCCAAACTGATTCCTATCATATGCTCATTCCTGTACAGGTATATGCATAAATTCAAAACCCCCAAACTGAACTGTGCTATATAAAATGAAAACCTGTATATCAACAAGAGCCTTCGGCCCATCCAATCAGAATGGATAAATCAATAAATTCATCATATGGAATTCAAAATTGTCCATTCACACATGCAATCCAAAATTGATATTTACCAAAACTATTCACATTCATTAAATATCCACACATGCGTATAAAGAAAGGTAGAAAAATTAAGTGCAAGGGTTCAAGTTGAAAAGAGTAAACCAATGTGGGAACTTGTTGTAGACTCAAAATGAGTAGGTTCTCGCCCGTTTTATGAGCACTCTTGGCTTGCTCGTCTCTCCGAGACTTGCAAGTGGCCGGTGTGTTGAATCCAAGAGATAAAGAACCTAACATTGAAGCACCATTTATGACCACAAAGATTAACAATTATCGAATTTATCTCAAACCAAATATCTCTCAAACAAAAATAATATCCACAATCATCCAAACTAAATTGCCCTGAAATAAAACAACTACCAAATTTAAAATATACAATGAAATTTCTAAAGTTCACTCCTACTTAACTAAAGGAAACTAAATAAAAGTTAATAATAAAGGCAAGCAAAATATAGCTCAATCCATTTTAATCAGAGTTTGACTCCTCCTCCTTTATCATAGGTCTCTTTTGTTTTAGATCCTGTTATGCTCCGAGCCTCTCCTCATGCTCTCTCCTTGATATCTCCATAACAGCTTATAGGTCAGGATCAATTGTCGGGCCTCTTGAAGTGAACTCTTGTTGAGTTGCATGCTTCTTTCTTCTAGAGTACGGGATCAAGTTCAAGTCTTTCCTCATTTCTGTGACATATGTCCACAGGTCTTCCATACTGTCCTTGACATTCTTGATTTCTGTGGTGAAAGTGGAATTAAGTGAATCCACTGAGGTCTGAAGACTAGACATTCATTTGATCAACTGTTGCCACGGTTCCTTGTCACTCCCAACTACTGGTTCTGGCACTGGACCCTCCTGGTAGTCCCTTAGGTGTTCTTCATCCATATCCATATATTCATGTTTTTGAGTGCTTGAACCTGCTCCAGTCTTGGTCTTCTTTCTCCCTGTTTTCCTCTTGCTGCTTGTCAAATCCCGTTCTATCTGCAAAGTGTGCCATGTCTTGATATCCAAATCAGCTTGTGTCCATTCGAACCTTTCGTTGCTAAGATCTACACCTTGCTGCCTACAAAATTCAGTGATTAAGCATATGAAGAGCAATGATTGTTTGTCTAACTTCTTGTTTCCTACTGCCAAGATTTCTGCCTTGATGATCCATGCCTCATTGATTGGCTGGTTATGTTGGATGTAATGTAGTATGGTGGCTGTCTCAAATGATACGTTCGTCCTGTATGTTTCCTGGCCGGAGTGAGTGTGAAATGAACACATGCCAGAATCCTAGTTCCATCTTTAGGTTGTTGTGTTTGATTAGGAAGGTTGGGTTTACCCAAAAGTCCATTGGATTGATAACCAAATCATTAGCTAGGTCCAGATTCTTCTTAACAAAGCAGTCGTTCCAAGTAACCCCATCTTTCATTCCACTCAGAATTTGAGGATTCTTTGGAAGCTCTATTCTCAGGTACCTTTGAACGTTGTCTATATTCATTTGTACCTCTACTCCTCTTACCATCACAGCTACTCCTTTCATGAAGTCAGTCAGGAACCATTTAGGCTTAAAACTCTTGCACTATCCTTTTGCAAAAAACATGGCGGTGAGCTAACAAAAGCCCTTCATCCCCTTTCATCCACTCGAGTAGGGATTTGAGTGTCTTCAAGCTCTTATAGAGCTATGCCACGTTCCTCCACAATATCCCTCTGACTAAAATGCTCTAACTGTCTCTCAAAATCTCTGTTCAAGGTGCATAGAGGTAGATGAGGTAGCTTTTTCTTCTTGCTTTCTCTTGTTCCCTGTTTCTTTGCAGTGGTCTTTGTTCTTCCTGACATCTGTAAAAGAAAACACTCATTTAGAAATATATTGTTCCAAGAAGCAACAAGGATATACAACAATTTACTGTGCAAAATCTCTGGCCTGGCTGCCTAAGTACACGGGTATAGCACGAGTAAGGTACAGTGCAGTTACCCGTGCAGTTTGTCAAATAGAGAATTAACCTTTCAGTGCACGGGTATAACACGGGTAGGTACCCGTGCAGTCAATGATATCTGTACTTTTTCGTTCGATACATTGCCACTTTCATGCATTCAAAACATTCCAATCACTCAATTAATTCATCAAAATTCATTCAAACATTATTAGCACATATTATGGCACCCTTAGCCTACATTCATGACTTCAAAAACCTTAAAATAAAGCAGACCCTAGAGTGTCCAATTTATATGCAAAGAGTGGTTATATTATCATTCAAAACTAATCACAACACTTCTTTATGAAATAATCACAACAAACCCATCATCACTCAGTAAAGAGTATGCAATAAAACTTGAAAAATTGAATGAGTTGTTCAAAACTTTGTAGGTCATGCCTATTTAGAGAGGTTAGAGAAGAGGAGAATCATACAATCTATATTCAATCAATGAAAAACAAGTTAAGAGCAAGAATCCGTACCTTTCTTGTAGAAATTGAAAACGTGAGACACACAGATTACCTTAGGTTGTAGAAAGAGAGGAGGGAGAATGAGTTTTGTGAATTTTTTAAGTTGTGAGCCCTACCATGAAAAAGATGTCTTATATATATACTCGCGATAGCATGGGTATAGCACGGGTAAGGTACCGGTGCTGTTACCCATGCAAATGCCGTAGATCTGCCTGTATCCTCTTTGTAGCACGGGTATAACACGGGTATGTTACCCGTGCATCTACCCGTGCAGTTTCCTTCAAGTTCAACCCTTTTCCCGGTACACGGGTGACTGCACGAGTAGTACACGAGTGTCCTACCCCTAGACTGACCCTGTTTGTCACCCTTCTGCACTTTTTCTTGCCCTTTTGAATTTCTGTGCCCTGATCAGATTTCCTACACATGAAAACTATGTTTATGAACTATACTTGCCTTATTTATCACATAACAAATATAAATATTCATATTCATACTATCAAATTCCATTATCTAAATTACTTAAGGATTTCACAACAAATTTTCTCTAGACTAAAAACCACCTACACCTTTAAATGCTCATGAGGATATTTCACAATCAAGGTAACTTAAAATGCATGAGAAAATAACTTGTGACATCCAACAATACTTAAAAAAAAAACAATTCATCAATGTAAAGTATGTTTGGTGGAATTTGGGTCAACCAAGGGTGGTTTGATTGAGTGAAAGGATCCATTTCTCTTGACTACCCATATGGGTGCCAAAGTTCTTTCTAGAGATCCTTTCTCCTTAGCCCTCATTTCATCCACTAGGTCTTTCCTAACCCATATCTTTCTAACTTCACTTGAGTTCCTCTTAGATCTATTTTGATTGTTCTTACCCTCTTTGAAACTTGTAACAATGGGCCTTAATATAGCCTAGTTTTGAACAAAAATAACAAGTTGGAAGAGTACAAGGAAAACTCTCTCTTTGAACGAAACTTTGGAGTCCCTTTGAGTGTTGCACCCTGAGTGACTTGACTTCCTTCTCCACTTTGTCTAACTCCACTATGTAGTCACACTCCTTTACTTTTGCAATCTTCAAGGCCTCATCCTTCTTCTTGAGCTCTTCTTTCACCTCTCCCAAAGCATTTGACTTCTTTTCAACCTCCATCAAAAGATTCCTCGTTTTCTTGTGTATTATTCTTCAAATTCCACAGAGAGCTTAGCTAACTCAACTAAGTCTTGCGAAATAGCTTTCTTTTCGCCCTCCACATTTACAATTTTCTTCTCAATCTTTTTGTTGAGATCAAAGAGTTTTTGCACTTTCTTCTTCAAAGCTTCATTCTTCTCCTAAAGAAGTTTGATTTCTTGACGAAGCTCTTTGTTTTCATCTTCTAACTCTTTCTATCTTTCTTGCTCAAAATCTCTAGATATCTCTTCAAGTATTTTCTCATCAAGATTGCCTCTTCCATTTTTACGGCTTCTTTTCCTCAAAGCCGTCTTGATGCCCTTCTTCCATCTATGTGGCTAACTCGAATGCCTTTACAATGTCACCAACTCTGCTTTTCTTCTTTCTTCCCATCGGCACTTCTAAAACAAAACATCCTGGAAAAAGTCTTTCATCAGGTAAGTCGACATGAAATTCAACCTTGCTCCCACCACAACTGAAAGATAAGTGCCTTGAAACCACATTTACTTCCATACTAGCTGTGGCCATAAATGACTTCCTAGAAGCAGCTTCCACTCCCTCTCATGGGAGTCATCATCCTTCACCTCCAACACAATGAAATCCACTGGAACTTTCAGTCCATGGATGTCTAAATATACTGAAAATACTACTCTAGCGTGTGTCTAATAACCTAAAGGGGGGGGGGGGGGGGGGGGGGGGTGAATAGGTTTTAATCAAGTTAGTTAATTACCAACTTTTCTTGATTAGTCAATATTAAAAATTCACCTCATAAACAAACATACAAAATCAAGTGTAAAGTGCAGAAATATAACTAACACTTGATTTTTACGTGGAAACCCTTCAACAAGGGAAAAACCAAGGGCTATCCTTCTAGCCACACACGATCCTTAAATCAACTATTGTAAGGATGTTTACAACCTAGGTTGACCTCTAGTCACACCATTCTTGGTCACTAACCCACCACTACTACCCAACATGCCTTTTTAGTGAATCCTTGACCACTTTGCTTGCCAACCACACCTTGGTTGCAAGACTTCACTTGCTTGTGCACTACACCTTGTAGTCACAAGACTCAACTCTCAAAGAAGAGATTAACAACCTAAGTGAATATATGAATATTCAAAATGCAAATAATGCTAGGCAACACTAAATGCTTATCTAGGAATTAAAAATGACACTAAGTACAAATCCTAGATATCAATGTCTATATGCATGCTCATAAAGACTTAACTAGATATAGATATGCAAGTCTAAAATCTAGTCATCAAACAAAGCCATATCAACACATGTTGTCACATAAAATGGCAAGGACAATAAATGCAATTAACAAATGCAATCAATGAGTCCTAATTAGCTAGAGGGCAAATATGTCCTAAATGCAAGCTATCACAATACAAACCAAATCATGCAAAGGAACTTATAACAAGATGTAATAAATGAAGTCCTAGCATTTAATCAACTAATAAATGCAATAAAACATCTTCTTGGATAGTATAAACAAAAAACAAAGATGGGGTTTGAAAATACTAAAAAGCGTATGTCTACTAACCTAGAGGGGGGGGGGGGGGGGGGTGAATAGGTCTTAGTTGATTTATTACCAACTTTTTGACTTAATCAATTTTAATAATGCTACCCCATATTAGCAACCAACCAATCCAATATAAACATGCGAAAAACAATAAAGACACAAGGATTGATTTATGTGAGAAACCCTCCAACTGGGAAAAACTCACGGGCTATCCTTCTAGACACACACGGTCCTCAAATCCATTATTTGAATGAAAGTTTACAACCTAGGTTGACCTCAAGTCACACCATACTTGGTCACTAACCCTTTCACTCTACCTAACGGGACTTTAATAGTGATCCTAGACCAACAAGCTTGTGCACTAATCTACTTAGTCACAAAGCTTAACAATCAATGAAGAGGTTAAACAACCTATGTGAATATGTAATAATATTCTATCATGCAATTAATGCTAGGCAACACTAAATGCTTATCTAGGGATTTAAAGATGTCAATGAGTGCAAATCCTAGATATCAATATCTAAATGCAAATGCATGAAGATTTAGCTAGAGGGCAAAATGGTCCTAAAAGATAGCTATCAATGAACATGCAATCTCAACCAACAAACACAATCACAATCATACTCAAGTCATGCTAACTCAAATAAACATGCAATTAATTAACAAATAATTGCTAACCCTAGGTAAACAAGAACATAAAGATAAAAAAAGAAGTTCTAAGACATGTTTGATTACCTAGTCAAGAAAAGCATGAAGACCCATGAAGAATAGAAGCAAGAACGGAGATAGATGCATATGGGTATGAGTTTGGTTGAGTAAAAATGACTTCTTGGAGCTCTCTCTCTCTCTTGGACTCACTTTTTCTCACTTAAAGATTTAATTTTCAGAGCTCTTAAGTTAAATGGTGGAGAAGATGATGTATTTATAGAGATAAAAAAATGAGCTAGTGTGAAATACCCGAAATGCCCAGTTCGGGTTACAAAGGTGACATGCAAGGAGACATGACCAAGTCGCCTAACAAACTGGAGGAAAAACACGTTGCCTTAGGTGACATGTAAGGCGACATGCACAAGTCGCCTTGGAAGTGGCCTAACACACTGGGGAAAAATAAGATGTCAGAGGCGACATGTTAGGCGGCATGCACAAGTCGCCTTGGAAGTCGCCTAACACACTGTGAGAAAATTTCAAGACTAAAGCGACATCAGAGGCGACGTTTTCTCAAGGCAAAATGGTCCTAAAAGATAGCTATCAATGAACATACAATCTCAACCAACAAACATAATCACAAACATACTCAAATCATGCTAAACCAAATAAACATGCTATTAATTAACAAATAATTGCTAACCCTAGGTAAACAAGAACATAGAGATGAAAAAGAAGTTCTAAGACTTGTTTGATTACCTAGTCAAGAAGAGCATGAAGACGCATGAAGAAAAGATGCAAGAATGGAGCTTAGATGCACATGAGTATGAGTTTGGTTGAGTAACAAGGACTTCTTGGAGCTCTCTCTCTCTCTTGGATTTACTTTCTCTCACTTAGGGATATATTTTCAGAGCTCTAGGTCTAAATGATGGAGAATATGATGTATATATAAAGACCAAAAACGAGCTGGTGTGAAATACCCGAAATACCCTATTCGGGTGAAAGAGGCTACATGACCAAGTCGCCTTGTAAGTAGCCTAACACACTGGAAAAAAAACACGTTGCCTGAGGAGACATGTAAGGCGACATGCCCAAGTCGCCTAACACACTGTGAGAAAAAAATCAAAACTAAGGCGACATTAGGGGCGACATGCACAAGTGGCTTTGCATGTCGCCAAACATACTGTGGGAAAAATTCAAGTCTAAGGAGACTTGTCAGGCGACATGTACAAGTGGCCTTGCATGTCGCCTAACCCACTGTGCAGCCCATCAACTCCAAAATGCAAGAAGTGTGTGAGTATGTGCAACCATACATGCATGTCAATACAAATGTATAGAATGTGAGTGTGTGCAACTAAAACCTTTTCAAAGAGAATTAAGCATGTGATATACCTTTGAAGTGCTCTTGAGAGAGATGATGTCCTTGAAGCTTGATCACACCCAATAAGGCCTAATTTACCCTTACAAAATTATTCCCCAATATGGTTTGTCAACGAATTAAGCCAATCAAAAAAATGAGGAACTTACAATCTCCCCCTTTGGCTATTTTGTGACAAAACCATCACTCACAAATCATCCTCACAATAAAGAATAAAAAACTAGAGGTCAACAAAAAGATATTCTACATTACAATTAGATACCTAGATACTAGGTCTTCAAATCTTCAAGCTCTTGTAGAGTAGCCACCATCCCTACAAAACAATGAGACTACACTTTCCAAGACAAGTGTATGTGAGGTGATCAAGAGAGATAAATAAAAGCAATTTGCATAATAAAAAAAAACTACAACATGCAATAAGCAACCAATGCAAATGTTTCCCCTAAATAGGTTACTCCCCTAAATAGGTTACTCCCCCTCAATGGGACAATCTATCCAAATATGCAACCCCCTTAAATAAACCACACTACTCCCCCTTTTTGTCATGAGATAGGCAAGGGAGCTTTCCCTAAACGGGTCACTTTAGCAAAGAGAGTTATTTGTAAGATACGTGCATAATCGTATACAACAACTTTATGCAACTTAATTAATTGAGAGAGAATCATTGAGGTTTTATTTATTTATTTTTTTTAAGAAGAAAATGTGTGACTTAGTTGCTTTGGATGTAAGACATGTAACATCATAGTTCAAGCAAATGGTATTTGGCAAAGTGAACATCAAAAGGGTTCCAAAGGAATTCAAAACAATTTGCACCCTTTTGCCATAATTAAACAAGATATAGCTTTTAAAAGTTTGAGCACACACAAGCAACCATGTCAATCCTTAATGGTCAATCAAGACATGGATATAAAATCCTTATTAATTGAATGGATATAGAATCCTTATTGGTTGTTGTCTTGTTCAACCATTAAAAAAAGAGACAAAGCTAAAATTGGATGAGACATCCTTATTTACTGCATGAACACAAGGTCCTTATTGAATTTAGCCTTGTCAAGGTGCTTCCACACACATTTGCACACACAATTCAATGCATAATATTTTAGCATGTCAAAATCAAGTCACATATCATGGAGATAAATTTTAGATCATTCAAATGTACTTCCCAATCAATCTCCAAATCCAAAAATGCATGTTTGAACAAAGAGGTGACATGGATTACAAACCAAGCAAGGCACACTTATTGACTAAAAAGCCATATAAGAATATATATAAGCACAACCAAAAATACTCAAGCAATAAATAAAGAAGCATAAAGTTGATCAAGTTTTTGCTTATTTCAACATGCAAGGTTGCTCTCTTTGCTTGAGCTCCCCATAAGGGGTCAATTACCAAAACTCATCATGGCATATGACAAATCCCAATAGACCTACTAAGTGACTTGAACCTAGTTGAGTCTAAGGGCTTTGTAAATAAATCCGCTAGTTGATCATTAGTGCCCACATACTCAAGTGCAATGCATTTGTTTTCAACTAGTTCTCTAATGAAATAATGCCTAATGTCTATATGCTTTGTCCTAGAGTGCTGAACCGGATTCTTTGAAATGTTAATTGTACTCATGTTATCACAATAAAGGGTTAGAATACCTTGATCAAAGCCATAATCCACAAGCATTTGCTTCATCCAAAGGAGTTGTGTGCAAGCACTCCCGGCGGCTATGTATTCCGCTTCAGCTGTGGATGGAGAGATGGAATTTTGCTTCTTGCAAAACCATGAGACCAAGTTGTTACCTAGGAAGAAGCAACCGCTTGATGTACTCTTCCTATCATCACAATTTCCTGCCCAATCTGTATCACTAAAGCCAACTAAGCTAGCATTAGTGTCAAAAGAGTACCATATCCCATAGTTGGATGTCCCATTCACATATCGAATGATTTTCTTCACTGAGGAGAGATCAGATTCCTTGAGATCCGCTTGGTACCTAGCATACATACCCATACAAAAAGCTATATCGGGTCTACTTACGGTCAAGTAAAGCAAGCTACCAATCATGCCACGATAAAGACTTTGTTCCACACTCTTGCCACTAGCATCCTTGCTTAGTTTCAAGGTAGTACTCATGGGTGTGTCACAATGTTCAGCATTCTGAAGGCCAAACTTCTTCGCTAGGTTCTTAGCATACTTAGCTTGGGATATGAAAATCCCATCATGCAATTGCTTGATTTTCAAACCTAGAAAGTAATTGAGCTCCCCAACAAGACTCATCTCAAACTCATGAGACATGACATCAACAAATTGTTGGACTTTAGGATTTGTTGGTGGAGCCAAAAATAATATCATCAACATATATTTGAGCTATGAAAAGCTCATCTTTGTTGCCCTTGATGAACAAAGTCTTGTCAACACTACCTCTTGAGTAGCCATTGTCAACAAGATAGAGAGTGAGGCGCTCATACTAAGCCCTCGGTGCTTGTTTCAACCCATATAAAATCTTCTTGAGACGATTGACATGATTGGGGTGGTGTGGATCCACAAACCCCTTGGGTTGCTCAACAAACACTTCCTCATGCAAGACACCATTGAGGGATGCACTCTTAATATCCATTTGATGCAATTTGAACTTGTGCACACATGATATGGATAAAGGAAGCCTTATGGACTCAAGACGGGCAACCGGAGCAAAAGTCTCCTCAAAGTCAATACCCTCAATTTGAAAGTATCCTTGTGCCACGAGTCTAGCCTTGTTGCGCACAATGTTACCATTTTCATCCGACTTGTTTCTATACACCCATTTGGTGCCTATGACATTAGTGTCCTTGGGTCTAGGAACTAGAGTCCAAACCTCATTTCTTTCAAATTGGTTTAGCTCTTCTTGCATGGCAAGAACCCAAAACTCACCATTCAAGGCTTCATCAACCTTTTTGGGTTCAATTTGAGAGGTGTAACAAGTATAGATAATTTGATTAGCTATTTGACGCCTAGTCCTAACACCCTCATTCATATCTCTAAGAATGTCATTCTTGTTGTGGAGATGTCTATCCCATGGAGTGGGTTCTTTAGAGTCTAAGGATGGATCTCTATCAAGAGGTTGAATGACCTCTTTATCAAGACTTGACTTCACATCAATTGAAGTCTCACCATTCTTCTCCAAGGAAGAATCATAAGCACAATGACCTCCTCATCATGGTCTCTAATCTTAGGCCTACAATCATCTATGACAACATTAGATGATTCCATGACACTCCGAGTTTTTAAATTGAAAACTCTATAGGCCTTACTATTAAGGGCATAGCCAAGGAAAATCCCCTCATCACTCTTGGCATCAAACTTGCCAAGTTGATCTCGGTCATTTAGAATGTAGCATTTGCTCCCAAATGAGTGGAAGTAGCTAACATTTGGCTTCCTACCCTTCCATAATTCCTAGGAAGTTTGCCTAGTACCGGGCATTAGGAAGACTCTATTTCTTATGTAGCAAGCCGTATTGACGGCCTCGGCCCAAAGGTTCCTAGGGACATTGTTGCTAAGCAACATCACACGGGCCATCTCTTGAAGGACCCTATTCTTCCTCTCAACAACCCCATTTTGTTGAGGAGTCATAGGAGCCGAAAACTCATGGGAAATGCCTAGGCTATTGCAATAGCTTTCAAAACAAGCATTCTCAAATTCCCTCCCATGGTCACTCCTAATCCTTTTAATGCTTTTAATGTGTGAGTTCTTTTCATTTTGAATTTTAGTGCAAAATATTTTAAAATTTTCAAATGTTTCAGATTTTTCTCTAAGCAAATATGTCCATGTAAATCTAAAGAAATCATTAACACAAACAAAAATGTATCTCTTGCCACCGAGACTCTCGGTTTGCATGGGACCCATAAGGTCCATATGTAGAAGCTCTAATGGCTCCTAGGTGGCGAGATACTTGCCTTTCTTGTGCATACTTTTGGTTTGTTTCTGTAGGGAAAAATTGCTTAAAACCGCAGCGGAAGGCGAAAAAATAATTTTCGTATAGTTTAAAACTTTTCTAAAGATTTGAACCTTAACCCTTTAATTAATTAAACTCAAATATAAGGTTAGAGTTAAATACCTCTTGTCGCGTGATCCGATTGACTTTCGTCGATGGTAATCCGCAAGATCTTCAATCCTAGCACGTACGTGAATCACCTAGGAGCGTGGTCTCCTTTTTTCTTTGAATTGCTTAGCTTAGAATGGATGTATGGAATTTCTGATCTTGATCTTCAATAGTAAAACACCAAGAGCCAAAAAATAGTTCCAGTCACTTTTGAATTCACAATCAATATGATTGAAACTCGCGTAACCCTAAATCGAAAGTGTGCACAAAACCTTTTGATGTTAAAGGCTTGTAAGTGCACTATCGATTGAGAACTTATTTTTTTTTCTCTCTTGGCCGAAAATCTGTGTATAGAGTAGGATTTTTATTTTCAAAACAAACAAAAATCTCTCTCTATTTTGCTTCTATGGTGGCCGAAAATTCATAACCTTATATTTATAGGTTGGCCGAATTTTCTCCTTCACCAAGTAGGGTTGGCCGAATTCATTGAATAGGAAATCTAGGGTTGGTTAATTTCCTTACTAGAAAAGGAATTGTCCTTTTCCCTAATTCCTATCAATTCAAGAATCCTAACCCTTGTAGGACTAGTGGTGACCGAATTCTTTGTATAATAAGGAGTGTATGTGGACTTAATCCTTACCACATTAGGACTTCTATCACTTAACAGAATTCCAACCTTAATCCAACACATAGTATTTAATTTACTGATCAGGAAAAGATTTTGATTTAAACTATTAATTAATTAAATAATTAATTAATTTCCATTTAATCAAAACAATAAAATAAAATAATATATTGGGCTATTTAATTTAGCCTTGCCGCCCATACCATGTATATATATGGGCCCAATATTATTTTTCTTATTTTATTTAATCCATTAGACTTTAAATAAAAGCCCACATGTGAACCAGACTTATTCTTACTAAAAGAAACAAGCCTACATGTCTCCTTTTAATATATTAATATAATAGTGCAGCCCATTAAATAAATAATAGACATATTATATTCTTAATATATTAAATGCAATTCTAGATGAACCCATAAATTGGTCCGGTAGAATATATCAAGTGATCCATGCAAATACGTGTGGATTGTGGATCTTGGCGGGCTATCTAAATTTAAGCTTCAATAGACATAACCTAATCACAATCAACAAATGATTCACTTAGGTCCGATCTATTAATTTTAACTCATTCCACTAAAGAGCTAAAATTGAACTCTTAAATAAAGATAGAATAAGGAGATGTTTCTCATTCATACCCTAGACAATCTTATAGGAGATGGTGTATCCTCGTGAATAATATCAGTAATCGCCAAGAGCTCATAGACCGCCTATAGCTCTCAAAGTTACCATATTTCCTCATATGACCACATTTTGAACTTGGATATTTTTACTTGTCCGGAAGCCATGTCTTCAATAATCATTATTGAAAACTCAATGTTGAGATTTAATATCCAATACCTCAAAACATCCATATGATGATATTATACTCTCATTTAATAAATGGAGCCACGATGTCCATATCTATAAATGAAGTCCTCTATCGATTAACAAATGAATACCACCAAACTATCGAGGATAGACTATGCTATATAATCTTACTCATTGATAGCTTAAATGATAACACTTGCAACCATAAGTCCATCATTTATCTCAGGATTTAGATAGACTCTCCGATTGTTCTGCTAATGAAAAGACTTATATCTAGTGACGGTTCTAGATAAAGTATTTCATTGTGATCCAGTTCAATGCACCCAGTGCACTAGATTCTTTTACTCGAAAACATTTCGATGATTTTAGACTCATCATAACTCATTTGATCCCACTCAAATGCTAGTAAAAGAATTCTACAACTTTATCAAGATAGAGGTGCCCAACCTTTAACTTAAGTTGTGAACGTTATTCAAGACTAACTAAAGAATTGTGTCTACCTTATACATATCCGGATGTACAAAAAATTATTCATATCTCATAGTCTTTTGACCTTATGATTATTTACCTTGACAATTATAATTATAAATGCTATAAGATTTTGCAGAATCAGAAATCACTTTATTTATATGAAAATATTGTTAATTACAATATTACACTCTTGCTATTGAGCATAATCCTAACAGTTTCCCTTGTTGACAAGGTCCACAAACGCCATCGACTTTCTTCCCAAGCTTAGGGAGGCCACGCACAACCTTGAACTTATCTAAGATCCTTAAATCTTGATAGTTCATGTGGCCAAGTCTTTGATGCCACAACTCAAGTTCCTCATACTTGGACATATTGCAAGAGATAGCATTAGCTTCAAGACAATAAAAATTGTCACTAGATCTCTTTCCTTTTAGCAAGGTTTGTCCATTTGGCATTAAAATAGAGCAATCATTTTTGTTAAACAAGACTGAGAGTCCATCATCATTAAGATGAGAAATGCTTATAAGATTGGCTTGCAAGCCATCAACAAGTTAAGCATTGGACAAGGAGGGTAAATCGGGAATGGAAATGGTTCCTTTCCCTATGACTTTATTTCTAGATCCATCACCAAAGGTGACAAATCCTTCATCCTCCAAGACAAGGGATTTAAAGAAACTCTTATTCCCCGTCATATGCCTAGAACACCCACTATCCAAATACCAAGTATTAGAGGCATTCGCCTTCAAGGCAATTTGAGCCACATAGCAAAAATAGTCATCTCTTTTAATCCACCTAGATGAAATGTTCTCATTCCTAGTGGTATTAGTCACATTGGCTCTAGATTTCCTAGGATCATGCAAATTGGATCTAGATTTCCTAGGAACATGTATTTTGGCTTTGGCTCTATTTCTTTCAATCATGCTCTTGATTTTACATATTTCAATGTATTTGAAGCAATTACGTCTAATGTGACCATAAACACCACACAAATGATAAGTGAGAATGAAATAAGAAGACATACCATGCCCTTGTGAATACAAATGGGCTTTCCCACGCATTTCAGCTTGCCTTTGGTGTTGGATTGATTTTCTCCTTCTTTGTTGTTAAGTTGGAATAGATTGTTTTCTTGGTTGAGATTGCATGACTTGCTTCTTGGCTTGGTGGTATTTGGGTTAAGGAAAGCTTTCTTGAAGAACCCTTGTTGGTTGAGCTTGAGCTTGTTTCCCTTGTGCCACATTGACTTGGGAATCCTTAGAGCACTCTCTTAGTTCAATCTTCTTCCTAGGATGTTGTGGAGGTGAAGGCTTTTTGTTATCCAAGATCTTGACAAACACAGTCTTGCTTGAGGATGATGTATCTTTGTCATCTTCATAGCCAAGACCTTTCTTATCACTTGGCCTCTTGCCAACTCCCAACATGTGGTCATATTTCTTCGTGCTTGAAGTCATCTTAGTAATGATCTCTTTTGCTTCTTCAAGCTCCTTTTCCATCAATTCCTCATTCCTTTTGGCTATCTTCACTTCTTTATTTAAGTGAGTAACTTCGGTAGATAGCTTGAGATTCTCTTTCTTCATCTTCAATCTTGAGCTTTGGAAATGCTCAGTGAACCCTTCAAGATCCATTCCTCCTACATCCATATTTGTTGAATGGGATGAAGAGTCACCATCACTTGAGTCATCTTCACTTTGTTTCTCTTCCTCATCATCATCTATTGCTTCCTTACTATTTAGAGAAGATGCGAAGGCAATAAAGTTTGCCACATGGTCCTCATCATTCGAGGATTCTTCTTCTTTTTCCAAGTCATCACAATCGCTCCACGTGGCAGCCACAGCCTTTCCTTTCTTCTTGTTCTTTAAATTGCCATAATCCGTGGAGATGTGTCCGAAGCCTCCACATTCGAAGCATTGAATCCCTTTTCTCGTGGGCTTGTCTTCACTTGACTCAAACTTCCTGAAATGAGTCTTCTTCTTCATTTCCTTTCCTTTGGATCCAAAGCCCTTCTTTTCAAATTTGATGAATTTTTTGAACCTTTTGACCATGAGGGCCATCTCTTCATCCGAGTCTTCCTCCTCCTTCTCAACCTTAGAGGTTTTCAAGGCAATACTCTTTTGCTTCTTTGAAGGTGTAGGTGTAGGAGTCCACCTAGACTCATATGCTAGAAGTCTTCCAATAACTTCACTTGGCTTCATGTTCTTATAGTCACTATTCTCTTCTAGTGCCGTCACTTTTGACTCAAATCTTGCCTGACGAGACCTCATAATTTTTTGCTTGATTCTCCTATCCGAATAGGGGTCACCAAGTTGATAGCTTTGATTGACTATGTCTATCAACTTCACTTGAAAGTCATTGAAGCACTCATCCTTCTCCATTCTAATTTGCTCGAATTGTGTTTGAAGGACTTGAATCTTAGAGTCCTTGACCACCTCTGTTCCCTCATGGGTCGTCTCTAGAATCTCCTGCCTCTTTTGCAATTCTTATTGTTTGGATCAATTTGTACTGATTGTCATCCATTGCACAAAGAATGGCATGCATAGCCTTGTTGTTCCACTTGGTTGCTTCGAACTCTTGAGTTGACCATTCCGACTTTGGCTTGGGAACTACACTTTCGTCTGCAAGAGTCTTTTCTGGAGGAGTGTAGCCATCTTCAATTGCCATCCATGCTCGGTCATTTATTTGGCAAATGTAAGACTCCATCTTGCCTTTCCAAGAGGCATAGTTTACTCCGGTGAGCAAAGGGGGTCTTGTTCCAGAGGCTCCCTCATTTCCACTTCCGTTTCCACTCATAGTGTTTGGGTACGAATGAGATGAATGTTAATGATGCAACAAACAAGATGCAACAAACAAAATGCATACAAATGAAAGACACACAATCAAATAAAAACCCGCTCTGATACCAATTGAAAATACTATATAGCATGTGTCTACTAACCTAGATGGGGGTGAATAGGTTTTAGTTGATTTATTACCAACTTTTCGACTTAATCAATTTTAATAAGCTTACCCCATATTAGCAATCAACCAATCCAACATAAAAATGCGAAAAACAATAAAAACACAAGGATTGATTTACGTGAGAAACCCTCCACTGGGCAAAACTCACGGGCTATCCTTCTAGCCACATACTGTCCTCAAATCCACTATTTGAATGAAAGTTTACAACCTAGGTTGACCTCAAGTCACACCTACTTGGTCACTAACCCTTTCACTCTACCCAAAGGGCCATTAATAGTGATCCTAGACCACAAGCTTGTGCACTAATCCACTTAGTCACAAAGATTAACAAACAATGAAGAGGTTAAACAACCTATGTGAATATGTACAAATATTATAACATGCAATTAATGCTAGGCAACACTAAATGCTTATCTAAGGATTTAAAGATATCAATGAGTGCAAATCCTAAATATCAATATCTGAATGCACATGCATGAAGATTTAGCTAAAAGACAAAATGGTCCTAAAAGATAGCTATCAATGAACATACAATCTCAACCAACAAACATAATCACAAACATACTCAAATCATGCTAAACCAAATAAACATGCAATTAATGAACAAATAATTGCTAACCCTAGGTAAACAAGAACATAGAGATGAAAAAGAAGTTCTAAGACTTGGTTGATTACCTAGTCAAGAAGTGCATGAAGACTCATAAAGAATAGATGCAAGAATGGAGCTTAGATGCACATGGGTATGAGTTTGGTTGAGTAAAAAGGACTTCTTGGAGCTCTCTCTCTCTCTTGGATTTACTTTCTCTCACTTAGGAATATATTTTCAGAGCTCTAGGTCTAAATGACGGAGAAGATGATGTATATATAAAGACCAAAAACGAGCTGGTGTGAAATACCTGAAATGCCCAGTTCTGGTGAAAGAGGTGACATGACCAAGTCGCCTTGTAAGTACCCTAACACACTGGAAAAAAAATACGTTGCCTGATACGACATATAAGGCGACATGCCCAAGTCGCCTAACACACTGGAGGAAAAACAAGATGTCAGAGGCAACATGTTAGGCGACATGCCCAAGTCCCTTAACACACTGTGAGAAAAAATCAAAACTAAGGCGACATTAGGGGCGACATGCACAAGTGGCCTTGCATGTCGCCTGACACACTATGGGAAAAATTCAAGTCTAAGGCGACTTGTCAGGCTACATGTACAAGTGGCCTTGCATGTCGCCTAACCCACTGTGCAGCCCATCAACTCCAAAATGCAATGAAGTGTGTGAGTGTGTGCAACCATACATGCATGTCAATACAAATGCATAGAATGTGAATGTGTGCAACTAAAACCTTTTTAAAGAGAATTAAGCATGTGATATACCTTTGAAGTGCTCTTGACAGAGATGATATCCTTGAAGCTTGATCACACCTAATGAGACCTAATTTACCCTTACAAAATTAATCCCCAATATGGTTTGTCAACGAATTAAGCCAATCAAAATATGAGTAACTTACAGAGTTTTTGTTTAACTTACCAAGTCAACTAAAGATGAAGACCCATGCCTTAATGTAGCTTAATGATGCATGAATGATGATGGGTTTTGGGTTTGGAGAGTTAAAGAACAAGTCTTGGAGCTTCTCTCTCTCTAAGAAACAATCTCTCTCACTTAAAAAAGGGTTCTTGAAGCTCTAAAGACGAGTTGGGAGAGAAGAGAACATATATAAAGACGCCCTGAATGAAACTACGTTGTTTTGGAAAAAAAAAACAGGCTCCAAACGGGATCAGTGCACGGGTAACTACACGGGTATAAGACCTGTGCACTGCCCGTGTAGTTGAACAAACCCGAAGCACTCATCATGAGTGCATGGGTAACTGCACGGGTAAAACCCGTGCAGTTTCACAAACCCGAATTCAAAGGGCTCAAAACATGACCAAACGATATCCAAACCTTTCGAATAATATAATGTTGGAAAGATATGGAAGTCTACTTTCTATTTCAAATAAAAAAACAAGATTTGGATAACTGTAGAAAGATATATCGTCAAAAGAGTGACCAAAGTTCTGATTGGGACAACAACAAGAATGCCCAAACTCATGGAAAAGACCATGTGACCAAAGACCAAAAAAAAGACATCGTGCAAGCGCGGACACAACACAAAACCACACTTAAATCTAGAAATGAAACGCAAGTGTGATTGTGAAAAAATACACACATGAGCAATAAGAAACAAATGCATAACAACTCAAATGCATGTAAGTGTTTGTATGTGCAACAATCAATGCATGTCAATACAAATGCATGAGATGTGAGTGTGTGCAACTAAATCTCTTTAAGAGTTAAGAACAAGTGAACTACATCTCTTGTAGCTCTTTAGGATGACCAAAAGCATGTCTTCGAGAACACCGTACTTGGACTATGCTACCTGTTTCAAACATCCCTAATGTGGTTTGTGATGAAATAAGCCAATCATAGAAATGAGGTTCTTATATGTACATCTTCAACTACTCCACAAGGAGTTTTTGGAGAGTTGTCTGCCATCTTGAGTTCAATTGGAGTGGCCATCATGGGATGTAGCTTCAACTACCTATATACCTTCAAATGTATCATTTTGACACTTGATCCCATATCTTGCACTGCTGCCATTTTTTCTAACTCTCCAATGGTGACTGGAATGATGTAATCAACATGATCCTCAAGTTTCACTGGACTAGTTTCTTCTAACTCATCTGTCTTCTTTATTGTAAAATTCTTAACAACCATTTTTGTGTCTTTTGTTACCTCACCTAAGGCCAACTTCGCACTCTTATCTAGAAATACCTCCATAACCCTACTCATGGATTTTCCTTTGTCCTTCTTATGCAGAACCTCTACAATTTGAGTAACTTGAGTCTCCTGAGTAACTTGAGCCTTTGGGATAACCATCCATGTTATTCGCCCGTTGGTCATTTGACTGTATATAGTTCTTCAACATTTGCTCATTTGCACTTTGGGAGTTTCTGATAGCTATCGAAGCTTCACTAGTTGCTTTGATAAAGTCCCTCAATTCTTCTCCAAGTGATTTGACCTTTGGTTGATAAACATTTGCCTGAGTGTTGAAGTTTCCCTGAGGGTTATTACTTGAGTTCCCCCATTGATTGTTGCTTGGTCCTCCTTGAATGTTGTACCTATTGTACCCTTGATTCTTAAACCCTTGGTTGTTTGCACTGTTGTTGTTGTTGTTCCACGAGAAGTTTGGGTGATTCTTTCACCCTGGGTTGTATTGGTTGGAGTAGTGATCATTCCTCTGCCTTGGGAACCCTCCTACCATCTGGGCTTCTTCATGTTCCAACTGTCCATCTACTCCATTCAATGTGTCCTCTGTGATTTGGTTCACCTAAGCTGTTGGCTTGAATATATTCTTCATCAACTCCTTTACTGACTGCATTTCTTTAGCCATTCTTGACATCTCTATGGCTACTTTGGTATTCCCATCAATCTCTATCTTTCCACCCATTATTATGTTTGAAGATCTTTGTTGTGAATTTTGGGCTAGCTTCTCCATGATCTCATATGCCTCTTGAGCTCTCTTGTCAACGATTGTACCCCCACAAGCATTGTCCACCATCATTTGAGTAATGGTGGAGAGACCCTGGTAGAAGGAAGTTACCTTCAATTCTTCAGGATAGGTGTGTGGTGGAACCTGAGCAAAGTTGAAATCTCTCCCATGCTTCATGAAATGGTTTTCCGTCCTCTTCACTAAAGGTGGTGATCTTGATCTTCAATTCTCTTGCCTTTACAGTTGGGAAAAATTTGTTGTAAAACACTTTACAAATTTGGGGCCAAGATGTGAGCGTTCCCCGCCTCAGTGCCATGTACTGCTGTTTGGCACGATCCTTCAGACAATACTGGAAACAACGCATCTGCAACTGTACCTTAGTCAATACTCTGTCCCGAACCACTATGGGAAATGTCTCCAACACTGCGCTATACTCTTTCATGAATTGAAGACATTCCTCTGATGGAAGCTCATGAAAGGTCAGCAACAAGTTCACATGTATCCCCTTGAACTCGTATAATCTAGCGGTGTCATCCAACACAATATCTGTTGGTTGCTCATCCCTAACTGATGGATGAGTGTACTCCCCAATCATGAGTCCCAAGTCTTTCTCATTTGTTCCTTGTTCCTCAACTGGTGTATTATGTGGATTTTCTTCAGCCATCTCTTTTTCACGATTGTTGTTCTCAAACTGTTTGATCAATCTTGCAATCCGATGAATATTGTTAAATCCCGGTACTATTTCGCCTCTTAAGGAACGTCTCCCGTGCATGTACCTATGCACCTGTAAATTCAAAACAACAAATGCAAGAAAAGTAAAAGAAAATCAAAGAATAAATAACTAAACTAAAACTAAAACTAAAACTAAAACTAAAACTTAATCTAATCACAACTATGTACGCCGATCCCAGGCAGCGGCACCATTTTGAACGTACATTTTGCCGTGGTATGCAGTATTCAAACAAATTTATAAAATCCCAAGATGCACTCAAACAAGTATTAAACAAGTATATGGCAAGTATAGGTATCATTCCACAGAGATCAAGCGATAGTTATGATTAAACTAATGCTTAAGTAAAAATGCAAGAAAAGTAAATTGATTTGGTTTTAAAGAGAAATAAAACTAAGATGCAAGCTAAGCTAAAACTAACTAAAATGTACTATTCTAAAAAGGTATGGATATATGGTATTTGGATTAAGGAATTGATGAATTCAACTAGCAAACAATGGGTAAAGAATGAACTCACATTAATGGTCATTAACTAATGCAACCACCGTAGGATGTATAGGAGTGGTTATTTACCACTTGTGAGTGCCCAAACCATCATGTATAGCATTGGCCACCCACAATTGGTTATACAATGAGAGAACATCTAACACATAAGGGACAAATATCTTTTTTAAAATCACCAGCCTATTATGTATAGTGTTGATGCTTAATCTATCACATGCAAACAATCCTAGGATATATAGTCTTGATTACCCATGAAAGATTAGAATTAGGTGAGACTAATATGTCCGAATCTCACTTAGGTCATGTACCCTTGTTCAATCCTCTTATTCAATTAAGCTTAGGGAACCAAGCATCATGTATACTCAATTCTTTACACATATAATTTCTTAAACAACTCATGAAGAAAGTCATGTACAATCGAACACAAATTGCTTTTGAAATCAAGTTAAACATTGAATAGAACAAATTAGATAGATTTTAATAAAAGATATTGAGTTCATTACAAATACCCATATTTACATGTGAATCACATCAATCCCTTAATGGGATTTAGCTACTCATAACAAATGGAATACAAGAATAAAAAGGAGGGAAATAGAAAAGACCCATGTAGATCCTTCTTTCTTCAAGCTCCAATCCCCCCTCATATGTCCTTGTGAGTAGCAATTGATGAAGATGATGTTGGGTTTTTGGTGAAGGATTGAGAGAAGGATGTTTTTGAGATTTAGAGAGAGAAAGAATGAATGGAATGGGTGTATGGTCGTGGGTCTCTCCTTTGAAAAATCAGATATGAAACTATTTATACTTCCTTCAAAAATTAGTCCAAAATGCTGATGTGACGAGCTGAGAATCCCGTATAGCATGGCTATAGCATGGGTAAGGTACCCGTGTATTTACCTGTGCAATCTTTATTTCCTTCCTGACTTGTGCAATGTGCACGGGTTAGTGCACGGGTAGGTGACCCATGCATTACCCGTGCAGTTGATCTTCGCCCGGGGCTTTGCTCCCTTGTCTGGTGGATTGCACGGGTGGTTGTACGGTTGTTACCCGTGCAGTTACCCATTCACTGAGATCTTTCCAAATTCCGTCTTTCGGTGCACGGGTGATTGCATGGGTAGTGCACGGGTGTTTTATCCGTGCACTATTTCCTTCTTCATCTCTTTTGTGCACAAATTAGTCCTTTTTGCCCCTCTTCATGCCTTTTTACCTAATGCCTACAATAACGACCAAAAGAGCCATAAATACACATAAAAACGCTCAAGAACAAACAAAGAGAAAGGATATGAGGGCTAAAATGTATGACATTTTCGGCTCGATCAATGACCCGCACACTGAGAGCTTTAGAACCGAATTTCATTTTTCTGATTTCCATATTAATACCCATATATATGCTTCTCATTGCACCTAATCTGTTCCTAATGATGCTACTTTTCTTTGCAGATGTCTTCAAGGCCTATAACAAAGAATGTGGGCCAAAGAAAAAAGTCCAGACAACCCCCAGATTCCCCCGTATACCCTAAACAGAGATTTTGAGGCTAGATTGCAGAGCTTCCAATGTCGAGGGTTAGTAAAAGAAAGGGGAATTGCAGTAAATGAGTTCAGAGGCACTGACATTCCAGACATGGTCGAGTAGATGGGTTGGCAAACCTACGTAAGTAACCCTCCAAAATTTTACAGACGTGTAGTCGAAGAATTTAACACATGTATGAATCCCATGGAGGTCAGATTGAATGAAGATGACATCAACAGATATTTCAGAACTGAACTCTCAAAGGACTAACAGGAGGACATAAGGGAGGGAGTTACGTGGGATGACTTATACAAAGGAAGGAACCTAGACCTAGCCAACGACCTTGTCATCGAGCCTATAATCTTTTGGGTGGCTCCCGACTTCCATATCAAGCATACCAATTTGAAGATGGAGTTAGGAGTACGACATTTGTTCATTGCACATTCTCTAAGACCTCAGACACATATTACCACAATCTCACGAGAGAATACCAGCCTACTACATTATATCCAGTACGGAGGGGTGATTGGTTTCATAGTAAAGTCTTGCATATCCACTGTAGAGAAGAACAGGAACATCAAGAAGCCGCTAGTATTTCCATGCCTTATCACCGCATTCTGGAGGAGTGCTGGGGTAGATTTTGGGGGTGACCCCTTCGAGGATCCTATTGCAGACATTGGCAGAGCAACATGGGCAACTCTTGAGACAGACAGGGATTTTACAAGCAGGAAGAGGAATACAGGAAAGAAGAAAATTAGGGGAGAGTCCAGTTCTAGCAGGCAGCCTCTAAAAGACACCGATTACATGGAGTTTGAGCATGAGCTTATGGACTATGACCAGGATGTTCCATGGCAGACATTGATAAGATTGATAGATGAATTGAAGACAGATGTCCAGAAGAACAACACCAAGATTGATGAGGTGAGAGCAGAGACAATTGGGAGTTTCGCTGATGTGTGGGATAACATAACAAAGATGAGGAATGAGCTCAAATTAGTTCTGTACTCGAGGAAGAATAAGACAGCTCTCACGGCATTTCTAGGAGGGCCCATTAGTTCCATGGAAAAATATCAGAGAGCAATGGAAATTTCTAGACGAGAGGCTGAGGAGCGAGCCAGAGCAGAACAAGATCCCAAGGGCAAGTCAACGTGGATCGGGGAGCAAGATGAGTCTTCAGACAAGGATTGACCATTGGATTTCTTACACCTTATGATTCTTGCCTTATTAGTTGAACTTTATTTTATTTTAGTATTTTTATTTTTATTCTTGTTAGTTTCAGTACTTTTACTTAGTATAATAATTTGGGTGGATTTATATGTGTTTTGGGGATTTTGAAGTTTGATCCTTTTGAGGATATTTGAGATATTTTATGTGTGGTTGATATAATTTTTGGTTAGATGTGCCTAAGGCTAGGTTCTTCATCTCTTGGATTTGATACACCGACCACTTGCACGTCTCAAAAGGACAAGTAAGCCAAGAGTACTCATAAAATGGGCGAGAACTTGCCCAATCAAGAAAACAACCACCTCTGTATAATCTTTTCGTCTCAAACTCGTGCACTTTATTTCTATTTATCCATGTTTATAGACATGTGTGGATAGTTGTGAATGAATGGAATTTTGGATTTCTAATTTTGCATTTGTGATCCATTCATTTTTAGCTTTGTTAAGCCGAAGGCTTTTGTGGATACGTATGTGAGTGTACAGGTTCATATTGCATATATATAGCTCCACTCAGTTAGGGGGTGGTTTTTGATTACTCACATTTTGTATAGGTTTTGTGCATATAGTGATACTCGGATTGTGGGTCATCATGTCCCCACTTCATCATTTTTGTTAAAAGAAAATGCTTGAGGTTGATTTGTGCTTAACTGTCAAAATTGCATGAATGCCTTATTTTAATTATAAGCTTATTTTTGAGTCTTTTATTTTGTTGGGCATTGATTGTGCATGATTAGTGTCTAGGTTGTGTTTTGAGTCGATTTAGGTGCGCGCTGCTAGACCAAACTCTCTTGTCTTCAACATCGAGGAAAATGTTGGGTTTTGGTTTGGGGGTGTAGACGTCTTGTTGAGTCGTCTTTTGTTTTTTTACTCATTTTTGTTATCTTTTGGTCTAAATATTTCAAATTTGTCGCAATGGTGGAATTTTTGAGCTTTAAATAGCTTGGTTGTGATGCTTTGAGCTTGTGCTCTTAGCGAGTGTATGTATGCATGCTGAGCTTGTGTAGTAGCTAGCTGTCACTCTAGGGTTTCACTTGCACGTCATGGGCTAGTCCCATCCTTCTTGTGCTTATGTTGAGGGGACTCGATGCTCTTATGCCTTGTTCTAATAGTGGAGACTACCAGAGAGTTAACAAACACAAGCCTTTTAAAAAAAAAACACATTGAGTGTACAAATTTTTCTACTCTTTAAACATTTTTCTCGTCATACGTGTCACATGCCATAGAACATACATCTCATTTATATTGTGGACTGCTTGATGGATGCATTCATTCCTTGATAAATTTGTTGTGGAAATGATCTTTGGCAATGTGTGTGCAATTAGCTACTAAATTAAGCCTAAACACATTCCTAGTCCCTTATGTGTGCTCCATACCCAAATTTGAGGCCAAACACTTACCTTTTCTTTTGGTACCACAGTAAACCATATAGCCATAAGCTAAACACAAACCAACCCTTTAATTGCCAATCATGTGGGTGGTGTGCGTGTGTGTAAGTGGTGGGAAATGTGTAAGCTCTAATGTGGAAATAGCATGTATTTAGGCAATTGTGAAAATTGTGTAAGAAATGGCTCAAAAATGTAAAAGTGCAAAAAAGTGCACCTAGAGCTAAGTTGTCAAATGTATATGTGCAAAAGCAAAAGTAAAAAAGAAAAAGAAAAAGAGAAGACAAGCAAAAGAAAGAAAAAGAAAAAGAAAATATCAATGCAAAAAGGCAAAGAGAATGAGCCTTGAAAGTAATTGCAAGTACTCATAAAATTGAGTACAATTGTGTAGCACAAATGTGTATTTGAATGCCTAGACGCTTATGTATAAATTGTGTTAAGTAGAGCTTGTATGGGGTGTGTGTGAGTATGTTAAGCATAATTGGTGATTCTTGAACTCAAAATTGAAATTCCCTTAATGTTATAGTCTCAAATATACCTAGAATGGGGGGGGGGGGGGGGGGGGGGGGGGGGGGGGGGGGGGGGTGTGAATAGGTATAGGTATAGTCTCAAAATTCTTGCAATTTCTTTTTCTTCACAAGATATACAATATCACAAGCAAGTTTTTAACAAGTATATTGATTCAACAAGACAATATGAATTCAATAAAGCAATGAATGAATCAATAGAAATTTAAAGCAAGAAAAGATAATAAAAACAAAAATCAGCACAAGATGTTTTTACGTGGTAAAACCTCAAAATGAGGAAATATCCACGGGTTGATACCACAACCACCGGAAAAAGCAATTCACTTTGATAAATAGGCATTACACACTCAAAAGACAATCAACACAAGATTCACTCTCTAAGCTATCAACACCTACTTTACCCTTGGGCCTAATGAACCTACTATGCCAATTGCTCAACTATCCAGATCACCCTAATCCTAGTCGAGACTTCCATGCACAAGTTGAAGATCCCCTCTCCAAACATGTGACTTCCACTGCTTAGCTATCCGGATCACCCCGATCCTAGACAAGTCTTACAATGCTCAACTATCCAAGTCACTTCGACTCTAGTCGGGACTTCCGCTTGCACAAATTGAAGATCCCCTCTCCAAAGTGTGACTTCCAATGCTCAAGTTAAAGCTTCACTCACTTCAACAAGAGACTTCCAACCTCTTAACAAGGCATATGATCTAAGTGGATGCAAATGATGCAAACACAAACAAATCATTCTAATCATTTTTCTTAATCAAATAAGAACATTCATGAAGATGATCATCAAAGAAAAATTGAAAAGAGAAAGATTCACTTACAAATGATGACTCTCATACTGAAATCAGATAACTGTGAAAAATCAAAATATCATTTGACTTTAAAAATGCTTGGGGTTTGTTCCTCCTTTCAAGACTAACAATTTCGGCTTTTGAATCACATAAATCGGAGTTGATTTGTGAGAGATATCACCAAAACAAAAATCAAAAAACACATTAAAATATTTCTGGGATTTTCTTCTTTAAATTCAAACTTCCAGTGAGAGAGGGAATATAAAGGTAAAGAGGGTTATCCAGTGTGGTAAGCTCACACAAGAAAACACTGAGAGCCAATAGAAAGACATGCCAAGACAACACATGCATTTGATTGAGCATAGCACGCCAAAATCCATGTACATGCAAAGCACCTAACAAAATCCCTTTAAATCATGAAATGAATTCTGACGAGCAGCTCCGGCTAAACAGGGTGAATTGAACTCATAATTCATTAAATGCTTTTTATGAATGTCAACTAAGTATCTTAAGTAAATTGTTCCCGGCTGTTCAGATGTGAGAGCTGCTTGAAAGATAACAGATTAGTCTCTATCCCAAAAGTGGGGCTCTGGAGGTGAAGCCAACTTTCAGTCCGATTGACGTGAACAGAACAGGTTGTTTGGCGTGGAGCTCACGCACCTACACGGCCAAGGGGCAAATGGCAATTTGCCATCTTTTTTCCATTTTGCTCCCTTTCATGCACCTCTTGTGTTCGTCGACCGTTCTTCGGCCTCCGAACTCCGAATTCGAATCCGTTTTCGGATTAGGAAACAAAACGCCCTCACAAACAAAAGACGTCAAGACAACTTTCACATAAGATATGGAATTCAACTTGAAAATCAAGGACGAAAACCATGTATGATAAAAGCACGGAAAGTTACTTAACTTCCTAGTATGAACTCGAAACTTAATGAATGAGTAACCGAAATAACTGGAACTCAATGAAGCATGATATAAGCTCAAATTCAAGTTCAATAACATAAAAACACAAACAAATAAACACAAGAATACACAAGTATGTCATTTCCTAGATATAGTCCTAGAACATGCAATTCTACAAAAATTGTCAAATTAAGTTTAATGCATATGCATACTTCAACAAGTGTGTGAATGTGTTTTACAAATTTTTCACAACAATGCAGGGACACATATGAATGCAATGTATGTGTATGCCTTTAAATTTAGCACAACGATGCAAGGACACAAATGTTGTAAAATGTGTGTGTGTGTGCGCTAACACCTTGCAAGAGGAAGAAAAATCTCGATACCTTTGTTGGAACCCCGTTCACTGGTAACACAGCGGAAATAGGTTTTAAAATTTTTATACAGATTATAAACAATCTGGAACCAGTGAATTTATGATCGCAATTATTTTTTTGAACTAACACATACAATATGTAAATATAGGAAATTAATCAACATATAAAAAATAATAATTTTGAACCTTTCCAACATTTCGAGGCTCCTTCACTTTACGATATGCTCCTGATCTGTACCACTGATCTTCCTCGTTATATCCCGGGACTGATAACAGCGTGTGGACGCGTCACGATCTTAGGAACTTGAATGGAGGATTCAGATAGAATGAAGAACAAAAAAAACAATTTCTTTTCCTTCACTATGCAACAGTTGCACCCACACACTTGCACAATTTTTAATTTGCGTTGATCAATAAAAAAAATTCTCAAGAATATTCTAATTGCATCTGATGCAATGTTTTCTTCATAAAACCAATCAGGTGTTGTAAATAATGAAGAACAAATGAAATAAGTAAAAGGAAACTGATATCAAGTATAGAGATGAGAGATGAAAGACGAGAGATATAAGAGATATAGGAGATGATGTTGTATTAATATTCTGGGGAGTTTTTCTTCACCGCCAACCTCTGTACAAATGAGATTACATATTATATATGTAAAATAGGAGAGAGAGGCCGATATGGTAATATTACAATATATATAACTTAATCACGAAGTAATCCATTGTTCAAGTGGGTGGGAGATAATCAGGTGGGTGTTAGGCGGTGGGTTAGTTGGGAGTTCTTTGTGTGTATAACAAATGTGGTAAAATCCACATATTATAACACTCCCCCTTGGATTTATACCACTTGTATTAATATTCTAGAAAAAAAAACCAAATGGGTTAAAATCTGAGAAAAAGTGTATACAATGATCTCTCTGGATCTAGTAGTGTTGGACGTTCTTAAAACTATCTCGTTAAAAACCTTGTCAGGAAAACCCAGCGGAAAAAAACCTGATCGAAGGGAAAAAGAGTATAGTGTACATATGTCCAGATTTATTGTTTTCTTCAAAACATATCTCACATTTATACTTAGCTAGGGAAAACCCAATAGGATAAAAACCTGAGCAAAGATATTCATTGATCTGTCGGATCAAAGTAATATTTATGATGATCTTCTAGATCAAGGTAACATATATACGATGATTAGCAATATCAAAGTAATATTTACAATGATCTTTTTGATCAAGTCAATAAATATATGATGATCGACTGGATAAATGTAATGTTTATGATCTTTATAGATCAAATAATTTTTAGGTATGTTTATAGAATTGCCTCATTAAAACCTTTATCAGGAAAACCAAGTGGGATAAAAACCTGATTGAAAGGAAAAAAAGTACAATACACATATACCCAAAATGATTAATATACTTTATCTAATATGCTCCCCCTGATAAAAGTTCTTTTGAAGCAATCTTCTGGATTGCTGAACTGAAACACACTGATGTTTATTTCATGAAATGCAATAACATCATAAATGATTGGGGGGGGGGGGGGGGGGGGGGGGGGGGGAGTACGAGCAAATACTTGATTTATGGAGTAATATCCATATGGAATCTTTTCAGAATCTTTTCAACATAATCTGCTTGATGGACAAACATTCCATTTGATCGATGCTCGACATTCAGGTTGAGACAATGTTTGCTTTCTCATTTCTTTATGAAGACACATGAGTAAATAATATGATTATTATATCCTTATCTTTATCGGATATTTAACTGAGACGGTTATACCACATCCGTTCTTATTGTTTTTAATCCATATAAGGATTTGTGTATCTTCATCAAATACAGATTACGAGATCTCTATTTACATGCTTCTAGCATTTTAGAATCCTTCGGGATTTTTAAATATCTGCATTGAGTGAATCATATAGATGATTAATACGTCTAAGAGACGTATTTCAAGCCTTTTAAAGGCAGCCAAATTTATCAACAACATAACCGTATTCATCAATTGTGAATACCAAGTTTCTGTAAGAAACCTCGTACTACGAGTCTTGTCTCATATCTCACGATCTTGTTTTTCTCATTACGTTTCTGTATAAAGACCCATTAGTATCCAACTAGTTTGACATCTCCAGGTATCTGGAGTACTATTGGTCTAAATACTTTATGTCTGGCTTATGAAGTCAATTCTTCTTGAATTGCTTCTTCCATCTAGGCCAATCATGCCTTTTATCTACAATCATTGATATTATGAATATCATAATTATCATTTTATAATTTCAGTAGCACTACTGTGTATAAAAATACATCATCAATGATTGTTTCCTTATGATTCCACATTTCTCTTATATGACTTATAGAAATTCTCTCAATTTCTATACTTTTGTATCTCTATTGAGATTTCTTCCATTTCAATGGATTTAGTCATTTCATATACTCCGTATGATTTATAGAATTTCTCTCAATTTCTATATTCTTGTATCTCTGTTGAGATTTCTTCCATTTCAATGGATTTAGTTATTTCATAGACTTATATCTCTTTTAGAAATATCAGACTCTTATAGAGTTGATTTAGAGAAAGTGGATTTATTTATAACTCGAGTTTTGTTTACTCTTGGGATCCCAATAACAATACCTTTCAAAAGGTTTATAAACTTATGATATGTATCAGATGATTTATTTATTGCATTTTTCTCTGATCGTTCTTCAAGAACTATCACCCGGCCGGGGTTTATGAGATGACAACTGATAAAATCTTGTTACCTTTAATATACCAGGTAACAGATTAATAATCATCCGATGATCAATTATCTTTCGTATTTGAGAGATACGAAGATTGAAATGAGACACATATATATAGAGAACCGAACTGGTATCTCTATTTTGTATATAAGTAACTTTACATTTACTTTTCTCTTCTTGAGAAACTTTCCATTTGGAAATTAATCAATATAATAATCTGGAGATATTTGATAAGTGATTTCCTTGATCCATTTTGATTATGATTATATCTGGAAAACTGCTAACAAGTGTAAGCAATATGGAGATGTTTGATAATAAACAAACATATGATCATCTCGTAGATGCATCAATTAGAACCATATAATAATGAAATGGATCATTTAGTGGATGAATATATCCACATATATCTCCTTGAATTCTTTGTAAGAATGATGAGAATTCAAAACCAACTTTTAGAATAATATGGTTTTACTGCTAGTTTCCCCTGTGAACATGCAGTACATAAGTACTCACTGGATAAAGAATCTTCTGGTTCTTTAATAGATATCCATGAGTATTTCCAATGATTATACTCATCATTGTAGATCCTGGGTGACCAATACGGTCATGCCAAAACACAAACATTTTCGGATCTGGGAACCTTTAATTCATGATTCATAACTGCATAAACATCTACACTCTTTATAATAGTATTTTATAATCCAAATGATAAAGCACGCAGCTTTTCTATAATGAGTTTATGGCCTGAATCATGAGGAGTAATACATATATATTAAACATTCTCATTACTCATAGTTTCAATATGATATCCATTCCTTTGTATGTCTTTGAAACTTGAATGATATAAAGTATCATCGATACACAGATTAATACCATCTGGTTATAAGATTGCGGCTCTTCTAGAGCCGTTAATCAGATCCCCTGGATCTGACCTAGTATTAACCTTATATGTCTTTGAATAAAGAATATTTCTTTAAGTTCTGCTCGAATAATATCAAGTATCACTGATACATGTTTTAGTATTGTTTGATAACAATATCATGGCTCTTCCAGAGCTTTCTATCATAGATCTTCCAGAGCTTTCTATCAGATCCGTTGGACCTGATACAACATTAATATTTGGTCAGATCAAAGTCCAATTCATAAAATATATCTGACTCCGCAGAATTGTATGAGTCTTTGCACTCTAGGCAAGACATATATTTCCCTTCTGAGAATTTTATGGACATTATATGTAATGCCATTTTTTATATCTCATCTGAAATGATAATAATATTTTCAATAGGTTTATTCTATAAACCTTGCCTCTTGTCATTTACAAACATCCACTCCTGGGTATGTTCTGATATCTCATGAATATAAATATATCCAAATCTACTCTCTTGATACTGCTCTTTCATGAGCAAGTATAAAATGGATAAAATATCCTTTACAATCTCATTACACGTGATATTAGGATCTTAAATCCTTTTAAGATAATCACAGCATCCTGCTGGATGTATATGAAATGGATAAAATATTATTTCCAATTTCATTATTCGTTAGGATCTTAAATCTATTCTTTATGACACTCACAACATCCTACCGGATGTGTATTAAATGGATAAAATATTAATTCCATTTTCTTTATTCCTTAGGATCTTGAATCTCTTTTGTAATATTCACAACATCCTACTGGATGTGTAGATCCCCTTTTTTTTTTCAAATGAATGATACGTTAGGATCTTAAATCCCTTCTATGATACTCACAGCATCCTACTGGATGTGTAGCTCATTCTTTCAAATAAATGATATGTAAATATATCACTTGATATATATGAGATAACTTCATATAACTTCATATTATAAACGTATTTGAAACCCCAGGTTCCAAATAATAAAGTATGACATTCATTTATATAATACTGAATCCAAAATTCCAAGTTCTCATCGGTTTTCAAAACCGTACCAACTTAAATATCATAATTCCAAAAACTTTAAGTTCTGGTTAGTTGGTCTCGCCGATCTCATATATTACGTATAAATAATATGAATATTTAACAATTTATTTGGAGACACAACATAAGCCAGTCCTGAGACACTACATAAGCCAGTCCCGAGACACTGCATAAGCTAGTCCCGAGACACGGCATAAGCCAGTCCCGAGACACGGCATAAGCCAGTCCAGAGACACGGCATAAGCCAGTCCAGAGACACGGCATAAGCCAGTCTCATATATTGTATAAAAATAAATGCTGAAAATTTAAACAGTTTATTCGAAGACACAGCATAAGCCAGTCCAGAGACACAACATAAGCCAGTCTCATATATTGTATAAAAAATAAATGCTGAAAATTTAAACAGTTTATTCAGAGACACAGCATAAGCCAGTCCTGAGACACTGCATAAGCCAGTCCCGAGACACTGCAAAGCCAGTCCCATATATTTCATAAAAATAACAGTTTCAGGGTCATATGATCACCTTAGACACAGCATAAGCCAGTCCAGAGACACAACATAAGCCAGTCTCATATATTGTATAAAAAATAAATGTCAGAGTCAGAGTTATAGTCAGTATATATAGTTACATATATATATAGGTTCCGTTGACGGCATAGCCATCTTGTACGTTAGGATTTTTAACCCTTTTTATGATATTCAGAACATCCTTCTGGATGTGTATGAAATGGATAAAATATTATTCCTATTTCATTATACATTAGGATCTTAGATTATTTTTATGATGCTTACAACATCCGACTGGATGTTTATATTTCTCTGAATATTTCTTTGAATATTGCATCAACCATGTATATAATACTGGATCCAGATCTACATGTTCTAAATATTCCATTGTGCCCGAAAACAGAGTTAATAAAGCTTAAATAAGTCAAAATAATACTTACAAGTGGTATTAGCTGAAACGGATGGCACAGTTGCGTCCGGAACGGTCGAAATAGCTGGAAACAAGTCCGAATCGGCCGAAAACGGGCGAAAAATGCACCGAAACGGACAAAAATGATTTCTGGCTGATGTGGCACACCTGGTGCTGATGTGGTGCGCCCAATGCTGATGTGCCGCGCCTGGCACTGACATAGCAGGTGACTGGAACAGACGTGGCATGCATAACGCTGACATGGAGCGCCTACCGCTGACGTGGGGCGAAGTGGCACGCCTGATGCTAACATGGCGGTTGACATGGCATGACGTGGGGCTGACATGGCATGACGTGGCGCTGACGTGGCGTACGCTACAGTGTCGTCTTCAACCTTCGAAAATCTGCAGAGAAATTCTGATGAAAATTTTGGACGTTGACCGGACTTTGACCGGAGCTAGAGGCTTTGTTAGAGCTCCGTTTGAGACGCGGTTAGCGGCGTCGGAATCGTATTTCCGAGAGGAACACAATGGTATCCTCTGAAAAACAATTCGAGAACTTTTAATTTTCTGGGTTCAATTCAAATTCAAAATCAAAACTAAAACAAGCACTCAAAAACTCTCTGGAAGTCCTAATCAATATTCGTGCTGATAACGTGTTGTAAATAATGAAGAACAAATGAAATAAGTAAAAGGAAACTGATATCAAGTATAGAGATGAGAGATGAAAGATGAGAGATATAAGAGATATAAGAGATGATGTTGTATTAATATTCTGGGGAGTTTTTCTTCACCGCCAACCTCTGTACAAATGAGATTACATATTATATATGCAAAATAAGAGAGAGAGGCCGATATGGTAATATTACAATATATATAACTTAATCACGAAGTAATCCATTGTTCAAGTGGGTGGGAGATAATCAGGTGGGTGTTAGGCGGTGGGTTAGTTGGGAGTTCTTTGTGTGTATAACAAATGTGGTAAAATCCACATATTATAACATCAGGAACGTTTTTTTCTCTTTTTTGACCAATAAATATCCCTCATGCTTGATATATATCAGGATAGTGTTTTAAATATAAAACTTTTTACTATTGATTCAACGCACTCCACTTGTTTGTATCATATACAAACACTTATGTATTTGCTTTGTGTGCTTCTCTTATCTTTGTTATCAATATATATCACATATATATATATATATATATATATTATAACTAAAACTCTTTAATTGATATCTTTTCAATTTTAAAATTAAATCTTTTAAAATAATATCTCATATATTTTAAAAGATAATTAAATGAGCTCCAATAATCCTTTGAATCATTAATTATACTCTTTAATTAATATTCCTTGATTATTGACTCTGGTGTTATTCAACTAAAACCCGAAGCTGCACTCTCTCAACTATAAATGTTTTTACACAGACCGATACAACTCGGTGTCAATCGATATAGCTATTACATATAGTGTGATCCTTCACAGTAGTTCATAATTAGAGCAGGGTCATAATGTCCGTTATACCCCTCTAATTACATATATCTTTTAAGTACCGTTGATTCTATAATGGACAATAAATCCTATTTCCTCACGAAATTAGGAGAGCGCTCATATTGTCCAAACCCTGAATCAACCCTTAAGAGAGCTATCATCTACTTCTCACAAAAAAAGAGTGGAATCCATTATTGTGTACAAACCTTCCTAGCCATAAGCCAAACCGCAATCCCAACATAGGGAGCATATTGATCAGGAACTGCATTCGACCTCACCCATGGTGTATCAAAGACCACGATCTAACCTGAAGGAGTCGATAAGACACTCAGAATTAAGATCACCCACATATAGCCATCATTAGTTGATATATATGAATCTCATCAGTAAACGGATCTTGGTGAGAGATTCATATAGATCATGGCTCAGTCTTATATGATCACATCATACAAGGTGCCTCCATTCCCAGATCTCATATGAATGATTCAGGATAGAATCACCGTACATTACGGAATGGACCGCAGCTATAGATTAACCACAATAAAGTACCCAGCTTTATTTGCTATCTATGGACTCTTTAGATTGCACGTATCTTATTGTATCCATCCGTATATGACACTCATATACACTGTTCGAGATTACATACAGCAATCTATGATGTTAATATATGCACAAGTTATAAAATAAATGACACAACAAGAATGAATTGAACTTTTCTTTTTATTTATTTCATAAATCCATTTACAAATTACATCTTTAAGGCATTAACCTCAACAATCTCCCACTAGCGCTAAAGCATGTGAGGCATATTTCGTAACTCTAGACCATCTAGGTGACTAGTAAACACTTTAGCTATTAAGGTCTTCGTAAATGGATTAGCATGATTGTCTTGTGAGGCTATCTTGGTGACTATCACATCTCCTATCTGCACTATCTCTCTAATGAGATGATACTTTCTCTCTATATGCTTCCCTCTCTTGTGGCTTCTTGGTTCTTTGGAATTAGTGATGGCATAAAATCGTGTTATAAAATACTCACTCGCAAGTGCACGAATTGTGAAGATAAGCACAGCGGCAAGTAAGGATCGTTCCCACGAGGAAAAAAGATTTATTGAATGAAAACTAATTTTAATTCTAATTAAACTAAAAGTAACCAAAAATGTTGTTTGATTGATTAAACTAAAACTAAATTAAGAAAATCTAAAGAAAACAATTAAAGAGAATATGGTTGTGATCAATGGAAAGAAAACACCAGGTCATCAATGATCCCTAATTATGAACACTCAATGTATGGAATTAATTTGTAAACAAGATTCAATCAATTCTAGGGTTCATTCTTTGTCTTTAATGTGACTATTACCGTTCGGTCACGGGCTAAGTCACGTGCTTCCAACCGTTATTCACCATACGGTCAATGTGTGAATAATAATAGGAAACCCATCAAGTGCAAGAAATAAGAACCAAATTCTACTACTTTATCTTGGTCAGACTAAAGATAAAATTCATTCATTCAAAAGATCATTAATTAAGATTATGTTTGGTCAACACTAACCCTAATTCTCAGATAGTCTTAACCCTAAAATCTTGCCAAATAATTGTTCACCCTTTGGTCAAGGTGTGAATAAAAATTAAAACTAGTGAGGATTAAGCAGTTAAGAACAATGAATAAATCAAGAATTGAATTGATGAAATAATAGTTAATCACACATGAGCATTCACAAAAGGTTCACATTGATTCCCTAGTTGTAGAATTAGTTACACATTACGAAAATAAAAAAAAAGAGAAAGAAAAGATAAAACCCATATTGGCCTTCAATGAGTTCTTCAAGTCTTCAATGATGAATCTTCTTCGTCTTCAAATCTTTAATGTGTAAAGATGGATGAAAGAATATTGTGTGTAGGAGAATGGTATATGGAGAAGTGGTCTGAAAGTTGTGTAAAGGTCAGATCCTGAAATTAGGTTCAAAAGGGGTTTAAATAGGCTTTAGATGCTAGGCCAAGTCCTTAAACAATAAGGAAATCAATTTCCTTTTGGAACTCTACCTTTTTGGGATATTATATCTTTCCTAAACCATCCAAATTGATTACTTATTGAAGGAAGATAAGGATTAGGTATCAACTTGATTTCCAAGACTCACACACATGTCTAAGAAGGTAATATTTCCCATTCTGAAAGCTTGCAATACAAATCCCGTCACTATTCACGGATTTAATGATTGACTGATCTGCGCAACAGGACTCAAATGGGAATAACTTCTTCTAGAAAATTCGGATCGACAAGCCGTAAACTGGGTTGGAAACTCGACTTCCGGGGCTTTAAATCCATAGGTTACAGGACACACAGTTCAATGGTAGCTGAGAGATATGGCCTTCGCAACATGGCTCATCTGTATTGATTTGGGAAACCGCTGTGACGACCGCTGTGAAAATCCACGCGGTATGACAGCGTTTTGGAATGTGTTATTCTGCCCTTTTTAGAGCTGTTGGTACCGCTGTCATAATTGACAGCGGTCTTGACAGCGCTTCAAAGAAAATTGCATATTAGTCCCTCAATTCTTCAATAATTGCCCTTTTAGTATAAAATTCTCCAAACACATCACTTTGATCCAAAAACCTAAAAATGCTCAAAACACAAATTAAAACTCCTAAATATCTCAAGAAACAAGCAATTGATTGGAGGAATGGGGATCAAAAACATATACAAATAATGATCGATCAAATACCCCCAAACCTATCTTTTTCTAGTCCTCGAGCAAAACTAGAATAAAAACAAAAACTAAAAACAAAACCTAAAAACCTAAAAACAAAAATTTTAAATTAAGCCACTTTCGTAGGGAACACGATAGCATTGAGCGTATGCTACAAGCCTTTAAACCTCTAAGTGTCCTTAGTAGGAGGTGTGTTGTCTTCTAAGGGTTTACAGATATGCTACCCACAAACATAAATTTCTACGAAAAATCAAATAATTAAGATGCAAACTCACACGTACCATTCAAAGCCAATGCATGCTAGAGCCACTAAATAAAAACTAAAATTATGCCACAAATTTGAATGCATGCTTAGTTTTAATGAAAAGCCCACACTCAAGACATTCTAGTTTCAAAAACACATTCGTCAAACGCCATAGATATAATTCGCTTCGACTCTAATTCTCACAAGATGTCACTCTTTAATTCACACGGAACCTGGGAAAATATACTCATCAAGCATATGTGAATGAAGTTATGCACAAAAAATTTCAAAATATAATCGCATATGAATATATAATAAAAAGAACGCTTGATTTTTATACAAAAGATCTCATGAACGAAATCAGATATTAAGAACAAGATAGAGCACATGTTTACCTTTACTCTCGAGCTAGCATTCCCAAAAGATCAATTAGGTCTTTTTTTTGTTGTAATGGGGCCATGGGGTAAAGGTTTAAGAAAGGGCGAGAAAAAGGATAGCAAACAAACCTAGGATCACATCGAGATATTCTTCGACAATCTTCATACTCGGCCGAATTTCTTCGAATTCTTCATTCCACTTGCATCCAGGCTTTTTGAACAATTTTTGTTCATCCTCCTTCTTGAGTTGACATTGATTTCACATCACTTCATTGTAAAGCTCTATTCCTTTCACTTTCATTTAATTCAACATCTCATTCATTTATCTTTTTTTCTTCTTTTTTTTAACTTTTATTTTTTTTTTTGAGATGAGAATTTTATACATAAATTACATAATTCTTCCAACACCTTCTTTGCATTTGATCTCCTTGCTTTTTCCTTGGTACATGCACTTCACGAGTCACCCATTTCAAACTCTCTTCAATCATCTTTATCACCTCAATATGATCCCAAGCTATAAGGTACGACTAAATTATGGCTCATTGGGGTTAAGTTAATGTAGGTGATGAAAGAAAAAGGCTTATAGTGTTTAGCTTCAAAATTGGCTATGGAGCACACACATAAAGGTAGGAAATATTTAAGGCCTTTTAAGTAGTTCAAGCACACATTGCCTATATCACTTCTAATGGTTCAACCAAAACAAGAGCAAAGTTCACATGTGATATCTTTTTATGATGAATGTTCTTTAATATCCAATGCATAACCTATTGAGATCAATTTCTAATGCTAAGAACCTAATGAGTGTTTAGGAGTAGAAACAAAAGAACCCTCTATAATGATATTTATGTAACATTTTTTGGCTTAGTGAACTCACAAGGGTAGTCTCCACTATTAATCATGGCAATCCAACTAAGCATCCTATTCACTATTATATCAAGAGCATGTCATAAATTTTGAAAACTGCAATGCAATACTCTAAGTGGAAAGACGTTAGTCTAAACTCAATGAAAAAAGCATATATTACGACTCTTAAAGCACACAAAAGAATCATCTCAAAGTGGAGGACAAAAATTCAAAAACTGGTGACTTTTGAAATTGACATACATCTGTTCTTTAATGCATATCTCTCAAAATAATTAACGATAGTTAACCAAATTTTAACACAAAAAAATAGACATGCAAACTCACACTTTTCATTTAGAAAACATTTCAAAATTCAAATTTTAAAAGTAAGAAAACAGACAACGAAAACAGTGTACGTGCAGAATTTCAAAAACAGGGCATCGCCCATGACCTTTGGTCAAACAAACGATCATAACTTTTAAACCACCGCCCAGAATTTTACGTTCTTTATACCTTTGGATTCTTATCGAAAAAACAATGAAACCAACGGGAGCGGAAAAATTTATTTCCTCACCAATGAATACAGTTTTAACAAAACGTTTGCCTCAAAAATTTTCAAAACAGGTCACTTTTTCGTAGATTTCAACAAATGGCTCAAAAAATAAAATAAACACTAATTCACACCCCCAAACCTAATCTAAACATTGTCCTCAATGTTTATATGACATTAAAATCATGGAAAACGAATAAAGAAAAAAACATGACATGTATGAACTCGAAACACAAAAACTAAAAACTAAAATTTAAAAACTAAAAACTAAAAATTAAAAAGAAATTACTTAGGTGGGTTGCCTCCCACCAAGCGCTTTATGTAACGTCTTGGCAAGATGGATGAGAGCTCAACGGATCTTTGAGCTTGATTGATTTCAATATCCTTGAGGTCTCCTCTACCTGTGGTGAAGTAACAACTACGTACTCATTGCCACTGTTTTTCAACCGAATAGTTCCACCAAGCTCAACTTCTCTGATCTCGTCTTTTCGGATCCATACTTGCCTTACCTAGTTACTCCCACGTTTGCATTGTTTGAGATACTTATAGCACCTTGGTCGAATGTGACCCTTCATGTTACAAAAATGGCAAACTGGAACAAATCTATGAAAATTACCTTCTTGACGGTTGTGATTCAGTGGTAGAGCTTGCTTCCTTCTATTTCTTCTTCTTCTCTTCGGAAGTGGATATACCTTCTGGGTGACGAAATCACTCGACTCATCTTTATTCACCTTATTGCTTTTAACCTCCTCAGGTTGCTTCATCACTACGGCGGTCAATGACTTGATTTCTTGCTCGGCCTTTGCAAGCTTGGCAATGCTTTCAAGTTCCTTATTCTTCATGATCTCCAAGGCTTTATCCCTTTGTTCGATTTCGACCATCATTAATCTCATCCGTTGATCAAACTCATCTTTGAGCTCTTCCACCTTTTGGTAGAATTCTGCAGACTCCCTAAAAAAGGACTCTTTTTCTTCCATTAGCTCTTTGATCTTGGTTGTCAAGTCAGAATTGAGAGCGACAACCATATGTTTTTCTTCTTTCAGTTGCTCGATCATGTTCTCATAACCTAAATGATCATGTTAGAGAGGTGATATCTCATGTTGGAGAGATGAGGGAGGGGTTGATTCTGGACAAACCCCTGGATCAACTACTTGTACATTGAAGCAGTCAAGAGCCCCTACAGGATGTCGCATGGATTCAAAAACATCAACATTGATTGTCTCATAAAATACTGTCATGGACACCTTGCCATTATGCACATCTATGATAGCCTTTGCGGTTGGCATGAACGGTCTTCCGAGCAAAATAGGTAAGTCCTTTGCACTAGTGCCTTCTTCTACCATATCCAATACGATAAAATCTGCAGGTATGATGAGCTTGCTGACTTGGACTAGAACATCTTCCGTAATTCCGCGAGGATACCTTATGGATCGATCGGCAAGTAAAAGCTCCATGTTGATTGGTTTAAGGTCACTCAACCCCATCTCCTTGTACATAGCATAGGGCATCAAATTAATTCTTGCCCCTAGATCTAGTGTGGCTCTCTTCTTTCTTGTTTCTCCTACCATGATAGTGATATTGAAACTTCCAGGATCCTTGAGTTTCTGAGGCAATCTTTTTTGGAGTATTGCATTAACCTCGTCTGGAACTAGCACCTTCTCCTGAGAACCAGTCTTCCTATTTCTTGAGTTGAGCTTTTTCAAATGCTTTGCATAAGCTGGTATCCTCTGGATTACTTCCATGGTTTGTAAACTGACATTGTCTTTTGACAAGATGTTGTAGATCTCCTTGAATGATTGGTTAAGCTTGTTCCCTTGAACTCTGGCTGGAAAAGGAACTGGGGGCACATAAGGATTTGGAGATTTGTGGATTTTAGATGTATCCTTAGCCTTTTCTACCTTGAACTCTTCATCATCTACTGGCGCACTATTTTCTTTGGAGAACCCTGAAACATTAATAGAAGTATATAAAAGTTCAGCAGGTTTATCATTATTTAAAGCCTTACTATTCCAGAGAACTGTGATAGCCTTTGCTTGCTCAATATGGCTTGGGAATTTTCCTTGTTCTCTCCTTTGATTAGCTTCAGCTAATTGCCCGATTTGCAGTTCCATCTTCCTTATAGAAGCATCAATGTTTTGAAATCTCACGTTATAGTCTTGATGAGTTTCCTTGAGCATATGTTGAGTGGTTTGCATGAATTCTTTCATTGTGTCCTCCAATGATAGGTTCTTGGGTGGATATTCAGAATTATGAGCACCAGCATTATATTGTCTCTGGTTGTTATTTCCCCATTGGTTCCCAAGACCCTAATTACTGGTCCACGAGAAGTTGGGATTTCTCCAACCCTGATTGTAGTTGTTCATGGCTTGTGCTTCTTCCAAGTTACTAGGTCTAGGAGCTCCTATTAGAAAATCTGTATCATACCCTGGTTGCTCACATCCCATGTATCGCGTTTCTCTCATTTGTCCCACCTGGTTTACAAGTAATTTGATGGACTTTTGCATTTGTGACATTTGCATTGAGTTCCCGGTATTAGCATCTATTTCATAAATTCCCTTCCTTCTCTTAGAACTCTTTTGATGAGAATTATTGGTGAGTTTTTCAAAGATTGACTGCAGCTCTTCTGGAGTCTTGTCAGTCATGGATCCTCCAGATGCATTATTCACCAAAACTGTTGAGGCGTCATTTAATCCATTATAGAACCATTGACAAAGTTGGTGTGTATGGTACCCGTGCTGAGGACAATAAAAAAGAAGCATTTTGTAACGCTCCCAGGCTTCATAGAATGTTTCTTGGTCCCCTTGGAAGAAATTAGTAATCTTTGCCCTTATCTCACAGGTTTTCTGGGGAGAATAGAATTGGTCAGTAAGCTTCTCCATTACCTCATCACATGTTGTTAGTGAAGCTGGAGGTAAGGTTAAGAGCCATGTCTTTGCTTTTTCCTTCAAAGCATGCGGAATACACCTCATACGCAGCTGATTTTCTGTCACCCTATTGTTTGGAAAGGCTTAAATTGCTGCATAAAATTCTCTGAGGAATTTGAGCACATCTTTATTCGGTAGTCCATGGAAAGCGGGCAGCAAATTATAATGGAAACTCTTCAGCTCATAATTTCTTGCTGCCTCATCTAGTGCGATGCACAAAGGATGATTGTCAACTATAGGCCTACTATAATCCTTCATGGTTTTGATAGGTACAGCTGGTGGATCTGGAACCTGTTGAATGTTGCGATCTCCATTGTCTGCCATTGCTCTTTGTCTAATTCGATCAATGTTGTTGTTCAACGGTATTAATTCCCCTTGCAGTGATCTTCTACCTTGCATTCACCGTTGAAACCTGTGACAACAGACAGACACACAGTAAACTAGAAAATAAAATAAAAACTAAAAATCTAAAACACGACTACCTAAACTAGACTAAATCTGTTAACTAAAACTACAACTAGAATTAACCAATAAATTCAACTAGTCCCCGGCAGCGGCGCCAAAAACTTGATGGTATAAAATCGTGTTATAAAATACTCACTCGCAAGTGCACGAATCGTGAAGATAAGCACAGTGGCAAGTAAGGATCATTCCCACGAGTAAAAGAGATTTATTGAATGAAAACTAATTTTAATTCTAATTAAACTAAAAGTAACCAAAAATGTTGTTTGATTGATTAAACTAAAACTAAATTAACTTAATCTAAAGAAAATAATTAAATAGAATATGATTGTGATCAATGGAAAGAAAACACTAGGTCATCAATGATCCCCAATTATGAACACTCAATGTATGGAATTTGTTTGTAAACAAGATTCAATCAATTCTAGGGTTCATTCTTTGTCTTTAATGTGACTATTACCATTCGGTCGCGAGCTAAGTCACGTGCTTCCAACTGTTATTCACCCTATGGTCAAGGTGTGAATAATAATAGGAAACCCATTAAGTGCAAGAAATAAGAACCAAATTCTACTACTTTGTCTTGGTCAGACTAAAGATAAAATCCATTCATTCAAAAGATCATTAATTAAGATTATGTTTGGTCAACACTAACCCTAATTCTTAAATAGTCTTAACCTTAAAATCATGTCAAATAATTGTTCACCCTTTGGTCAATGTGTGAATAAAAATTAAAACTAATGAGGATTAAGCAGTTAAGAACAATGAATAAATCAAGAATTGAATTGATGAAATAATAATTAATCACACATGAGCATTCACAAAAGGTTCACATTGATTCCCTAGTTGTAGAATTAGTTACACAATATGAAAATAAAAAGAGAAGAGAAAGAAAAGATAAAACCCATATTGGCCTTCAATGAGTTCTTCAAGTCTTCAATGATGAATCTTCTTCGTCTTCAAATCTTTAATGTGTAAAGATGGATGAAAAATATTGTGTGTAGGAGAATGGTATATGGAGAAGTGGTCTGAAAGTTGTGTAAAGGTCAGATCCTGAAAGTAGGTTCAAAAGGGGTTTAAATAGGCTTTAGATGCTAGTCCAAGTCCTTAAACAACAAGGAAATCAATTCCCTTTTGGAAGTCTACCTTTTTGGGATATTATATCTTTCCTAAAACATCCAAATTGATTACTTATTGAAGGAAGATAAGGATTAGGTATCAGCTTGATTTTCAAGACTCACACACATGTCTAAGAAGGTAATATTTCCCGTTCCGAAAGCTTGCAAAACAAATCCCGTCACTATTCAAGAATTTAATGACTGACTGATATGCGCAATAGGTACTCAAATGGGAATAACTTCGTCTAGAAACTTTGGATCGACAAGCCGTAAATTAGGTTGGAAACTAGACGTCCGGGGCTTCAAATCTATAGGTTGCAAGACACACAGTTCAATTGGAGCTGAGAGATATGGCCTTCATAACATGACTCATCTGCACTAATTCGGGAAACCGCTGTGACTACCGCTGTGAAAATCCACAGCGGTATGACAGCATTTTGGAATGTGTTATTCTGCCCTTTTTTGCGCTGTTGGTACCGCTGTTATAATTGACAGCGGTCTTGACATCGCTTCAAGGAAAATTGCATATTAGTCCCTCAATTCTTTAATAGTTTCCCTTTTCGTATAAAATTCTCCAGACACATCACTTTGATCCAAAAACCTGAAAATGCTCAAAACACAAATTAAAACCCCTAAATAACTCAAGAAACAAGCAATTGATTGGTTGAATGGGGATCAAAAACATATATAAATAATGACCGATAAAATAGCCACAGCACCACTGTTATCACAATAAAGTGTGATGAGCTTATCCAGATCTGGAATAACTTCCAGATCACTCAAGAACTTGCGGAGCCAAATTGCCTCTTTAGCAGCTTCACAAGCGGCTACATATTCAGCTTTCATGGTGGAGTCGGCAATGCAAGATTGCTTTATACTTCTCCACATATCGCTCCACCACCTGGGTGAATACTAATCCAGACGTGGATTTTCTACAATCCCTGTATGACTAAAAAATCAAAATCTGTGTATCCTAACAGGCTCAAATCCTATCCTGAATACAATAGCATATAGTTTCTCATTCTTCGAAGAAACTTAAGAATAGTCTTAACAGCAGCCCAATGATCCAATCCTGGGTTGGACTGGTACCTGCTGACTACTCCCATTGTATAGCAGATGTCCGGTCTCGTGCATAACATAGCATACATAAGACTACCTACTGCTGATGCATAGGGTACACGTATCATATCCTTAACTTTTTGAGGTGTCTTAGGACACTGTTCCTTAGACAAGTGAACTCCATGCCTAGAAAGTAAATTACCTTTTTGGAGTACTGCATCGAAAATCGCACAAGAATCTTGTCGATATACGATGCCTGAAACACTGCTATGAGTTTGTTCTTATGATCCCTTATAAGTTGGATCCCTAGAACATAACTCGCCTCTCCCAAATCTTTCAGTTGGAATTGGCTAGCCAGCCAGCCCTTTACATCAGATAACATTCCCACATCATTCTCAATGAGTATGATGTCGTCCACGTATAGGACTAAGAAAACTACCTTTTTGTCAATGATGCGGTTGTAGACACAAGGCTTATCGACGTTCTGCTCAAAGCCATAGGTTTTGATTACTTCATCAAACTTAATGTTCTAAGATCTAGATGCTTGCTTAAGTCCATAGATGGACCTTTGTAAGTTGCAAACCTTTTGCTCTTAATCTGGAGACACGAATCCCTCCGGTTGCATCATATAGATGCTCTCTTCAAGATTGTCATTCAAGAATGCAGTCTTGACGTCCGTCTGCCAAATTTCATAATGGAAATAAGCAGCAATGGATAAGAGAATCCTAATAGACTTAAACATGTCTACTGGCGAGAAGGTCTTTTCAGAATCGACCTCCTCTTTCTGGGTATAACCCTTAGCCACTAGCCTTGTTTTGAAGGTCTCTACCTTCCCGTCTATTCCCCTCTTTCTCTTGTAGATCCACTTACACCCTATGGGTTTTACCCCATCCGTTAAGTCTACAAGATCTCAGACTGAGTTGGAGTGCATAGACTCCATCTTGAGATTCATAGCTTTAATTGTCAATAGATCATCCACACTATTAGCAGAGACAACACTTTGTCCCTCACCTATACCTAAATAGCGTTCAGGTTGTCTTACAACCCTTCCACTACGTCTAGGTGATAGTGTATCCTGATCAGGAACCATCTGACTCTCTGATGTTTGTGGATCAACAACTCTTGTAGATGAAGCACTAGTCTCACCAGGCTCCAACTCATTCAATACAATCTTAGAATGATGTTTATGGTCACTTATATAATTGTCATCAAGAAACGTTGCATTTGTCAATACAAATACTTTGTTATCTTCGGGACTATAGAAGTGTCCACCTCTAGTCTACTTGGAGTATCCTACAAACAAGCAGACCAAAGACTTGGGATCTAGCTTTCCAATTCTATTCTTCAGTACATGTACTGGACACCTCCATACACAAACTAGCTTTACGACCATTCCATAACTTTAGGGGAGTTTTAGGAACATATTTGGATGGCACTACATTCAAAATGTATGCCGCTGTTTGTAACGCATATCCCCAGAAGGAATTTTGTAATGATGAGAAACTAATCATAGATCTCACCATTTCCATCAGGTTCTATTTCTCCTCTCCGCTAGACCATTTTGCTGAGGTGTACTGAGAGTTGTGAGTTGGGAAACTATCCCATGCTCGACCATGAAGTCTTCAAACTCTTGGTTAAGGTACTCACCTCTACGATTCGATCGTAGTGACTTGATAGTTCTACCTAATTAATTCTCAGCTTCAGCTCAAAATTCTTTGAACTTCTCAAATGTTTCTGACTTTCGTTGCATCAGGTAGACATATCCGTATCTTGAGTAGTCATCTATAAAAGTGACATAATACTCATAGCCGCCCCTAGCTCTAACATTCATCGGTCCGTAGATATCTGTATGTATGAGTTCTAGTGGCTCTATAGCTCTAAGCCCTTTTCCAGTAAAATGTCTCTTAGTCATCTTACCTTTTAAATAGTATTCGCATACTGGTAAGGTGCCAACCTTTAACTTACTTAAAGGTCCACTTTTTACTAGTCTGTCTATCCGATCAAGGTTGATATGATCAAGCCTTAGATGCCAGAGATACGTGTCATTATCTGGAGAAATCTTATGTCATTTAGTTTTTGGTTTTTCAACCTTAAACATTTCGGTGTTAAGCAGTGTAGTGTGTATTGATGGCCTTAACACATACAGATTGTTTTCATTAATTCCTGAACAAATGTTCAGACCATTCTTTCCAATAATAACATACTTATTATTAAAAGAAAAAGAATACGATTGTTCTAACAATTTAGAAACGGAAACCAAAATTTGTGTAAATCCAGGAATATAAAAAACATTGTTCAATAAAAAAAACAATTATTATTGCAAAATTGCATTCTTATTGCTCCCACTTCTTTGGCCGACACGACATTCCCCAACCCCACTCGCATTGAGAAGGCTCCCTCCTCTAGCTGTGTCTAAGAATCAGCCCATTGCAAAGAAGAACAAACATGGTTAGTAGCCCCCGAATCAATTATCCAGGGTAAAGAATCATCTTCCACTAAACAAGATTTAAGAAAAAGTAAATCATATTTACCTTTCGTCTTCTTCTTCTTGGCTACCTCCTCCAGGTACTGAGGACAGTTCCTCTTCTAGTGCCCGATCTTGTCGCAATGGAAACATTTTCCCTTGCCATGGTCGGTGGAGGCGCCCTTCTTTTTGCTCTGGGCTCTCTTGGGTTTGGGTTTACCCTTCGTCTTCCCAGCAAACCTTTTCCTCATCTTATTATTGGAGGAAGATGGTTCAGTAATATTTGCCTCACCGGTCTTACTTTTGCTGTCCTTGGTCAAGGACTCAAAATTAGCAAGCTTATTTAGCAACTGTGTAAGAGTGAACCTTAACTTGTTCATCCCGTAGTTGCTCTTAAACTGATCAAAACTCTTCGGAAGAGTCGTCAGTATGATGCTCACTTGACTGGGTTTGTCAATGGCCTCGCCATTGACTTCTACTGTGTTGAATTAGGACGTCATGCTCATGACATGTTCCCGTACTGATGTACCTTCCTTCATGCGAGTAAGCATAGCGGAACGAACAGCTTCGTGTCGTTTTGCTCGGAGGGCTGGCCGAACATAGCTTGAAATGACTCTATAATTTTGAATGTTGTAGTCATTGATTCGTGCTTTGTGACAAGCATGTCTGTCATAGAAGCCAACAGATATGTTCGGGCCTTCTCATCAGATGAGACCCATCGCTGGTATGCCTCACGAACAGTTCGTGTGGCATTGGCAGTGGGCACTGGAGGACATTCCTCCGTAAGCACAAACTTGAGGTCTTTGGTGATCAATATTGCATTAATATTAAGTTCCCATCTAGTGTAGTTATCACCAGTTAATTTTTCTTTTGCGAGAATTTGAAGTAATGCAGAAGACATAATTTCTGAAATAAATAAAACATTCATTCAGTCATTTATTAAAAAAAAAAACAAGTGCGAATGCTTTGGCATAAATTTAAACATGATGCATGAACATGTTTAACGAACAAGAAATACCAAAAAACCAGTTACTATACCACGACAATCAGACATACCACAAAGAAGTGCCGCCTTAGGGTCGGTCAAGTCCTTGCATGTTGGACCGAGACATTCTCAATCAAATGATATTCTAGAATAACTCTCATTCCATATCATTCAACCATCGTTTATTCAATCATGTTTTTAATTAACAAAACTTAATCAAAACCTTCATGAGTGTAACCCACCATTTCAGATCTCATGAGCTTAACTCGAGAATTGCCGCCTTAGGGTCGGTCAATCTCGAAATACCCTCAGAAATCCTAACTGTTAGGAAGTCAACCTTGGTATTGATCTTTGTGGAAACCCTCCTTAGGGAGGACGAAAGCAAAGCCGTCACGAGACTCCACTCGAATCTCACAGTGTTGAACTAATGATGGAGACTGCGGGATTTATATGTCATATATCCCTCTCCCACTCACTACTTTTAAAAATTAGGGTTTTCTATCATCCGTTAATGCACCTAGACTCTACAGGATCAAACGGCTAACTTTAGTCAAGTTATCTAGCTCATTAACAAATTCATTATTAGAAATAAATCTAATTAACTAATAAATTATTAATAAGTTTTAACAATTAAAAATCTAATATATTAGTGAATAATCTAAGCCTTTTAAAACTATTTACTAAGGTCAGATTATTATGATAGTGTTTACCAAGTTTTAACTATTAAACTCTAACACTTTATTCGGTTCATTTATTATTAGGTTATTAATCATATTAATCCTAATTAGAATAAATGACCCTATTAATATAACTTATTAAACACTTTAATAACTAGATTAATATGAATGAGAATTAACAAGTTTTCTAACTATTAAAAAACTAATCTCATTTTCATAGCCAATAATGTATTTATCTATTTTAATCATATTAAAAGAAATACATAAAATAGTAGGCTATGATGCATGTAGACATATCAAATATATTTGTGTAGGCACATCTAATCTAAATGACATACGTAGGCATGACAATGTTTTTATCATCACATAATATAAAGCATACATGAATTGACCGAGTACTGTGGATTATTTAACCTAAAAAAGTTGAAATCAAAAATTACAAAAATACCCCCAATGCATTCCTTGGTCTTCTTGTAATTTCCGAGTCTTCCAGTCTCTTCAGGTCACTCCGATTAATCTCATGAATCCGAAATAGGAAATCCGCCATAAACGCACTAGGCAACACTTGCCAACAGCATCGTGCAAGACGATGTAAACAGTGCCTGTGACTGTCCGCGTGAACAGTACCGTGTGAACAGTACCCAGTGGACAGTGCTCGTGTGAACAATGTTCATGAACAGTACCCTTGTCGCGCGCGCGTATTTCCGATTTTGTCATTCCGTCAATTTCAGGTCTTCAATATAGGTTACAATTTTTTTTAACAATACAATAATAGTAAAAATAAAAAAAATAAAAAATTTAATACAACCTATGAATCCTAAATCCACGGTACCATATAATTAACGATCAATCATGTTTTTGTAAATTAACAAATTTAATATACATACAAAAACAACATACAATCAATTTAAACAGTGCCTACACAATCATACGGAGCATCAAAAACAATTTCCTGTTCCGAAAAAAAAAAATTGGTTCTGATACCAATTGTTGGAATCCCGTTCACTGGTAACGCAACGGAAATAGGTTTTAAAATTTTTATATAGATCATAAACGATCTGGGATCAGTGAACTTAGGATGGCAATTATTGTTTTTGGAACTAACACATATAATATGTAAATACAAGAAATTGTAATCAATAGATATAAAAAAATAATTTAGAACCTTACCAAAGTTTGGAGGCTCCTTCACTTTACGATATGCTCCTGGTCTGTACCACAGATCTTTCTCGCTATATCTAGGGACTGATAACTGCGTGTGGACGCATCACGATCTCAGGAACTTGAATGGAGGATTCAGATAGAATGAAGAAGAAAAAAAACAATTTCTTTTCATTCCTTATGCAACACTTGCACCGCACACACTTGCACAATTTTTAATTTGCGTTGATCAATAAAAAAAAATTCTCACGAATATTCTAATTGCTTCTAAAGCAATATTTTCTTCAAAAAAATAATCAGGATCCCTTTTTCTCTTTTTTGTATCCATGCGCTTGATTTTTCTTTGATATATATATATGACCGATATATATCTCTCATGCTTGATTATATCACGTTAGTTTTTTTTTTTTTTTTTGAAACTCTTTTCTATTGATTCAACGCACTCCACTTGTTTGTATTATATAGAAACACTAATGTATTTGCTTTGTGTGCTTCTCTTATCTTTGTTATCAATATATGTCATATATATATATATATATATATATAATTATAATTAAAACTCTTTAATTGATATATTTTCAATTTTAAAATTAAATCTTTTAAAATAATATTAATTATCTTTGAAAAGATAATTAAAGATTTATTTTGAATTTAAACATTTTAAATTCAATTTCAAATATTTAATTTAATAAAATAATCATATTATCTAAGTCTATTTAAAATCAAATATCAACTAACACCCTCCATTTAGTGATTAATAACATAATTAAATAATTTTATTATTTAATTTATTTAATCACCATTATTTAATAATTAAATAATCTCATTATTCGATTAATTCCCGAATAAATACATGTCACTTTCGTAACACAATTAATTGGACAATCCAATTAATTAACCGTGACCCTTGTTACCTAAATCGATCGGGCTAGAAAGGGGACCTAATGGACCCACAGTATTTTGAGCTATAATAATCCTTTGAATCATTAATTATACTCTTTAATTAATATTCCTTGATTATTAACTCCGATGTTATTCCACTAAAACCAGAAGCTGCACTCTCTCAAATGTAGACGTTTTTACACAGACCGATACAACTCGGTGTCCATCGATATAGCTATTACACATGGTGTGATCCTACACAGTAGTTCAGAATTAGAGCTGGGTCATAATGTCTGTTATACCCCTCTAATTACATATATCCTTTAAGTACTGTTGATTCTCTAATGGACAATAAATCTTATTTCCTCACGGAATTAGAAGAGCACTCATATTGTCCAAACCTTGAATCAACCCTTAAGGGAATTACCATCTACTTCTCATAAAAAAAGAGTGGATTCCACTATTGTGTACAAACCTTCCCAGCCACAAGCCAAACCGTAATCCCAACATACAGAGCATATTGATCAGGAACTGCATCCGACCTCACTCATGGTATATCAAAGATCACGATCTAACCTGAAGAAGTCGATAAGACACCCAGAATTAAGATCACCCACATATAGCCATCATTAGTTGATATATATGAATCTCATCAGTAAACGGATCTTGGTGAGAGATTCTTATAGATCATGGCCCAGTCCTACATTATCACATCATACAAGGTGCCTCCATTCCTATATCTCATATGAATGATTCAGGATAGAATCACATTACATTAGGGAATGGACCGCAGCTATAGATTAACCACAAATAAAGTACCCAGCTTTATTTGCTATCTATAGACTCTTTAGATTGCATGTATCTTATTGTATCCATCCGTATATGACACTCATATACACAGTTCGAGATTACATCAGGCAATCTAGGATGTTAATATAGGCACAAGTTATAATATAAACAACACAATAAGAATGAATTGAACTTTTATTTTTATTTATTTCATAAATCCATTTACAAATTACATCTTTAGGGCATTAACCGAAACAACCTTAGCATCAAAGAAAGCTCATTTCCTCTTGAAGATGAGCTTTGTATGTGAAGTTGCTTTTCTTTTTTGAGGCTTGTATAAACCACGAACCACCTAAGCAACTAGACATTACAAAAAAAAAAGAGTTTTGTTATGGAATCAAGCCAACACAAATCTAAAACTTAACAAAAATTTCCCTATATCTTTGTTCACCACATTAAACCCCATGACCCTATTACAACCAAAAATAAAGTCCTTTTTGATCCATAATAAGTCTTGATTGGGAATGTTTGCTGAAGCTTGATCTTCTACGTTCATGGCATAGTGAATCTTTCTTAGGCTAGTTCACATATATTATCGGTCTTTCAATTACATGTATGCAATGTGTTAGATTTTTATGCATAAACGCCATCTTTGCATACCTTGTTGAGTGTGAACTTAGGATTCTGAGCAGAAAGAAAAGAGAGACTCCACGAGAGGCTAGAGTCGAAGCGAATTATGCTCGAGGTGCGAGAGTAAGTAGTTCTTGACACGAGAGCATTCTTAGGTGTGGGATTCGTGATTGCATGAGTTTCTCTTTAGTGCCTTCGAGTTGCTTTAAATTATATTACATATGTCTACTTCTCTCTATCACACATCCTTGCATCTTATCACCAGTTGGACTTGCGGCAATTTCAGTTGTTTGTTTTCGAGTCTAGGTAATTTTAGATAGAGTCATGTTTGTTGTGTCGTGTGTTTTTGTTTTATTTGTTTTGAGTTTTCTCAAGACGCGCAAATGTTTGGTTTGGGGGTATTTGATCGCACCAAAATTGTCATACATTTTGGTCCTCATTTCCTTATCTTTAGTCTCGTTCTTGGGAGTTTTCGTATGTCTAATGGCTCATTTTGTAGTGATTATAGGCAATTAATGGATTTCAAGAGCTGGAAGCAGAAACCGGACTTCCAGACGAAAAAATGAGTAAAAGTTCAGTTGAAAAGTGCCTAAAAGCATAGTGCACGGGTCCCATACCCGTGCACTAGGTAAAGATCAGATTGAAGGGCCTATGCCCGGGTAACTGCGCGGGTCCTACCTGAGCACTACTCGTGCACATTGTCAAGACCAGAAAGCAAATCAGGCAGAGAAAGAAGACTGCGCGGGTAGCATACCTGTGCATTACGTGTTCCAGCCATGCAAAAGTCTCATTTTCAGCCATTTTCAGAAGGGCAAAGTCATCATTTCAAGCCCAGATCGTACCATATACCTCCCAAGCATATAAATACACCAGTTTTATTATTTAAAAACTCTCTCTCACACACTATTTTATCTTCCTATCTATCTATCTCATTTTTCAAACCATCCTACATTTCTCCAATCCCTAACCATTAACCTTAGACCTAACATCATCCCAATTATCTACTCAAGGACATTGGAGATTGGATTCAAGCTTCAAGAAGGAGGAGTGCTACATGGGTCTTCTCTATCTCTTTTCTCCTTTTTTATTTTCATGTATTTGTCATGAGTAGCTAGATATCCCACTAAGGGATTGATGTGAAACACTTGTGTATGTTAGGCTTTGTAATAAACTTTATATTTTATATCAATCTATGTAATATGTTCTATTCATTGATTTTTAATTGATTTCAAGAATGACTTGTTTTGGATTGTACATGACTCTCTTCATAAGTTATTTTAGAAATTATTTGAGCAGAGATTTGAGTATACATGATGCTTGACCCTCTTAAGCTCACTTGAATAGGAGGATTGAACAAGAGTACATGACTTGAGTAAAATCCGAACATATTAATCTCATTTTTTATCTAATCTCAAATGGGTAATCAATCCTATACATCCTAGGGTTGGTTATTTGTGATAGATTAAGCATCAACACTATACATCCTAGGTTGGTGAATTTAACAAAGAGATTAGTTCCCTATTAGATAGATATTCATTCATGGCACAACCAATTGTGGGTGGCTAATACCATACATAATGGATTGGACACTCATAAGTGGTATACAACCAATCCTATACATCCTAGGTTGGTTACATTAGACTAATGTGCATTAATGTGAGTTCTTATATTGCCCGTTATTCACTTGTTAGGTCTATCAAGCCCTTAGTTCTCATTAATATCATTCTAACCTAATTGCATTTTAGTTTTAACTTTCCAAACAAACCATTACATTTTACTTTGATGCATTTTTGGTATTATTAATCCTAATCTAATCATCGCTACCCCTAATCCCTGTGGATGATACCTTGCTTGCCATTGCACTTGTTTTGTAAAATATTTTGAGGAATTTAAGGATTTTATAAATTACTTTTGACAAGTATTTTCTAACGATGAAAACGCATCTCTTCAAGTCTAGCTATACCAACCCGATGTGAACGTAGAGACTCTAGAACAGAACTTGGACAAGTTGGAAGAAAAAAGGGATATGGCGAGAGTGAGAAATGTAGCTTATAAACAACGGGTAGCTAGGTATTACAACTCACACATCCGGATAAGAAAATTCCAGCTTGAAGATCTGGTCCTCTGGAGGGTATCCCCAAACACAAGGGAGAAGGCAGCTGGATCTTTGGTATATAAGTGGGAGGGACCTTATCAGGTGGTCGGATTAGTTGGGCATGAAGCATATTGCTTAACCTGACCAGAATGGGAAGAGTTGCCCCGGCCTTGCAATGCTCAATATTTGAATATATTATACCCTTGAGGGGTTTCTTTTTCTGTTTTCTTTCAGTTATTTAGATAGTCTATTAAATTTAGATTTAGTGCAGATTTCATTTATTCCTGATCAGTTGTTTCTTCTTATAGTTTTTGATTAAAGTTATCTATAAAAACCCTTCGCGGAAGAGAATAGTTCAAGAAAAAGTGTTCTGATATTGCTTTCGTTTACAAAAGCAACTCGTAGCACCTTTAACAGTAAATAGGTGCTCGGGGGGCCGAGTGATAGGGTCAAAAGTATGTGTCAAAAAGATAATGTACTTTAACCGAAACTAACTGGGTGTATATAAACACGGTTAGAGCGCCTTTAGGTTATAGATACCTGATGAGATGTGCAGAAAGCTGGATGGGGAAATCTGATTCTCATGCTTGAACATCAGGTAACCAGATACCCGGTCTAGGTAAGTTGAGTTAATGAGATACATATCATACCTATTGTAACAAATCTTGAGTAACAAACTACTGGGAGAGGTCCCAGTGACTTAGTTGACAGATAAAAGATAATTGTTTATAAATTATATACCATGCGAGTGATCCATAAAAAGAACACTACTAGACAAAATTCCCAAAAAAAGGCTACTACATGCAACCCAAACAAACAAGACCAGAATTTATTTACGCAGTAGACCAAGTTCGATCAGTTGATTAGATAATTGATCAAATGAAGTAAAGGCTTGTCAATAGAGAAACCGACCAGACCAAGTTCAGTCGGTTAATAAGATAACTGACAGGGTAGATAACTTGCAGTTAATGAGATAACTGAACGAATCAAATATGGTCGGTCCAACACAAAATTAGCTTGGTCAAGTTTGATCAGTTAATATTATGATCTATCCGGTTAGTAACGATCAGTTGATGAAATAACTGATTAAATTGAAAATGACGGTTAGCGAAGATGATTGATTAAGATAAAAAAATAAACATGAGCAAATAAAGATCTATGTCATTAAAAATGAAATAATCATTTATACAATGGTGTAGAAAAATTTACAACATATGTGACGAAAGAAAGAGAGTGATAAAAGTAAAATTAGGCTCTAGGAGTACTTGAGGGACCACTAGGTCCGGAGTTGCCGGAGGGGGGGGGGGGGGGGGGGGGGGGGGGGTTGCTTGCATCTGCATAGCCCTTGGTTAGATCTCTAAAATCCGGCCAACAAATGTCATCATTTGGGGTCATCGGCCTTGAAAGGAGAATAATCAACCTCGGGTAAGGGTCTAACATCAATGCCCTTGGCCGATGTACCACCCTTTTCACCTGCGTGGAAGGTCACCAGAGAAGATTTGGAGGGGAGCTCTAGATGCATAATGTGAGGGTCCTTCCCTATAGATCTGTAATAAGCCCTACATCTCATCCTTTAGTTCCTTATCGCATCTAGAGACTCGGCTTTGTGCTTTTGGATCGTCCGATCCCATTTTTGGTAAGCCTCCCCGGGGGACCTCTTTTTAGCCCCAAAAAACATTCGAGTAGTGACAAGTCCTCGCTCGAGCTCTCTTAGCATAACTGCCTCGAATACAGGAGATCTCTTGTATAGATCAACACTCTAGACCTCGAGAGTCATTTTGGCCTCTTGAGAAAGCACTTCCACGCTGACCTTTTGCTGCTTCTGATCTTCAACCAACCTTTCATAATGAAGCTTGGCTTTCTCAGATCCTTGTTTGGCCACGAGCATAGACTGTTGGTAGATTGAGCTTCCGTTTCCTGACTGGTAGCAACTTGTTCAGCCAGGATTAGCTTTTGCTCCAATTCAGCACATAGCTGTTCAGCTTTGGACATGTTCGCTTCGAGTTGGGTTCTTCTCTAGGCAAGTTTGGTGAAATTGTTGGCGGATGTATCAGCTCGGGTCTCAACGGTAGCCACAGCTTTCCTTAGAACCCCTTCACTCAAGTCGCGTTACTTTAGCTTTTCCTCATATGATTTCTTCAATTTTGATTCACTAGCCGAAGTAGAATCAAGCGCCTTCTTCCTCCTTTGAAGTTCTTTCTTTAACTGGGAGATCTCAGTGGCTTGCCTCTCCTAAGCTATCATGCCTATGGCCAGCTCCTCCACGGCCTAAAAAGGAAAGAGACAGGTTATGATAATAAGCCTACAGCAAAAGAGGTCGATTAGAGAGTTATAGACACTTATATATATGCCATTATTGTAAACAGCACGCACTCACTCCAGGTTACTGGCATTCCAGAAGTCTTTACAATAGCCTTCCGTGACATAGCCTTTATTGGCAGACATGGTTCGCAACATGTCAAGGGGGTCGACCGACACTTCCCTAGAGTAAGAGGAGCAGGTCGACCCGGCAATGGTAGGTGTTTCCATCGCTCTATGACTTGAAGCTTGATGAGTAATCAAGGGCACCAGAAGTGTAATGGAGGAAGATGAGGTGGCATCAGGAGTAGCCTCAAAGAGCGCATCAGCAGTTTGCCCATGATCAGTGGCTCCAGATGAACCAACTTCGATAACACATGCGGGAGGGTTCATTCTGACATTCGGAGAGGCCCTAAGGAGACGACCCAAACGAAGGGCAATTCTATCGGTATGATCTGCCCCTTGATCAGTCAGATCATCTTCAGTTTCAAGAGCAGGGGAGTTAGCTGGTGTTCTTTTAGACTCAGCCTGCCCCTCGTCAGTAAAGACTATCTGACGCTTGACCAAAAACTACATTGGAATCTTGTCAGCACGTTGTGTAGGAGACTCAATGGGGACTTCAACCGTTGGATGGTCAGTTTGGACGGGAGCCGGTTCAGATAGAGAGGGGACTTGTGTTTGATTAGGAATGACCTGCTCCCTAACCCTAGCAAAAGTTTGATCATCCACTTTGGGCTGATCAGATGGATGAACGGCAGTCGCAATAGAGGCGTGATCAGTTTTCCTCTTCGATCATTGCTCCCTTAGGATTAGATCAGTAACTATTTTCTGATCATCATCTTCCTCTTCAGGAATAACGTGCTTGACCCTAGTCTGATGAGCCGATGGGCCCCTTACAATTTCAGCCTACTTCTTTTAATGAGCAGCTTCGGAGACAGAGGACTCTTCATCCTTCTTGGCCAACTTACTGACTGGAGACCTTTTAGAGGATTTGGCCACTTTACGAAAAACTGTCTTTTTGGTAAATCTCCTCTTGGAGCACCTAGGGAGATCCTCTTCTCGCTATCCTGATTGCTGGTTCTTCTTTTCAGTTCTCGATCAGAAGTACCCGAGGCAGTATTAGGATCTTGCTCATAAGAATGCTCAACCGTATTTTGTTGAGGGGGAGCAATCCCTTGATCTAGTTGGATAGCGGCTTCTGCTCTGCTAACCTTGTCAAGGTTCTTAATCCTCTCTGCTTGTTCACTAACAATGATGTCTATCTCATACACTGAACAATCAACCAAAAAGATATCAGAAAAAACAGGTACAATTAAGGCAAGTCTACATTTGGGGAAAGTGGTGCTTACAACGTTTGCACCTATTAGAAATGGCTGGAAACAACCCCAACTTCGTGAGTTCTTTCTTGAAAAACAATACCCGGCGATCTCTGGCTTCCCAAGTAGTTTGGGCGGCCTTGATAACATTTTTGGCTTGCTTCTCATTCAGTAATGCTGGAGCTTTGTTCCACATATCAGGATTGTAAAAGTACCTGGTAACACTATTTCTAGCTAATTCCTGGCGAGGGTCAGCAACCACAATCACGCCCCATTTGCCCCGAACGAAGAACCAAATGTTCTTCCAATATTTATTAGATGAAGGAAAGGCCCATATGAAGCCCTTATGATCCCTGCTGGATGTGGGGGTGGGCCGCTAGCTATACTCGCTAAGGATCCAGTGGTTGAGAAAGCTGGTCTAAAGATGGTAGGTACCCCTATTGTCCGATCGACCCAAAGTGTAAAACTTGCGAATCTCCTAGGGGTTGGGGGGTATTTGGCACTGATTTTCTTCCACAAGTGCCATAAGCTGATTAAAACTTGTTAAGAATTCTGGGTAAGCTACACAGGAGCAATCCTAACTTCGGCTAGGAATCGAGCGATAAAAGGTTGAAGGGGTAGCATGACCCCAGATGTGAGCATAGTCTCATATATGGCTACAGCCCCTCAGGGAGGGTTCCAGATGGCACGTTCGCCATTCATAAATAGCTCAGCCGATCGAAGGAGATCAAACCTCTCATGGTACTTTATTATCTCTTGTTCACCTACTATGTTCACCGCTGAGTCAAAGGCATTTGGTTGCTCAGCCGAGAACTTTAACAAGTGGGCTCGACGTCGCTTAGGAACATCCTCCATTTTTACCAGTTGGGAGAGGATCCTCAAATCAATCGCAGCAGAATCTCTAGTGGTTGATCTACTTCCTCGACTAGATCATGTTGTCTTTGACATATTTTGGCATATAGTAGGAGAAGTATTGTTTGAGTTAGCAACATTTGTATCAAAATATGAAGGATGAACTCAGGACGGGCGATTGAGTAATATACACTAAGAGCCATGGGTTGAGTTACAGGGGGATTATGAGAACACCCCCGCAAGATAAACTCAATCCTATCAGTGTTTTCCTTGTCGCCAGTTTCAACAGCTCTCATTAGCAATTCAACAAAAAGGTGACGGGTAATAGAATCCATACCTGAAGGATTTGAAGAAGATGAAATGTAAGTGTTGATAATGTTGAAGTAGAAAGCCCGGAGAAGACGAGAGCTCTAAAAATATTTAAGGCAAAGAAAGATTTGGGAGAGAAGTAAATTTGAAGTTTGAAGGCGATAAAGGGAAATATTGCGTGAGAGGGAAAATGAAGGGTTTTAAAAATATATATATAGGCAAAAATGATGTCATGCGAGTGGTGGTTGGTGTGCGAATCCCGAAGATCACGTGCCATTTGAAATTTGAATCGACCGCCTTCAGTTACGTCATAAGAGTCAAATCACATAGGCAAATCAAACGTTTACGGTTAAAAATTAAAGCTACGCTGTTAAGCATTAATGAGCTTTAATGAGCTACGAGACAAAAAAGACTCTTGAGTTAAACATGTCTCACCTAGCGAGTTTTCTTTGTTGAGCAAGATGCTCGGTTTGAATGTTTCAAGGGGTATTGTTATTGGTAAAATCCGAAAAGATGACGTGTCAACAAATGTCGACTAGATTGAACCAACCTAAGATGGCTAGAAGTTAATCCCATGATACTGATCAGAGTTACTCAGATGGTTGGGTGAAAAATATTCAACCAAGTTAATTAGATTGATCAAGTAAAGAAAATGGTCGGGGAAACCCAAATGGTTTGGTCCAGCTACTCGATCGGGTGTAGATCCTTGGTCGGGGTGAAGGAGATTTGGTCGGGTTTGGCAGACGGTTGGCTAAGTGACGCATGGACAATTTTAAGATACGTTCAGATGCTTAATACGTCAACAACATGGAATTCAATACGACCAGAATTCAAATAAGCAAAAGAAGAGTCTTTCTCAAATAAGGTATCATGAGTTGTATCTGATAAGGAAACAAATTTCCTTAGAGGTATCAGAGTCCAAAACTGGCAAAAGACCCGATGTGACTAAAACAACTCCAACAAGTCAGAGTTTTACTAAGTTACTACTACCTTTTCCGTTACTTGTATTCCAAGAATTATGGTTCTATACATATATAAATAGACCCTAAAAACAGCCAAGAAACGGTTAACGAATAATTAGATATTCAAGAGAGCAAGTGAGGTTGAGGTTGTAACTATTTTTCCACAGTGGATTGCTTTCTCGTCGTCGCCAGCAACCATGGGTTTTTCCCTTCTGGGTTTTCCACGTAAAGTCTTGTTTGCATGATATTTTTTATTTCTTCTTGATTCTTTAAACAATCATTTATTTGACATACTTTGTGTGACGTTTGACCGGATTTACATAATCCCAAAAATCACCGTTAACAAATTGCATGATAGAATATTGACACATATTCACATAGGTTGTACATTCTCTTCATTGATTGTTAAGTTTTGTGACTAAGTAGATTAATGCACAAGCTTGTTGGTCTAGGATCACTATTAAAAGTCTGTTGGGTAGAGTGAAAGGGTTAGTAACAAAGGACGGTGTGACTTGAGGTCAACATAGGTGGTAAAATTTCATTCAAATAGTGGATTTGAGGATTGTGTTTGGCTAGATGGATATCTCGTAAGTTTTGCCCAGTTTGAGGGTTTTTGATGTAAAACAAATCGTGTGTTATTAGTGTTTTTCTCTTTTCTTGTGTTTGTTTATTGATTGCTAATATGGGGTAATTTTTCAATATTGACTAACCAAGAAAAGTTGGTAATTAACTTGGATAAAACCTATTCACCTCCCCCCCCCCCCCCCCCCCCCCGGTTGGTAGACACACACTTAGTAGTATTTTCAACAATCACCAACATGATCGTTTAATAGAAATAACATTCACTTCAGAGAATGGTATTACTTTCATTGGGTGATGTTTATGAAATTATATTAATTCAAATATTGCGAAATATATGCTCTCAATATTGCTTCTTCAAGAGAAAATTTGAATCATGTAGTTATGATAATATATTTTGCAACTTCAGGAGCAAATTTGAGGTATAGAAGTTTAAGAAATTTTGCTCTAATCACGTCTTAATTATCATAATAAATATTCCTACTTCAAGAGTAAATTTGAGACATGAAGTATAAGATATTTTCATTTATTTTCACTCCACACAATTGAGAGACAAATTTATACTCGATTATTTATTTAAAATCATACCATCTGAGATGGAACCTCTAGTGACCAATTATCAAATCAAAAGGATGGTTGGATCATTTACCATGAGATATTCAAATTTCAATTGAACTTAACAAATCAACATGATTTGAAATAAGCAATTAAGCATTTAAGTAATAAAAATATAACAATTAAGCAATTAAACATTTAAGTAATAAAAATATAACATAATAAATAATGTATCTTAATAAGAATACTAGATGCCATAACAATTACAAATAGGTAATATGTTAATAAAAGAAATATATTAAATACATATATGTATCATGTAAATAGATTAAAATGTATATGTGACAATAGGAATTTATATGAAAATAAATTCGACAATTCATATTTATATGAAAATGTTTTCATACTTTTGTTTATCATGAAATAAGTTAATCACAATAATATGGTTCTTACAGATGGAGTCTTATCATATGAAATACAAACAATCAAAATGAGGTAGAAAGATTATAACCGCAAGAAACTTAAGAGGCAAGGCGAATTAATTTTGAACATATTGTTTTTATGACAACATAATTTTGAGCCTACTTATATTATAATTATATGGTTATGATATACAAATTTTAAACTTCAAGTTTTAAACAAAATTCATATTTGATTAAAAGCTTGAATTTCATTAGAACTTCAAGTTCATATATAAATTTCATGGATATAATTAAAAATATGAAGTTAGAACTTCATGTTCTAAATAATAATCACTTAAATTGAAATTCAAAATTTTAAGCTCAAATTTGATTTAAATTCAAAATTTCATATTCTGATTTAATTATAACTCATAATTAGATCGAGCTTCTGGCTCTTCATGATTAGCATCAAATAGAACTCTAGCTCTTTGATTTTGCAATCTCACATTTGATTGAGTTGAGTTTGATTTTTTGCAATCTTTAGGTTGCAAGACGTTCACTTCATTTTTGCAATCTTCGGGTTGCAATACAGTCATCTAAATTTTCTTTTTATTTATTGTGAATCCAAAAAAAAAATTACGAACAAAATAGAAGAAAGAAATGAAAATCAATTTATGGGTCCAATAATTAGAGAAAGGAATACTTGACAATTTGTTGGAGCTTTTAGTCTCACCAAGAGATTTGGATCTCTTTATTTCAAGATGTTAGATTTTAATATAATCATATCACTACAAAAAAAGAGCTATTGGGACGATTTTTTTTTTATTCCAATAGCCCAAAATTCGTCCCTGTTGACCTATTAGGACGAAACAAATTTGTCCCAAAATCCGTCGCTTCAGGTGGGTCGCAATAGCTTCTTTATGATGAAAATTGAAATTCGTCCCTAAAGAATGTCTATTGAGAGGAAACCTAAATATATTAAAATATTTGTCATTTTAGGACGAAATTTGGATTTCGTCCCAACAGATTTTTTAAGGGGACGAAACAAATCGTCCCAACAGTATATCTATTTGGCAAACTACTTTCGTCCTAACAAATAATTTATTTCGTCTCAATAGATATTCTATTGGGACGATTTATTTTGTCGCTACACACTGCCACACACTAGCAAACCCCATCGATTATAGCTTTTCCACTACTGTCTTTGGTGGGAGTCGAACTCGTGACCTAGCAAGCAACATTATGAGTGGTAGCCTTTACCACCAGACCATATCTTCCAATTTGTTATTAATTGCACAATATTTATATATAAACTATATAGGTTGTTAAATTTTCATTAATAATTTTGAATCAAACTCTTATTGGAAAAAAACAATTGTTTGATAAATTTAAATTTTATTCCGTTAATCAAAATTTTAATTTCAATGATGGTTGTGCACCTCCCTTCCATACCTAGTGGTCAGGGGTTCGAGTCCCAACAAGCACATTTTATAAGCATGTGTGTGGAGTTTTCTTCCGATTTGTGGGAGTTGCCCTCTATCCAGTTGTGAGAGTTGTAGTTCATATATAAACTTTCCTTGATAGTGGAAGTAATATTCCGGGCAGTGCTTATAGAGTGTGAGAGCTTCTTTATATAGCCCCACAACTACACATTACATTAGGTGACATAAATTACAACATAATGATTCATGAATATGGAGCTAGTGGGAAGATAAAAAGATGAGAGTTACTCGACATTTTTTCAATTTTCCCTATATTTCACCATTTTTTTACTATGTATTAAAAAAATTAAAAAGTAATTCTTGTGTTCAAAAACTTTCAAACTTTATTCATAAGTATATTTCTTTATTTCTTTATTTTTATCATCTATAAAAATAATCATATCAATCATAAAATTTATTGGGTTTCATCAATGTCAACACTAATGTTTTTTTATATATAAAAAAATTGCAATAATTCGGGATTTAGGGGTGGGGACAAATTCGAACACACAATCTCTTAGTGTAGTTAGGAGGGGCAAACTACCCGGGCTACCTTATCTTGTGTAATGTTAACACTAATGTTAGCATGACGGATTCCCTCACTATAGCAACCACTGATATTTTATAGGTAGTGTTAACTTTTATTCTTGGTTAAAAACAAAATAATTGCTATAAATAGAAACAAGACAATGCATTTATTGTCTTGTTTCAATAAATGCATTTATTGTCTTGTTTCAATAAATGCATTTATTAAATGTATTGTCTTATTTCCATTTATAATAATTGTTATGTTTTTAACATGTGCTCTAATGGAATATTTTACATATCACTTTGTTGATAACATATACTGTATCGAAAAAGAAGTCAATAAGTCCTGTATTCTTTTTTTAAAAAGAAAAAGAAATAAAGAATTAAAAATTGAAACAAGGAAAAGGTATTTTAGAATACCTCATTAATTAATTTTAGAGGGTGCGTTTGGTAATAATTAACCATCCCTCCTTGAACCCTGGACATGTAGTTGATGCGATTAGCAACTTGCCACAAGGTCCAAGGAGAGGGACGGTGATGAAATCTTCCTTTGGAAGCTTTTCTTTCTCACGGTCTCGGTCTAGTACTCAAGTTTCTGGATCACTTGTCCTTTTCATGTTATTCTTCGGTATTCATGTAATTGAGGGTCCATGAAAAATCGAATTATAAATCCAAAAGAATTATTATTATGAAGTTATATATATATCTATGAAAATTTTCACATAAGTGCGCACTGATTGAATTATGTAAGCACATTGAATGTGAGCCACTCGTTTTATATACTTTGACTTGGTATGTATGCACTTGTCAGAACTATTTTATAAATGAGTGACTTATATTTAATGTCCCTATATAATTCTATCAGTGCGCACTGACAGGAAAATGACTGTATATATATATAGAGAAATTGTATAAATTTAATTAGCATTTTATATTTGCCTTTGAATATATTACCATTTGGGATTTGGATCCTCTCCTAAGTTAAGCTTTTCCTAAGCTTTAAAGGATCTAGTGACATGTGTCAATAATATATTTTAATGGTTAAGATTTATTTTATGTATTTTCCAATCATAATTAGACCAGTTAAAGCATTTTAATGGTTATGATTAGAGATTTTTGGCTGCCCATAAATATTTTTGTCATAATTTTAGAATCCCTAATTTTATTTCAAATTTACAATCACCACCAAACTGTCAACTACTGCTCATTTTCAAAAAATAAAATAAATTCATGAACTCAGAACTTGGCAAGGACACAAGGTTTAACGCAAGGTTCACAATTTTAAGATTATCTCAGTTTATTTATTATATGTTTTCTTCATGATGGCAATGGCCATCACTGCTATGCTCTTTCATATTTTCTATCTATTCTTTTTTTTTTCTCTTTCTTTTTATTCATTGAACTGGTAATTAGAATAAGATGATTATTCTACAATAAAAATAAAAATCACTAAAGATAGTAAGATTTTGTAAGAGTTTGAGAAGAAGTTTGTTCCTTTTGTTTTATTATATATAGATTTGGATGAACAGTTAAAAAAAGAGATAGAAAAAGATGAGCATATTGAAAATTATGAAATAAATTCAGGAGATAATAAGATTTTGTAAGAGTTTGAGAAGAGGGTTTTTATTTTATTTTTTAATAGATTAGGACGAACCGATAAATAAAAGAGAAAAAGATCAGAGGATTGAAAATATTAAATAAATTTCGGATTCTAAAATTATGATGAAAACCAAATTATTTAATGGTTAGTGGTTACCAAAAATCTCTGATCCTGCCATTAAGATGATTTTACTTGTGGATTCAAAATCAGCTGGCTAAAAATAGTGTTTCAATTTATGTCTAAACCAATCAAATTGGGATATGTGTCGAAATTTAATTATTATTTTTTTCACCGTCTTACATAAATATAGACACATGTTCCAATTTGGTTGGTTAGACACAAATTGGGGCACTATTTTTGGATAGTTGATTTGAGTCATTTACTTTAATTGTGATTGAAAAATACATGAATTAAATCTTGAACATTAAAATCTTTAATAGCTATATGTCACGAGATCCTTTGAAGCTTGTGAAAAGCTTAGATTAGGAGAGGATCTAAATCCTACTAGTTGATGGGTGAATTTCATTCCCTTGTCCTAATTAAAATTAAAATTTAATTATATCCAAATCCGTTTGGTTTAGAAAATGCACATAAACATTTTCTTATATATTAATGCTAGACAACCCAAAAATTTAGCCCAAATTTCAACCCAAATAATGTGTCAAGTGGTTTTTTTATTAATCACATCATTTCATGTTGTGTGGTGATCATGACAACTCACTTGCCACATCATTTGAGTTGATATTTGGGCTAAATTTTTGGGTTGACTAGCATTACTCTTTCTTATATGCAAATGTTTCTAATGAATTTTAAAGTACAATGTTATTTATTTTTTCAACTTATCACTTAATGATCCCGAATTGGACTATTAAGTTGTTTTTATAGTTTTTTTTTATTTGATCAAACAACTTAAAATGCTAAAAAAATAACTTAAAATAAAAGGTTAAAAATTCTAATTTTTTAATTTTTTAAGTTAATTTTATTCGATTTGACACGTCAGCATAGAGCCCAGAATTCAGGGTACAAATCTCCATGACATCAGGCCACGTCAGTTCGACGGGCTTTGCAATACAATGTCGAACTGACAAGCAAATAGCAAGTCACCCACTAAAGGAACATGCTCGCCAGAGAAACCCTAGACAGGCGAATTGCCTCGAACTCGCCACCCATGCATTAAATATAAAGCATCATTAACAAAACAAGATTTCAGCATATCCTCCAAGAAACTTGGTTTCATATTAGGCAAGGGAATCACCTAAAATTCAACAATTGACAAATCCAGTAATAAATGCAGGAATACTCCCACAAGGAACCACCTAAAATTCAACAATTGACAAATCCAGTAATAAATGCAGGAATACTCCCACAAGGAATAAAGATCCTCGCACCATAAAAGATGAAGACTCGATTCACCAAGAATCTCGCCAAGATACAATTCCCATTGGATCTTGCCCATTAATAACCTTTGCTTGCACACCAAGGGCTAGGGCAACACACTAACCCATAAATAAACACATGTATCAAGTAAATAAAAGGGTAGAACACAAGCAATTCATCACTTGTAAATTGTAAACACTCTTACATAGTGAAAGATCTTTTTCCTTTCGTTACAACGGTCGTGATTTTTCCCTGTATTGATGGTTTTCCATGGTAAAATCTTGGTGTCTTTACTATTTATGCACTCATCTCTCATTTGTCATTCGCTCATCAATTCACACACCTATCAGTGAAAAGACTGACACGTTTCGAGCGGTACTACAAAATGAGTATATAAAATGAAGCGTGTGAGTGTTAAAATCCTCTACAAGTGTACGAGTCATTGAATAGAATAGTTGATACAAATAACCACGAGGAACATGTTAAAAAGGTTTGATTGAGTTTATATCTGCTTCTAGGCTTAGCTAATTAAATGATTTAATTTAAAATCATACAATTCACTAAGGTCCTAAAAGTACTTTAATCCAATAGGTTATGAAAATACTAGATAATTGTTAATGAAACTAATATGAGAAATTGAAATGCAAGGGTATCAATACAACATAAGTAACAGCTCCACCCACCCATCAATCTCCGCTAAGCACCATGCATCAACCTAGCATATGACCCTATCTCAAATATTCAATAAGAAAGAAAATCACCAACTACACAACCTAAGATATCAAAGGAGTAATGGTTGAAAAATTCGAAATCAACAACGGTAAGTAAAATCAATAGGCATGGTCATGCACAATCAATATTTACTCTAAGAAAAAGTGAAGGACAAGGCTCATGCCTATTCAAGCACATTTAATATAAGTCCAACCACTCAAAAGCATAATAAATTCTTGTAGACAAGGCAAACGTGCATTTATTTTTAAATTCATAAATTAATTGCACATACAAGAACAAGTTAAGATCAATATAATGGATAGATTGATTTAGATCAAGGTTAATTACAAATGATCATCAATCCCAAACATCTCAAAGGGTTTAGCTACACATCACGGTAACAAATACACAAGTGAAGTAAAGAGAGAAAGGAATACAACCCATAGTCTTGTATGAGATCCTTGACTTTGATTATAATCTTCTTCTTCAACCACTTCAAATACACCTTATCACTAATCTATAAGAGGTATGATGAAAAGTGTGTAGAGAACCACTTTGAGATATAATCTAACACCAAGAACTATTTTTGATCAAGAACTAAAACTAATTCTAATTGAAATAGTGAGTGAGGTAAAATAAGTATCCTATGTTTCTAGATCTTAAAAATATGCATTTATCATTCTAAGTATATGTTTATGATATTTTTTGGGTTTTTGTCACTCTTAGGTCTTGAAGAAAAATTTGTATAAATAATGGGTGAGAAAATGTGGAAAGTGTCAAATTGATTGCTGACGTGGTAGGATTTTACGACTTGGACTCACGAAACTTCTTTTGCTAGCTGAAACTGACCAACTCTGCTCGAAGAACTCGCAAAATTCTCTGATGTTTCGCTGCTTGATGTTCTACTGATTGGAACTTGAGGAAGTGAATCCGCAAAATTCACTGATAAACTTTTGCGACCAATTCTGCCTGATGAACTCGCAGAATGCTCCAGCAGAATTGTAGGATGTTTCACTACGACGACCTGTTGCTTGATGAACTAACAGAATTATTCCAGCAAAAATCACTGGAAGTACTCCGCGACTTACTTTTGCGAGATGAACTCGCAGAAATCTTCAAAATTCCAATTATGCCCCTTTTCAACCTGAATTCTCCATTTTGGAGTAAAAGTACCCTCGGATGTGGAGATGCCTAAAAACACTTATACACACAATTTAACACTTAAAAACACTCAGAAACGAATACAAAACTTAGGAAATAGGCACTCTAACACATACATATTTAGAGCGATCAAAACCCCCAAACCTAAACTTTTTTCATCCTAGAGCAAACCAAAAGACATAACAAACAAGTAAACAGACTAAACATATATATATATATATATATATATATATATATATGCAAACTACTTAACACTAGCATTAAGTATATACAACTACAAACAAATAAACAAAACCATGCGAGAGCTAATAAAGATACAATGCCAAGAGCGGTGTGTAAAAGAGAAACAACACATGCGAGAATCGTTGAGTGGAGGATAACATGAAATTATTCCAATAACTTCAACTTACAGTTAGAATACCTCACTCATAATTCCATGGCATCAAAGACTTCTAACTCAAGTGTTTCATATGTAATTCGCCTCGACTTTAATCCTCGTTGGATTTTACTTGATTTTTCTCTCAGAGTCCTAGGCTTACTCTCTAACAAACATAAGTGATGAAAGTTATGTACATGATAATCAAATATATCGCACATGAGTATTCGAGATAATGCACGTTTTAGTAAGTTGATCTCATGAAAGAATTGAATGCCACGAACTGTAGGAACCCGAATTTACGTTGCGTAGCGGAAACGGGGTTTAAAATTTTTTTATGCAACATATAAACCATAGACATTATACAAGAATATAGAATGAGCATTAGATCATACCCTTGCAGATCTACTCCTTCATTTCTTTAAGCTTTATTCCGATTACGAACCACCAAGTCTTCCTCGCTATGTCCTGCGATCCGGTAACTGTGTGTGGGCACTTCACGATCTTCAAGGAACTGAGGAGGATGCAAAGGCTTGAAGAAAGAACTCCTTTTTCTTCCTATGTTCGTCCACCACAAGAGAATAATATATATATATATATATATTTTTTTTTTTTTTTCTTTTGGAAGAATTCTTCCTAGACACTCTAGGGTTTTTGCTTTGCATTTTTGGTTCAATCAATGACAATAAGTCTGTGTCTTAGTTATGTTAATATATATTAATATATGTATATATATATATTTATTTATTTATAACTAGACACAAATCCCTTTCCAAATATATATCTATATATTAGAAGGATAATTAGTATTTAAGTGTCCTAGGTAAAGTAAGATTCTAACTTCCAGCTAACCCTAGTTGATTTAAACTTAAATACTAGACTAAGTAATGAATAAAATAATCTAATAATTTTATCTTTGTCTCAGTCATGATTTGGACCTGTAACCTCCATTTAATAATTAATTAATAATTAATAATTTTTAATTCATTAATTAAATAATCTAATTATTTAATTAATTAATTATTAATATATTAATTAAATAATCTCATTATTCAATTAATCCCTAAATAAATATGTTTGACTTTCGTAACACAATTAATTGGACAATATATCCAATTAATTAATCGTGACCCTTGTTACCTTTAATTAATCGGGTTAGCAAGGAGACCTAATGGACCCACAATTTTGAGCTCCAATAATACTTAGAAATAATTAATTAAACTCTTTAATTAATATTTTATGATTATAAACCTCGTAGTTATTCCACTAAAAACCCGAGGCTGTACTTTCGCAACTGTAGATGTATTACACAAATCGAAATTACAGTTGTCCATCGATATAACTATTGCATACGGTATGATCCTCCACAATTAGTTCATAATTAGAGCTAGGTCATAAAGTCCGTTATACCCCTCTAATTATAACTTCTATATTAAGTACCATTGATTCTCTAATGAACAATAAATCCTAACTTCCTTTACTGAAGAAGGAGAGCGCTCATATTGTTTAAGCCCTGAATCTACTTTTAAGGGAACTACTATCTACTTCTCGCAAGAATGAGTGGATTCCTCTATTGTGCACAAACATTCCCAGCCACAAGCCAAACCGTGATTCCAACATACAAAGTTATTGACTAGGAATATAGCTCCGATCTCACCCATGATATATCAAAACTAACAATCTAACCTGAAGGAGTCGATAAGACACTCCAGATTAAGATCACTCATATATAGCCATCATTTGTTGATATATATATATATATATATATATGAATCTCATTGATCGTGCCAAAATTATGCTATATTTTGGCTCTCAATTCCATATCCTTTAGCTTGTTTTTGAGCGTATTTTGGTGTCTAATGGCTCAATTCTAGTCAATACAGGCTTTTTCAAGCAAAAAAGAGGTTTGGAGGCAAAAAGGGTTGAAATCGTAAAACATGCATGCAGAACATCCAACTTTGAAGGGTCATATCTCTCTCCTCATATTGAACCACATTTTGATCCATATATAATCGGAAAGCCCCGGGAGTCTAGTTTCCAGCAATTTTTACATATTGTAATTTTGAGTCTTCTAGAGGAAGTTATGACTATTTTAGTTACTACTGCACAGGACCCGTGAACTTACCCTCGAACTGAGTGCCAAAATGTAGTGTGCTGGTAGCCTACCCGTACACTACTCCCGCATTGTGCACTTTCTATCTTTCGGGAATAGCCAAATAACGGGATTTAGGCAATATTTAAAGGGGCAATGTTGTCCTTTCATTCCCAGACCATGCTCTAGCCTCACAAGCCTATAAATACACCACTTTCTTCAAGACCCAAGGATTCATTCATTCAGTTACCCATTCAATACACAAATCCTCTCCATTTCATCTTCTTCAACAAATCAAGAGAGAGAGGAGCTTCAAATGGAATCCATGGATTGCCTCTCCACCACTACCTTCTACCATTACCCATCCATCTTTGAGGAGGATTCAAGAGGAAAGAGCCATCCTTTCTTATCTATGAGGAGGAGAAGCTTCATTGGAGGATGGAGACTTGAGATGACAATTGGGTTTCCCCTTTTACTTTTCTTTTTGTTATTTTCTTCTTCGATGTGTATCCCATGAGGGAAATATGTAAACCCTAACACTAGTTCCATTTATTTGATTGACTTGTATTGGTTTTCTTCTTGTTTTGTCCCATTCATTTGCACTTAATTGATTCTTGACTTGTATTAAGTAGAATTGACAACCCAACTCTTGATGCATGTTTAGGGATATCTCTTGTCTTTACATTCTTAGCATGTAGAGTAGAAATTGATGTGTGTTTATGATTAGGATTAGGAGTAGATTAACATAAAGTAGGAGTAGATTAGTTAAGCATCCCATGATTTCTCATATGTCGATGGATTATTCGAAGTGCATGTTTTGGATTGATTATAGTATTTTTGGTTGTTTGGGTGGAATTCATGAAAAGCACACACCATGCCTTTGTGGGTTTCGGTTCTTGCACCTTCATGCTTACTTGACCCTTGAGCGTTGTTCGCGCGATACACCCTCGGTCAGTAGAAATTGAGGATTGCAACTCTTGGCCGTTGCTCGTGAGATACACTCTCGGCGAGTAGTGATCGAGGGTCCATTTATGCTTAATGCTTCCATTGTTTGTTGCTTACACGTGACAAGTGAGTAGTAACCGATGGTCGATCCTTTGATTTGATCCTTTTATATTTGTACTTAAACGCGGTCCTTAGTAGTTGCTCATGCGATACACTCTTGGTGAGTAGAGATAGAGGACTAGTTGACTCTCCCATTTCAATATCTAGAGATCGTACTAAAAGCTAGGTTGAACCCATGCTAGGAGTGTCGATACGGTTAGTTATTATAGGTGGCACGAATGTTTTAGTGGTCATGAGTACCTTTTGTGTTCATTTTCTTGCATCTCTTCTATCCACCCTATTTTTGTATTTATCACTTTAATCACCATTCTCATCTCTCCATGTTCTCTTATTTTTCTTATCTTTATTTTCATGTTTTTTCTTTCACACACACACATACACACACACACTCAAACGCTTACACTTCACACACACCACTCTCACCCTTACCATGTTCTTATTTACATTGATTTCAATAACCACTAAAACGTGAGAAAATCGACAGATGACACCTCCCTGTGGACGATACCCTCGCTTTCCGTTTTACTAGTTTTAAAAACTATAAAGCACATTGCGTAGGACTTTTTATAAATATGTTTTGATCAGTAATTTGGTAACGACACCAAAAGCGAGTATCACTCATCATGTAACGGAACATGGTGAGAGATTCATATAGATCATGGCCCAGTCCTATATGATCATATCAAATAAGGTGCCTACATTCTCATATCACCATATGAATAGTCTAGGTTAAGGGTACCGTATATTACGGAATGGACCTCAGCTGTAGATTAACCACAAATAAAGTACCCAACTTTATTTGCTATCTACAGACTCTTTAGATTTAGTATCTCAAATTGAATTCCTCTGTATATGCCACTCATATACTCAGTTAGAGATTACAGCAGGCAATCTTGGATGTTTAGTACACATGATATAAATGCATGAGACAGATTTATATAATGAATAAACTACTTCTTTTTATTAATGTTTCATTCGTATTTACGAATTACAAGCTTTAGGGCATAAATCCCAACACGAACGTGGTAGAGCATATTAGAACTCATATTCCCGAGATAGACTTCCTAAATGATCAACTAGACTCTCCCTTGTTAGGTTTTGAGTATGTTGACATTATTCCATATCAAGACGATATTTATTATGTTTTGATTAGTTGTCTAAGTTCATTGTTAGTTAACCTGCAAAGAAGAGTGACAAATCATCAAGGAAAGAGAAGTCTTCAAGAGGAACAAGCTTTGTTGCATATCAAAGATATATCTAGACCTCATTCCACTTGCAAAGCGTTTAGGCACACACACACACACACACACATTGCATAACATTTATATCCCTACATTGTTTTTATCAATTGGTATAACAGATACACACACTTATTATTGTATTTACATGCAATAGATTTAAATTGACAAATTTTATAAAAATGCATGTTCTAGGACTATCTCTAGGAAATGGCATACTTGTGTGTTCTTGTATTTGTTTGTTTATGTTTTATTAATATCGAACTTGAATATGTTCTCATATTATTCCTTATTAAGTTTCGAATGTTTTGGTTACTCATTCATAAGTTTTCGAGTTCCGAGTTGGAAGTTACGAAACTTTCTGTGTGTTTATCGTGCATGGTTTTCGTCCTTGTGTATCGAGTCGATTTCCATGTTTTTGGTTGAAGTTTCGTAGACTTCTATGTCCATGAGAGATTCCCAGTTTGTAATCGGAAAATGAATTCCAAACTGAGTTCAGAGGCCAGAAAACAGTAGAAGTGCGCTAGAGATTGCATAGGAAGAGTAGGGTGGCAAAATGACACAACACCCCCTCTCTTGTGGAGGCACGTGGTCTCCACAGGAAGGGAACCACTCGGCCCCCATGGAGGCCACGCACCTCAATAGGAAGCTTAGGTGTCATGGTGTGGCATCCCACCCATGGTCCCCTTCTCTCCATATCACTTTCCTCCATTTCTTTTAAATATTCCCTATCCCTCTCATTGTGTTCTAAGAAGAAATATGTGCAGAAATTTTTCTTTGATTTTCTGTCAATTTCAAATCTTCATATCTCACTCATATCTCAACGAAATTAAGTGATTCAAAAAGTGAGAGAATTATCTTGAAGTCTTCTGTCTTTTCCAAGTTATTTGAAAACAAAGTGTTCAAGTATTTTTGGTGTCTTTCTTTAATTTCGTGGCTGCGCACACTTTGACAAGGTATTTGTTTATCTTTTGATTTCTAAGCTTTTAAATACTCAAATATCTTGGGACTTCTTCCTATTTTAGTGTTTGTGACTTGGAAACAATGGTGTTAGAAGATAGAGCTTCAATTATAAGCTAGATTTGTCTAATTACAGACTTGAATGTTGTAAGGACCTCGATTTTATGATTCGCTTATTTCATGACAAACCACACCACATTGGGGATGATTGTGTAATGGGTAGCTTAGGTCCGTGTCGGCAAGCTTCCAAGCATCTCCATGACTTCAAGAGCAAAATGTATACTCACTTGACTTTGTCTCTTGAAGAGTTTAGGTGCACACACACACTTCATGCATGATTTATTCATCTTACATTTGTTTTCTTTATTGTGTATTTATGTGCATCAGTTACACAACTCACACGAGTACGTCTTTGTTTGTCTTTACGTGTGGTTGTTTTGTTTTACGTTTTCCTTGTGTGTTCGGAAACGTCCTCACTCGCACGATGGTGTGCTTGTGTTGTGTCCGCGCATGCACGTTGGTGTGCTTGAGTATTAGCACCATTTGTGACCATAGAGAGGCTCCATTTGTGCTCTCTTGGATTGGTATTTGGTTACATGGTCTTATACCATGAGTTTGGGGATTTTTGTTATTGACCAATTCTGACCTTTGGTCACTCTTTTGACCATATATAATTCTACAGATATCCAAATCTTGTTTTGTTAATTTGAGTAGAAATTAGACTTCTATACCTTTCCAACGGTATATTATACGAAACGTTTCGATGTCGTTTGGTCACATTTTGGGTCGCTCGAACTAGAGCTGTTGTGCTGTCACGTTTTTTTACCCGAGAGAATAGCGACCTTGAAGCGACCTGACCTCCTGGTCGCCCTAAGGTCACTTTTTGTAGCCAGAAATCAGTTTTTCCTTATCCAAAATGTCGTGGCTTCACTTTGATTATATAAATACATCATCTTCTTCCCCAATCAGACCTAGAGCTCTGAAATATACATTCCTAGTGAGAGATAGATCTCCCTTAGAGAGAGAAAGATCTCCCTTAGAGAGTGAAAGCTTCAAGCTTTGTTCCTTGACTCTCAAAACCCCAAAACCCATCTTCATCTTACATTTCTAACATCATTCAAGCATGGGTTTTCATTAATGTCTTCACTTGGTAAGTAGAACTATCATTCTTGCTCATTTATTGTTCTAGCTTATCAAGACATGTCATTTATTTCTTAGGTTAGCAAATCTTCATGTTTATTGTATATCATTTTAAGTTATGACATGTTTTGGGTTTGTATTATGATAGCAAAAATTTAGGACCGTATTGCCCTTCTAGCAAAGTCTTTATGCCTTACATCTAGACCTTGATTTTATGCCTCATTGATTGCATTTGTTGATTGCATATTTATTGCCCTTGTTATTTATTGTGACAACTTGTGTTGGTTGGACTTATTTGACAATTAGGTTGCTGGAATCCCTTTGCATCTAATTGAGTCCTTATTTATGGGCATGTAGGCATTGTTTGATAACTAGGTTGTTTAATTGCATTATAACATCTAGTTAAGCATTTTGTGTTTGGTCTTGCACATTATTGCATTGAGTATATTGTCATATATACAGTTAGACTTTTATACTCTTCATTGAGTCAAAGTCTTGTGGCTTTGGGGTGAAGTTGCACAAGCATTCAAGTCTTGCAACCAAGGTGTGGTTAGCAAGCATTGGTCAAGTGCCACTGTAAAAGGCCTGCGGGGTAGAGTAGGAGGTGCTCACTGCCAAGAGTAGTGGATCAGGGGATATCTCTAAGGATTGAACCAAGAGTGGCGAGTGGTAGTGTCCATAGCCTAAGGTTATCGAGAGTGAGAGTCCGAGTATCACTTGAGGGTGTAATCTTTTATTCATATAGTGGATTTCTGTGATCGTGTGTGGCTAGAAGGATAGCCCGTGGTTTTTCCCTTGTTGAAGGGTTTCCACGTAAAAATCAAGTGTTCTTTATGTTTTCGCACTTTATTCTTGATTTTTATTGTTTGATTACTTGGGTTAATTGTACTTAATATTGACTAATCGAAAAGTTGGTAATAATCGTTTAACAACCTATTCACCCCCCTAGGTTGTTTAGACACACACTTGAGTTGTATTTTCAAATGTGATTAAGGTTTTCTTAAATCTAAAATTTCACATGTTTGGGAGTTGTATTGTGACTAGCTTATATTATAAGGCTGTTTGTGTGTTAATTGATTATTTTGTGAATATGAGTTATAAATATTTGCTAGAGAATTTTGTTGAATATATTTTTGGATTCTAGCATTTTTTTTTTGTTATAGTTCTAAAGTCTTGAACATGTACTTATTGAATTTGTTATGTTTCAAGCTTTAGTTTGCATGAATAATATCTAGGATTTATTTGTGATTTGATTAAATTGCATTTTCTAGGTTTTTGGTCATGTATAAAGAACTAGGCAACTTTGTTTGTGATCTTTGATGCCAATGTCTAGCTCTCCATGAAGTGTACCTAATCCATACATTTCATATGTGATTTGCATCATTTTGTCTGATGTTAAGTGCTTGGATTAGAATGTAGAAAAATATACATTGTGTGCTCATTGATCATTTCTAGTTTCTATAGTATATCTTGAGCATATATTCTATGTTGCATATGTTTACGTTTGCATAAATTTGATCACGTTAGAAAGACCTTGCGAAAGACATGAAGTTTCTTGTTGGAATGTAAAGTTCTAACTTGAGCAAGGAAGTCTTGACTTGGATTAGGGAGATCCAGAAAGTTGAGCAAGTAACTTTCTAGAGGAATGTGAAGTGTCTTGGATAGAAAGAGATAAAACTTTCATTAGAAAAAGGCCTGTGGGTAGGTTAAAAGGGATATCCAATAGGAAGTAGACAATCAGAAGGATTGGTCACTTTTGAGGGTTTACTTTTATCCAACTAGTGAAATGTGGTGTTTCCGGTGGTTGTGAAATCAACCCGTGGATGTTTCCTCTTCAGAGATTTACCACATAAAAATAACATGTCAAATTGATAGTGCTCCAAATGTTCAGATTTTATGCTCCCTTTACATGGTTTTTGTATCTGTTTTACGAGCATTTTAGGTGTTTAACGTTGTAAATAAGTGTTTTCAGGTATTCTTAGGCTTTTGAGGGCATTTTGGTCCAGAGTTACAAAAAAAAGGTAAAAAAGGCAGAAAAGAGAAGAATCCCTGCCTTTGCGGGAATAATCTCGTAGAGCCATCCCATGGAAGACATCTGGCTAGTTCATACTCTCTGTCCTGTGAGAATGAAGCCGCGGTAATGAAGCCATGGAGGATGCAGCGAGTCCAAACCCTCTGATCCACGGAGAGGAAGCTGCTAGTAAGAAGTCGCCCATAAGCCCATGAGATTTGGAGACTTCATACAGTGAGAATAAACTAGTGAAAGCAAATATGTGGGAAACTATGGCGATTTCAGACCTCCTGGTACATGTGAATAAAGCAACGGAAAGAATCTGTGCAAAAAGGGAAAGGTAGTTCCGCGGGTTGCATTCCCACAGAACCCGCGAAAGGAACCCGTAGAGACATCTGATAAGCTGCAAGTGGATTCTAACCACTTATAACCCATCACATCATCTCTTTTTGATCCCACTTGCCTGACTCAACCATCAAGGTCGCACTTGCCCCTTGCTTGCCCTTTGGAGTGCCTCACCCATACACATCACATCTCATAACTCCTTTGAGCTATTAAAGATATGAACTAACCACACTTATAGATAAAATTAATTCTCTTAAACTTAGGAGATGAGTTAGCATTTATTAGTGCATTTTATTCTTCAACCTCCAATTAGTTTTCTTGGCATTTTCTAGGAAACCAAGCACCTATTTTGGTACCTTAGTTTAGATTACTTCTAGTTTCTATAGAAGAGTTTGTTGTTTGGATTGCAAAGGGGAACATTCTTCATTGCAAAAGTCACTAATCAGTGATGTTTTCCTCTTTAGTATTTTCTTGTTCATTTCATTCTATATGTAACTAAACCCTCTTTGTTGGGGGTTAGATGTAACTCTTGTAAATAACCTCATTAAATAATTGATCGCCCTGAGTTTGTATATGTTTTGAGCGTCTAATTCATCCCTTTTGTGTCCATTTTGGGACATTGTTATCTTTTAATTATCTCTTTAAGTGCTTTGCAGGTATTTTTGTTATTCAGGAGAAATTTAGAACTTGATTAAGAATATGGGTGAAAGTGAAGTTAAAATTGCATTTTTGGAGCAATCTGCGAGTTCCACCTCGTAGAATAAAGTCGTAGATCGAGTCCAGAAGACTCTGCCAATTCAAGATGCGACATTGTTATAGCAGAACAAATCTGTGAGTTTGTACTGCGAGATACAACTCGCAGACCAAGTCAGCAGATTAGAGGCAAAGGTCACTGCGATAAGAAACTGCGAGTTAGATCTAGCAGAAAAAGGTAACAGCCAAACAAGATATTTTTCTACGAAATCCTTATTGCGAGTTCTATCTAGTAGTTCAGTTCCAGAAAAGATTGCGACACACTACTACGAGTTCGACCTCATAGAATAATCTAGCAGTTAAGTTATAGAAAAGACTGCGGCACAAGATTGCGAGTTCGACAGTGCAGAAGCAGCCAGCAGATCAGCACCAGGAGACGCTGTGAACAGTGACTGCTTCGTCGATATCGCAGATTGAAGTCACAGTACAAACACGTATGAAGATTTGTGAGTTAGAACCAGCAGAATGAAGTGGCAAATCATGAGCCGACTTAACTGCGACTTGACTCTGCTTGACCCAAGTCGCAGAATATGTTCACAGAACCCATTCCACGTCACCTTGCAAGTGGATCTCATCCAAAACTTTTCCCCAATATATAAAGACACTTATCTCTCCATAAAGTGTGTGATCTTCTTTAGCTAAAGTTAGAAACACCCTTTTTTACAATCACTTTTTCCTTTTGATCTTGTACTTTAGATTAAACACTATAGATTTCATAACATAGAGTTAGAATCTTCTATTTACTGGCAAGTTAGATCTACTCTTTGACAATCAAGCAAGTTTTTGTTGAGCAAGCTAGAAGGGAGCATCAAGATCATCATGAGCCTTCTTTATCCGTCTCTTTACTTTACTTGTACTTATTTGATAATGAGTGGCTAAATCTTTTTTGTTGAGGATTTGATGATTGTATATATGTGAACACTTTAAGTAATAACTATTCTATCTCTTTATCTAACTGAGTTTGCACTTATACTTAAAAGAATTGCATGTTGATTGTTGGTTATGAACTTTACTTAGCATCTAAGCATGAATTGTGTGCATGGATAATGGATCCATCTCTTGGTTGAGTAATCTTGAGTAGGTTACACTTGAAACTCTTAAACATAGATCCTTAATTGATTGAAAGTAGGTTGTGAACTTTGCTATTAGCATTTTGCATCATTATCTTCTCAGCATATCTTTATAATCTTTGAACTAAACATTTTACAAGCAATTTCTCTATCCTTTAGCATAATCTTTAGTGAGTTATACTCGATTAGTCACCAATAAAATGCAATAAGTTTCTTCATGGAACGATACCCATAATTGTGTCTACTATACTCTACAGTAATTCGTACACTTACGAAGGGTTAACTAGACTCGTGCACTCCATGTACAATCAAACACAAATTGTTTCACTTGATTTCAAAAGCAATTTGTGTTTGATTGTACATGACTCTCTTCATAAGTTGTTTGAGAAATTATATGTGTAGAGAATCAAGTATACATGATGCTTGGCTCTCTAAGCTTAATTGAATAGGAGGATTGAACAAGGGTACATGGCCCATGTAATATCCGGACTTAGTAATCTCACCTAATTCTAATCTTTCATGGGTAATCAAGACTATTCATCCTAGGATTGTTTGCATGTGATAGATTAAGCATTAACCTATACATGATGGATTGGTGATTTTTAACAAAGAGATGTGTCCCTTATGTGATAGATGTTCTTTCATTGTATAACCAATTGTGGGTGGCCAATGCTATACATGATGGTTTGGGCACTCACAAGAGGTAAATAATCACTCCTATATATCCTAGGGTGGTTACATTAGTTAATGACAATCATTGTGAGTTCATTCTTTACCTATTGTTTGCTAGTTGAATTCATCAATTTCTTAATCCACATATCACATATCCATACCTTTCTAGAATAGTACATTTTAGTGCATTTTAGCTTAGTTTAAATTTTAGTTTTACTTCTTCTCCAAAACCATATCAATTTACTTTTCTAGCATTTTTAACTAAAGCATTAATTTACTCATAACCATCACTCGATCTCTGAGGAACGATACCCATACGTGCCACATACTAGTTTTATATTTGTTTGAGTTCATCTTGGGATCTTATAAATTTGTTTGAATAGTGCATATCACGGCATATAAAATATTGCGCCAACCCATTATGTATAGGTTGATGCTTAATCTATCACATGCAAACAACCCTAGGATGTATAGTCTTGATTACCCATGAAAGATTAGAATTAGGTGAGATTACTAAGTCCGGATATTACTTGGGTCATGTACCCTTGTTCAATCCTCCTATTCAATTGAGCTTAGAGACCCAAGTATCATGTATACTTGATTCTCTACACATATAATTTCTCAAACAACTTATGAAGAGAGTCATGTACAATCAAACACAAATTGCTTTTGAAATCAAGTGAAACATTGAATATAACCAATGAGATAGATTTTAATAAAAGATATTGAGTTCATTACAAATACCCATATTTATGAGTGAATCACATCAATCCCTTAATGGGATTTAACTACTCATAACAAATGGAATACAAGAATAAAAAGGAGGGAAGTACAGAGGACCCATGTAGAACCTTCTTTCTTCAAGCTTCAATCCACCTCCTATGTTCTTATGAGTAGCAATTGATGAAGATGATGATGGGTTTTTAGTGAGAAAGGCTTTTCTCTTTGATTCCTTCATACCACAATGTGTATCTTTAATTGAGCATTTTCTTTTACAGATGTCAGGAAAAACTAATGGGGTTGCGAAAAACAAGGATCAAGCAAGAAGAAAAAGCTACCTCCTCTACCTCCATGCACATTAAACAAAGATTTCGAAAGGCGAATGGAGTATTTTGGACGTAATAATATTGTAGAAGAGCGAGGCATTTCCCTATCAAAGCTTGTAGGCACCCCAATCCCTACCAGATTGCAAGAGCGGGGATGGCAATCTTTTGTTAGCACACCGCCCCGTTCCTCTTAAGCTACTCACCGATGATGTATCGCATGAGCAACTACTAAGGGCCGCGTTTAAGCACATATATCAAAGAGATTAACATAAGATCGACCAACGATCACTACTTACATGTCACGTGTAAGCAACAACCAATGGAGGCATTAAGCATAAATGGACCCTCGACCACTACTCGCCTATAGTGTATCGCACGAGCAATGACCAAGAGTCACGATTGTATTTGATTTCTTCTTGTGTTGTCCCATTCAATTGCACTTAATTTGACACTTGACTTGTATTAAGTAAGATTGACAACCTAACTCTTGATGCATGTTAGGGATAGCTCTTGTCTTTACATTCATGGCTTGTAGAGTAGAAATTGGTATGTGTTCATGATTGAGATTAGGAGTAGATTAGTGTAATTTAGGAGTAGAGTTTAAGCATCCCATGATTGCTCATATGTATTTTCTTTATTTGATGTGTATCCCCATTTGGGAAATATGTAAACCCTAATACTAGTTCCATTTATTTAATTGACTTGTATTTGATTTCTTCTTGTATTGTCCCTTTCAATTGCACTTAATTTGACACTTGACTTGTGTTAAGTAGGATTGACAACCTAACTCTTGATGCATGTTAGGGATAGCTCTTGTCTTTACATTCATGGTGTGTAGAGTAGAAATTGGTATGTGTTCATGATTGGGATTAGGAGTAGATTAATTAAGCATCCCATAATTGCTCATATGTATTTTCTTTATTTGATGTGTATCCCTATTTGGGAAATATGTAAACCCTAATACTAGTTCCATTTCTTTAATTGACTTGTATTTGATTTCTTCTTGTATTGTCCGATTCATTTGCACTTAATTTGACACTTGACTTGTATTAAGTAGGATTGACAAGCTAACTCTTTATGCATGTTAGGGATAGCTCTTGTCTTTACATTCATGGCGTGTAGAGTAGAAATTGGTATGTGTTCATGATTGGGATTAGGAGTAGATTAGTGTAATTTAAGAGTAGATTAGTGTAATTTAGGAGTAGATTAATTAAGCATCCCATGATTGCTCATATGTCGATGGATTATTCGGCGCCATTTTGAACGTGCAATATTTTATATGTCGTGATATGCACTATTCAAACAAATTTATAAGATCCCAAGATGCACACAAACAAGTATAAAACTAGTATGTGGCAAGTATTGGTATCGTTCCTCAAAAATCGAGCAATAGTTATGATTAAACTAATGCTTTAGTTAAAAATGTAAGAAAAGTAAATTGATATGGTTTTGGAGAAAAAGTAAAACTAAAATGTAAACTAAGCTAAAATGCACTAAAATGTACTATTCTAAAAAAGGTATGGCTATGTGATATGTGGATTAAGGAATTGATGAATTCAACTAGCAAACAATGGGTAAAGAATGAATTCTCATTAATTGTCATTAACTAATGTAACCACCCTAGGATGTATAGGCGTGATTATTTTCCACTTGTGAGTGCCCAAACCATCATCATCCTCATCTACTCAAGGATATATAGGAGATTGGATTCAAGCTTGAAGCAAGGAGAATGTCTACATGAGTCTTCTCTATCTCTCTTCTCCTATTTATTTTAATTCATTTGTCATGAGTAGTTAAATCTCATTAAGGGATTGATGTGATTCACTTGTAAATATGGGTATTTGTAATGAACTCAATATATTTTATTAAAATCTATCTAATTTGTTCTATTCAATGTTTTACTTGATTTCAAAAGCAATTTGTGTTTGATTGTATATGACTCGCTTCATGAGTTGTTTGAGAAATTATATGTGTAGAGAATCAAGTATACATGATGCTTGGCTCTCTAAGCTCAATTGAATAGGAGGATTGAACAAGGGTACATGACCCAAGTAATATCCGGACTTAGTAATCTCACCTAATTCTAATCTTTCATGGGTAATCTAGACTATTCATCCTAGGATTGTTTGCATGTGATAGATTAAGCATCAACCTATACATGATGGGTTGGTGATTATTAACAAAGAGATTTGTCCCGTATGTGATAGATGTTCTTTCATTGTATAAACAATTATGGGTGGTCAATGCTATACATGATGGTTTGGGCAATCACAAGTGGAAAATAATCACGCCTATACATCCTAGGGCGGTTACATTAGTTAATGACAATTAATGAGAGTTCATTCTTTACCCATTGTTTGCTAGTTGAATTTATCAATTCCTTAATCCACATATCACGTATCCATACCTTTTTAGAATAGTACATTTAGTGTAGTTTAGGTTTGGGCACTCACAAGAGGTAAATAATCACTCATATACATCCTAGGGTTGTTACATTAGCTGATGACAATCATTGTGAGTTCATTCTTTACCCATTGTTTGCTAGTTGAATTCATCAATTCTTTAATCCCCATATCACATATCTATACGTTTTTAGAATAGTACATTTTAGTGCATTTTAGCTTAGTTTAAATTTTGTTTTACTTCTTCTCCAAAACCATATCAATTTACTTTTCTAGCATTTTTAACTAAAGCATTAATTTACTCATAACTATCGCTCGATCTCTGAGGAACGATACCCATACTTGCCATATACTAGTTTTATAACTCGGTTTATGGCATGTGTTCATTTCCTATTCTCTCACGCCAAGGACTTACAAGACGAATGTGTCTTTCGAGACGGCCACAATATTGCACTATATATAACATAACCGGTCGATCAGTGTGGCATGGATCATTCTGGCAGAGATCTTGGCAGTTGGAAGTAAGAAATTAGACAAGCAATCATTGATCTTCCCATGTCTAATCACTGAATTTTTTAAGCAGCAAGGGGTCGACCTTAGCAATGAGAGGCTTGAGTGGCCATAGGCAGATTTGGACATCAAGACATGGCGCACCTTGCAGATAGAACGGGATTTGACAAGTGGTAAGAGAAAGACCGGGAGGAAGAAGACTGCTCAATAAGGTGACAGTATGCATATAAATGAAGAGCAAGATGAGTACTATCAGGAGGTTCCCGTGCCAGAACTAGTAGTTGTGAGTGAACAGGCACATTGGGAACAGTTGATTAGAGGGATGTCTAGTCTTCAGACCTCAGTTGATTCACTTAAATCCACGTTCACCATAGAGATCAGGATTGTTAAAGATAATATGGAAGACCTGTGGACAAATGTCACAGAAATGAGGAAGGACTTGAACTTGATCCCGTACTCCAGAAGAAAGAAACAGGCCACGCGACCAGAGTTCACTTCAAGAGGTCCTACTCCTGACTTTCAAGCGGATATAGAGATATCGAGGAGAGAGCATGAGGAGAGTATTAGAGCACAGTTGGATCCAAAACGGAAGGGACATATGATAGAGGAGGATGAGTTAGATTCTGATGATGATTGATTGTTTTAGCATGCCATAGTTGGGAACTTTAATTAGAGATTGCTTTAGTTATCTAGGAGTGCATTTCACATTGTCATTTTAGTATTATTTTCTTGTTTTGTTTTATTTTAGGATGTTTTAGTTTGGATAATGGTGGATATTATTTTGTTTTTGGGATATTTAGCTTGTGATGATTTGAAATGTTAACCTTTGTGGTTAGAAATGGTGTTTAATGCTAGGTTCTTTATCTCTTGGATTCAACACACCGGCCACTTGCAAGTCTTGGAGGGATGAGCAAGCCAAAAGTGCTCATAAAACGGGGGAGAACCTACTCATTTTGAGTCTACAACTAGCTTCCACATTGGTTTATTCTATCCAACTTTAACCCTTGCACTTAATTTTCTATTTTTCTTTTTGAGCATATGTGGATATTTGAATGAATGCGACTATTCTTTGGTAAATATCAATTTTGGGTTTCATGCGTGGATATATTTGTGAATGAGAGAAGATGTCTATAATTGATGATACAATTTTGAAGTCCATATTATGAGTTGATTGATTTATTCTTTCTTGATGAGATGAGCCGAAGGCTTTTGTGGATATACAGGTTTTATTTTCATATAGTTCAACACGGTTTGGGGGTTTTGATTGCAAACATATACTTGTACATGAATGAGCATATGATAGAAATCGGTTTGGGGGTTAATTCCTGCTTTCCGACAATTTGGAACTAGATGCTTGATGTGGGTGAATTTTAAAGTTTAATTGCCATATTTACATAAGATGCCATATTTTGTGATGAGCCAGTGTTGTGTCTTTTATTTTGTGGGCATTTATTATTTGATTAGTGCCTAGGTTTTTATGTTGCGTCAGTTGGTGCGTGCCGCTAGGGCGGGCTCTCTTGTTTTCAACATTGAGGACAATGTTGAGTTTTGGTTTGGGGGGTGTAGACGCCTCTGTGAGTCGTTATTTTTTGTATCTTGAGTCATTTTTCATGTCATTTTTTTTTCAAATTTGCTGCCTAGCAAAATATTTTGAGCTTTAATTAGCTTAGTGAGATAATCTTGAGCAAAGTGTTTGTGGCGAATTTGTGTATGCTTTGTGTGCTTGTTCATAGCTCTTAGTCAGTTTAGGGGTCTCACTTGCACTACATGTTTTAGTCCCATCTTTTGGTGTCTAAGTTGAGGGGACTCGGTGCTCAAGCGCCTTGTTCTAATAGTGGAGACAACCCTTATGAGTTTCACAAACATAAGCCAAAAGTGCGAATTACGAGGGAAAATGTTTTTCGAATCTTTAAACACTTTTCAAACACCATGCATAGTCTCATTGCAACAAAATCATCACGTGTCATAGAACATGCATCATTAAAGTGGACTACTTGGCTGAAACTTTTATTCCCTTGGTAGATGGATTCTTTTAGGTGATGTTAGGCAATGTGTGTTTAGCTACTTTAAAATGCCAAATACTTCCCATCCAATAATGTGTGTGCTCCCAAGCCAATTTTGAAGCCAAACACATTTAGACTAGTTCATTCTACACCTATACTACCCATAACCCAAGCAACCCAAACACTAAGCCAACCCTCACTTGATTGATATTGTTAAGGCTTAGGAATAAATGTAAATGTCCTGTAATTGTCAAATGGCTTGTACCGAGGCAAATAAGTGTTGAGTGTAAAAATATGTGCAAAAGTCAAAGGCAAGAAAATAGAGCAAAGAAACAATCAAAAGAAAAGAAAAGAAAAAAGAAATAGAAGCAAATAAAAAATGAAAAAACAAGAGAAATTAGAAAAGGAATATGCTTCAATTGCCTTGTTTAATTTGTAAACACTGCTCAAAAGGGTAACAAGAGTAGTCAGTGATTGCACTTGGAATTTATGTAAGCCTGGACACCTTAATTTATATTTGTATTTAGAAGTGGTGTTACATGAGAAATTAAATGTTTAAACGTAGAATGTATTGCCTTAACTTGGTTGATTAGTGCATTGTTCCTAAATTACCATTCTTTCTAATCACCAATCACCTTAACCCCATTACAACCAAATGGAAAATACCTAGTTGATCTTAGGGGAAGTCTAACTTGGGAATATTTTTCGATGCATGCTCTTTCCACGTTCATGGCACTTGATTCTTTCATGAGACTGTTTCACTAAAAGAGCGTTTATCTCGTATGAAATGTATGCAACAACTTCGATTCCATTACATAAATTCTTTTTGCATACATATTGCATGAGTGTGAACCTAGGTTCTAAGAGGAAAAATAAGAGAGAACCCATGTGAGGATTTAGGTCGAAGCGAATTATGCTCAGGGCGTGAGAGTGAGTAGTTTCCAAGGCAAGGGCACTTAAAGCATGGGATTCGTGTCGTGCGAGTTTCCTCTTATGGTGCCTTGGAGTTATTTAGAGCATTTTGCATTAGCATCTTCCTTACTCCCATTATCTCTGACTTATCTATCAGTTAGTTGGCTTGCAGCTTATTTGTTTAAGTCTAGGTGTTTTTAGATCGAGTCATGTTTGCGTATTTAGAGTTATATTTGGTTTTGTTTGGAGTTTGCTAGAGGACGAGCAAATGTTTGGTTTGGGGGTATTTGATTGAGCCAATAATGTTATACATTTTGGCCCTCATATCCTTTCTCTTTGTTTTGTTCTTGAGCGTTTTTATGTGTATTTACGACTAGTTTGGTTTTTATTGCAGACTGAAAATACTATAAAGTTTGTGTCTACTAACCTAGAGGGGGAGGGGGAAGGGGGGGGGGGGGGGGGGGGTGAATAGGTTTTAGTTGATTTATTACAAACTTTTCAGCTTAATCAATTTTAATAATGCTACCCCATATTAGCAATCAACCAATCCAAAATAAACATGCGGAAAACAATAAAAACACAAGGATTGATTTATGTGAGAAACCCTCAAACTGGGCAAAACTCACGGGCTATCCTTCTAACCACACACGGTCCTCAAATCCACTATTTGAATGAAAGTTTACAACCTAGGTTGACCTCAAGTCACACCATACTTGGTTACTAACCCTTTCACTCTACCCAACGAGCATTTAATAGTGATCCTAGACCAACAAGCTTGTGCACTAATCCACTTAATCACAAAACTTAACAATTAATGAAGAGATTAAGCAACATATGTGAATATGTGATAATATTCTATCATGCAATTAATGCTAGGCTACACTAAATACTTATCTAGAGATTTAAAGATGTCAATGAGTGCAAATCCTAGATATCAATATCTAAATGCAAATGCATAAAGATTTAGCTAAAGGGCAGAATGGTCCTAAAAGATAGCTATTAATTATCAATGTTCTCAACCAACAAACAACAACTCAATCATGTTATAAATATCATTAAACATGAAGATATGCATTAAATACACATAAAAGAGCTAAACCTAGGCATACATGAACATAGAAGATGCAATGGTGATTTAGAACATGTTCAAGTTACCTAGTCAACAAAAGCAAGATGAATCCATGGTGAGATGATGATTGAAGGAAGCTAAATGCACATGGATTGGAGTTATGTTGAGTAAATGTGGGTTCTTGGGAGTTTATCTCTCTTAAGGAAGCTTGTTCTCTCTAAAAATGGCTTATTGAACTCACACAAACAAGCAAGGAAGAAGAGAGAACATATATGTAAGAACCCTAATCAAAACTGCGTCGTTTTGAACTTAGGGAACAAAATCCAGTCAATACTGCTCTGCGTACCTCGGCTCAGGCAAGTTTTCCAGACCGCGGTACACACATCAGTGCACCTACTGGCCAACACCGCTATGGAGGCTACTGTGCATGCAAGTGCATAGGCAGCAGTGTAGGCAACAGTGACCTATTGGACAACACCGCAACTTAACTGCTATGCGTGCAAGTGCACAGGAAGCGGTGCACGAAGCATGACCCTACTGAGGCATACCACTCTGTATGCCGCGTTGCAAGCATAGCTTGCCAAGCGGTCTAGGCCGTGCTAAGAGAATAAATTCTCTCTTTCAGGCAAACTCAACACACTAAGGAATGTGCAAAAATGTGCAAGTGTGGGGTGTGATAAATGGCATACAATGCATCATTCAATTATATTAAAATAAGAATATAATGCATGCAAGTGAGTGTGTGCGACTAGATCTCTTCAAAGAGAGTTAAGCATGCGATATACCTTTGAAGTGCTCTTGAGAAAGATGATGCCCTTGAAGCTTGGTCACACACAATGAGGCCTAGTCTACCCTTACAAAATAAATTCCCAATATGGTTTGTCAACAAAATGAGCCAATCAAAAATATGAGGAACTTACAATCTCCCCCTTTGGCTATTTTGTGACAAAACCATCACTCACAATTCATCCTCACAAATAAAGATAACAAAACAAGAGGTCAACAAAAAGTATTCTACATTACAAATAGATGCCTAGATCTAAGTCTTCAAATCTTCAAGCTCTTATAGAATAGTCATCCCTACAAAACAATGAGACTACACTTTCCAAGGCAAGTGTATGTGAGGTGATCAAGTGAAAACATAAAAGCAATCGTTTGCATTAACGAACAAAAAAAATGCAATGAAGTGCAATGCTAACTCTCCCCCTAAAAGAGTTACTCCCCCTCAACAAGATAATCTCCCCTCACATGCAAATCCCCCACATTTACTCCCTCTTTTTGTCATGAGATAGGCAAAGGAGTACCCCCAAACGGGTCATTTTAGCAAAGAGAGTTATTTGCAAGGTAAGTGCATAATCATATACAACAACTTTATGCAACTCAATTAATTGAGAGAGAATCAAGAAGGTTTGATTGTAAAGAGATGTGTGAGATTTTGCTTTGGATGCAAGACGTGCAACTTCGAGGCTCAAGCAAATGGTATTTGGCAAAGTGAACATCAAAAGATTTCCAAAGGAATTCAAACCAATTTGTACCCGATTGCCATAATGAAACAAGATATAGCCTTAAAAACTTGTAGCACACACAAGCAACCGTGTCAATCCTTAATGGTCAATCAAGACATGGATATAAAATCCTTATTAATTGAATGGATATAGAATCCTTATTGGTTGTTGTCTTGTTCAACTATTAAGAAAAGAGACAAGGCTAAGTTGGATGAAACATTATTATTTACTGCTTGGACATAAAGTCCTTACTGAGTTTAGCCTTGTGAAGTTGCTACCACACACATTTGCATACACATAGCTCATGCATAAAATATAAGCATGTCAAAATCAAGTTCGCATGTCATGGAGATAAATTATAGGTCATTAAATTGTACTTCCCAAGGTAATACCGGTGTCCAAGTCAGGTGGGACTTTTGTTAACGGGGTTTTTTGACAGGGGTCCAAAGAAGAATTTTCCACCAATTAACCACCTGGTAGGGACCATTCCCAGCTCCCAGGTACCTAGCATGATCGATACCCCGACCTTGGAAGAATCGATACCTTGTAGGGCCAGAACCTTGACTGTCTGTCTAACTAGATAAGGCACTAGAAATATGAACCAAGAAGAGCAGGTACATCTACCCTGACACCTGGTGAAGCAGGTACCGCGATACCATGCACCCAGTACCTCGTATATACCCGGTGCCTCTTACCTGACACCTAGGTACCGCAACATGTATCCAGTACCCCAGGGAACCTCAACATCTACCTGGTGCCTGAATACCTTGATATCTGCCTGTTACCCAGTACCTTGACATCAACCCGGAATCCACCATAGACAGGCTTCCTACTTGCCGAGTAGGAAGAATGTCGCCACGAAGCCACTAGCATGCTAGAACAAGCGCCACGCCAGTGAGAAGAGACTTTTACACCAGAGTATCTCGCCTGAAGGGAATAAGCGTGCAACACCATCTGACCTCATTAATGGCCATTCACAGCTCCATTAATGAGGGAATCAGTCAACTCTATTAATGGTGATAATCAGCCCCAATAATGAGAAGATCAGTCAACTCTTTAATGGCCATTCACAACACCATTAATGAGGGAATCAGTCAACTCTATTAATGGAGATAATCAGCCCTATTAATGAGAAGATCAGTCAACTCTTTAATGGCCATTCACAACACCATTAATGAGAGAATATTCAACTCTATTAATGCCAGGTCAACGTTCTTTTGATTGCTAATTAATTAGTGGAGTGGGCAACAAGAATCAGAACATATAAATATGAACATGTTCTCTCCACGAAGGGGGTTCGAACATCTCGCCAATAGGTTACAAAACATTATCTCTGGCCCAAAATTCTCTCCAACATTCTCCAACAGCCCTCCAACATCTCCATGTCTACAAGATATCTTCGATCCCTGATTTCATCCATTTCTCCACCAGAAATATAGTTCGACATTTTCTACCATTGTATCGACTACTGTACATGTCAATTTTCTCCATGAATGTATCGGTACCTAGTGGTACCCCTGTAATGGTGACCTACCAGGTCCCGGATTGTATTTATGTAAGCTCTCCAGAGCACCTCTCATGATATATATAAAGAAGGGTCTTTCTCCTTCCTATGGATACTGCCTGGGGGTTTTTCAGCATATGATCATTCGTGATGGTTTTTCCCCCTAGGTCAGTCAACCTCTACCAGAAGAATTGTCATTCTCCCATCTATCTCCTTTATTAAGCATGTATGTGAACTAGGCACCGACCCCTACTGGTTCTAGCTCTCATGTACCCCTCATTGTACGATATATAGGTTGGGGGAATTATGGAGGGCACTTAGAGAGGTGATCGGGTACCAGATCAGATACCAAGACCGAGTACCAACCTACTGCACCAAATAGGAGGGATGATTATTCTCCTACCACGGCATCTATCTCGCTTTCACCTTACCAGAACCACGGTACGAAGTACCTAACCCCCGCTGCAACCTCCGGGGTAGCGGGTTGAGGGTGTTAATTGAGATTTTCACCCAGAGTAGATTTTTCAAATAACTGGTTTATACCAGGCCAAGGGGGATAACATGATAACCTATCTCGAAAAAGTGCAAGAGCTGTTGCCTCGCTTCAAGGGTTTCAGGATTGAGCAGATACCTAGGCAACAGAATCATCGAGCTGACATCCTAGCCAAGATAGCTGCCAATGGAGGACAAGCGCTGCCGAAAGAAGTTCCGCTCCAGGTAATCACTATATCAAGCATTTCTGAAGGCAAGAAAGTAAACCCTTTGGAACGATTTCCTTGCTGGATGGATCCTATAGTGGAATATCTTCAATCAGAAAAGCTCCCAGAAAACCCCGATCAAGCCCGCAAGATTAAAAGAACCTTGGTTTGATACTGCTTGATAGAGGGGCACCTTTACCGCAGAGGTAGATTACTCCCTTTGCTCAGATGCCTACATCTTGAGGATGCGAGTTAGCCGTTGAGGGAAGTGCATTCCGGAGACTGTGGAAATCATATCAGAGGAGAAGCATTGGCTTACCAGGTGCTACGCATGGGATATTTCTAGCCGACTTTGCACCATGACGCAAAGCAGTTCATACAGTCTTGTGAACCGTGTCAGAAAACGGCCAACCTGCATCACTTACCTCCAGAATGGTCATCAACCATCAGCTCGCCATATCCGTTTACATTCTGGGGAGTGGACCTAATTGGGCCCCTCCCAATAGCGCCAGGTCAGCAGAAGCATGCAATCGTGGCTATTGATTACTTCACCTGGTGGGTGGAAGTAGAACCCCTCTCCAGAATTATTGAAGCAAACACAACAGAGTTCATCAAGAAAAATGTGGTTTGTCGATTCGGGACTCCAATGGTCATCATCACAGATCTGGGTAAGTAGTTCGACAATGCCAGATTTTGGGAATTCTGTGGAAGTTTGGGGATTGAACTCCGATTTGCGTCCGTGGCGCATCCCCGGACTAATGGCCTAGTGGAGGCTACAAACAAAATCATCAAGAGGCTCTTCAAGAAAAAAACTACAACAGAAGAAAGGAAGATGGGCTGATGAACTCCCGGACGTACTATAGGCATATCTCACCACCAAGAGGACCGTTACCGGGAGAAACCCCCTACTTGCTAGCTTTAGGGGTAGAAGCCGTCCTTCCTATAGAGCACAAGCTCGTTTCCTTCTTTGTGCAACATTTTGACCCCTATGGAAATGAGGACAAGCTGAGGGCTAGCCTGGACCTTCTAGAGGAGAAGCACGACAGGATAGCCGAAAGAGTAGCAGTTTACCAAAACCAGATTGCTCGTTACTTCAACAAGAAAGTGAGAAGTCAAAGCTTCAAGAAAGGGAATATGGTGCTCAGAAAGGTTACCCAGAATACCCGGAAGAGGTCGAACAGAGTGCTATCACCTAATTGGGAAGGTCCTTACCTAATCAAAATGGTGATCCAAGGTGGGGCCTACAAGTTGAATGGTATGGACGGACATCTAGTAGACTACACTTGGAATGCTGATCATCTCAAGAGATTCTACCCATAAATTCTGCAAGGCAAGTCGGCCAGGATTATTCCTAAACGACTGTCAGAAGATATTAGTAGTCATGAGTACTTGTATTCTTTTTTCTTTTTTTTCTTTGATCATCAATAAAGAAGGTTTCTTTCTCCATTTGTTCCTGCCTACATTTGTCTACATCCACCTGCTTTACGTCTCCAATTGAATTCCTCATGATTGTCGCTTTAAGACCAGGAGAGCTGCGTAACATTCTTGATGCCTTGGATCGGATAGATCCCTCCAAGAGGATCGCCATAAAACCAGGAAGCTGTATAGCACTCCTGATACCCTAGATCGGATCAGTCCATCTAGGAGGTTCGCCTCAAGACCAGGAAAGGCCATATGGCCTTCCTGTTGCCCTGGCCTGGTACTACCCCCCGCTAGGAAGGATGCAGTACGTAAGAGCATAGTTACCCGATGGATCAGACCTTGGCCGGGCACCACCCCCCGCTAAGAAGGATCTGGATAGTAAGGGCATAGTTGCCAGCTAGACCAAGGCCTTGGCCGGGCACCATCCCCCGCCGAGAAAGACTAGGTGCTAAAGTGGCCTTTGTTGCCTACCTGGATCTTGATGCCAGTGTTTATTCGCCATTGTTTTCGCGAGGATACCAAGATTCCTGCAAACAAGAATGCAAGGTACCCAAGTATGATCGCCTCAAGACCAGAAAAGACCATATGGCCTTCCTGCTACCCTGGCCGGGTACCACTCCCTGCTAGGAAGGATCCAGTGTGTAAGAGCATAGTTGCCCGATGGATCAGACCTTGGCCGGGCACCACCCCCCGCTAAGAAGAATCTGGATAGTAAGAGCATAGTTGCCAGCTAGATCAATGCCTTGGCCTGGCACCACTCCCCACAGAGAAAGATCAGGTGCTAAAGTGGCCTTAGTGGCCTACCTGGATCTTGCTGCCAGTGTTTATTCACCAATTTTTTTCACCAGGATACCACGATTCCTACAAACAGGAGTGTGAGGTACCTCGTACACCACAGTTTTCGCCAGAGTACCAAGATTCCTAAAACAGGAAGGTGAGGTACTGAGATTCACCAAATTTTTGATTCGCTAAAGCACCAAAGCTCCTACAAATAAAGGAGCGAGGTACCTAGTTTCGCCAGGATACTTCCCTAGAGACCCAGGTTCCATGAACTTGAAATCTAGGTACTCAATCATTCGACGAGGTTCCTAGTTTCGCCAGACTACTCGCCATACTGCCAAGACTCTCAAAACTAGAGTGCGAGGTACCATGGTACCGATCAACTGCTTTATGCTCATCAGATTTTATGAGTTACCAAGTTTTAATTAAGTCAAGTTTATGCTGGGGACTCTTTCCCGAGTCTATGCTACAATCAGAAGCGTGTGACTAAATTAAATTGACAGATATAGATGAAAGTGAGTTTTTCTTTTCATTGATCAAACCTGGGGAGCCCATCCCCCGATCACGGGCTATAAAAAGATAACATTATCTAGGTGTTACTGAATAAGGGATCAACCTGGATCAAGCATCCTCCTGCTCCTGATTGGCCGTCTCCTCGCCAGCTCCACCAGTTATGGTTTCCCCTCCTTCAATACTGGATGGAGCCCTGTCTACTTCCTGAGCACCTACAGCAACTAGAATTTCCATTGGAGATGGATCTTCTTGAAGCCCCCCTCCAACTTCCTCGATCAGAGCAGTCTGGCTTTCCTTTTCCTGGGCAGGGTCAGATGATGAGATAGGTAGGACAGCTTCTCCATCATCAGTAGCAAACCGATCTCTTACCTCCTTGCCAGACTCTACTGGAGAAGCAAAGGAGGTGGAAACCACTCCTCCAGCCTGAGCCACACCAACCTCAGGATTCTTCAGATCTGGAGCTGATCCAGCATTGCTTGGTGGAAGAAGGGAGATAGAGCCCTGGTCCGGTCCTCCTACTACTCCAATATCTCCAACAAACTATGAGGGCCCAGCCATATTAGAAGGTACTGCCCCAGCTAGCTCAGCAGCCTTTGCCATGATCTCCTCCTGGTTCCACCCAGCGATGTCACCTAGATCAAATGGAGGAGGGAGAGCTAGGGCCACCTGGTAACCAGTAAAAAAGTAACCGTCCCCGAAGGCAGTGTCTACCTGGGCATCTAGGGTGGTCATGTTGCCCCGAAGGGATTGGATTTCTTTCTCCAGCTCCACTATTCTCTCTTTCGCAATATCCCTCTCCTCTTTGCGGCGGAGGGATCTGAGCTTCTCCATATCCAGAGCATGCTGCATCCTCTCCCTGTCAACCTTCGCCTCGTCAGCCTCCTTTTGGGTATTCGCCAACGACTAGTTCAGAACTTCCATTCCCTGAGCGGCCTTAGGAAGCTCCTCTTTAGACCTCTCTAGCTCCACAGTAGCACCTCTGACTTGCTCCAGAAGAAGGCCAACCTGTTGGCTCATGGCCACATTGAATTTAAAAGCCTGATAAAAACAATGCACTTGTTAGAATATTCTTAACCTCTTACTTGAACAAAGGATTAAAATAAGACAGCTTACCTCAACTAGAAGGGCAGACCCCCTTCTAATTAGAAGCTCAGTCGGCATGGTGGTCATGACATCTACGCCCCCACCTCGGTAGGAAGCAATGAACTGGGCCAGAACTTCATCCTGGCTGCTGTCCTTCGACCTCGACCGTGCCTTATCTCGAGGTACGACCTGCTTCTTTATAGCAGAATCAGAGTTTTTCTCTACCGGTTTAAGGTGACCAGATACCACAATGGGAGAAACAGAAGAAGCTGAGGCACCAGCATCAATGGCTGCTGTAACATTAACTGGTCTTAGGGGTGAAACCTCTTGCACCCGGCTGGAAGCACCTCGATACCTCCCCAATCTGACTGTAAAAGCCTCCAGCGACCTAGCCGAGGTAGGAAGAAGGGGAGCTGGCGATCCTGATACCCCGATCGGGATTCCATCAGAGCTAGTATGTACTCCAACCCTTGCATCGAGATCGAAACTGATTGGGATCCTGACAGGGGAAGACGGAGGAGAATCAACAGTACCGCCTGTTTGGTGGGTCTCCATCTCAAGAACTGATAGAGATACTGCTGAAACTACAAAGATAACCAGAGTCAATATTCACAGAGTCAATAAAACAAGATAATATGAGCAAAGTCAGAAAAGTTTTCTACCTAGAGAAGCTCCGGAAATGCGAAGGTAGTGATCCACCCTCATTGTCTCTAAGGCCTCCGTGATGGGAAATTTCATGTTAATATAATGACGGGCCATGATAGCCCACAAGATTTTCTCCGATTCTCTAGATAACTTGCTCTTCTCCAACGCGGGCTTGCCACTGAAAATAGTGGGAACTCGAAACTCAGACATTTCGATATGAACCGAGCTTCCCCATTCACCTCCGAGGATGACCCATTCCTCCTTCCAGGAGGTATCCTTTTTCGTGGCCCCCGGTACCACAAATTGCAAGCTATTTTTCGCGCGGGCGTAGAATTGCCCCTTTGGACTTGGGGCATTAGCGGCAATCTGGAACACATATCCAATCTCATCTGGACCTGGTTCCCTATCGATGTTGTCCTTCTGGCATTGGTCCCTCCACAAAATGAGGAACCCCACCAAATGCCTCAAAAATCCTGGTGTCAACTAGAGGGGTGCTAACTGTAAGGCATGTAGCGCCCTACGTAAGGTGGGTGGAGGGGTAGCCTTACTCCATAATCGAAAGCTGCCGTATGAATCGGGACCTCGCTGGCAGAGGGAGAATACATATCATACTCCCGTGGAGGGATAGCAATAGTGATCTCTTTGGGGATATTGAAATCTCTCCGTAAACGTTTAATAGTTTCCAGAGTACTAGTAAAAGGAGGGACACATCGGTACTCATATAGAAGGGCCATTACCCTTCCAGCGGTGTCAGTAACTTCACAGGCTCGGTTCCCACCAATCCCAACGGCGCCTACTTCTTCACTCGACTCCTGGTCGACATCAACCGGAGTCTCAGAATTGTTCAAGAAACCTATCCCGATTGCGATGTTCCGATTGGAGCGGTGACGTTGAAAGGGAACGTCGTCCCCACTGTCATTGCTATCGCGAGCCCTCTTTCTAGGGGCAAGGCTCCCACCGGCCACCACGTCGCCATCGAAGAGCTGCTCAATGCTATCGCCACCAGATGAAGACATAGTGACAATTTCAGAGTTTTGATCTCTAAAGAAATGAGGGAAGTTAAAGGTTGAGGCTAGGTTTTCTGCTTGTTGGAAAATCTTAATCAGGAAAATTTGCTTGATACGAATCACTAGTGAAGGCACCAGAGTTTATATAGAGATGATTACTTGTAACGGGCAGAAAAATTGGTGAATCGGGGCACCTCACATTCCTGCTCTGGAAATATTGGTACAGTGGCGAACATGATGGAGAATTTGTTGGCAGCAAGATCCTGGTAGGCTACTAAGGCCATGTTAGAACTAGGTCTTTCTTAGCGGGGGGTAGTACCCGGCTAAGGCCTTTATCTGGCAGGCGACTATATCCTTGCTAACCAGACTCTTCCTGGCGGGGGGTGGCACCCAGCTAAAGCAGCAGAAAGACCATATGGTCTTTTCCTGGTCTTGAGGCGATTATTGGTGAAAATAAGACGATCATACTGGCAGCAAGATCCTGGTAGGCAACCAAGGCCGTTTTAGTACCAAGTCTTTCTTAGCGGGGGGTGATACCCGACTAAGGCCTTGATCTGGCAAGCAACTATGCACTTACTATCCAGACCCTTCTCAACAGGGGGTGGTGCCCGGCCTAGGTTTGATCCGTAGGGCAACTATACTCTTACATACTAGATCCTTCTTAGCAGGGGGTGGTGCCCGACCAGATCATCAGGAATGCCATGCTGCTTATCATGGTCTCGAGGAGATCCTCCTGGAGGGATTAATCCGGTCCAGGGCATTAGAAGTGCAGTTTAGATCTCCTGGTTTTAAGGTGATCCTCTTGGAAGGATTTATCCTGTCCAAGGCATTAAGAGGGCCATCTGGCTTTCCTTGAATTTAAGGCGACCATGATAGATTCAATTGGTGACACACAGTAGATAGGTGTAGATAATCGTAGAAAAAGTAGATGGAGAAAGAAAACCTTCTTTATTGATGATCAAAAAAGAGAATACAAGTACTCAAGATTACTAACATCTTCTAGTGTTTGTTACGGGACGGTATTGGCTTACTTTTACTGTATGGCTTATGGGTAGAACCTCTTAAGATGATCAGCATTCCAAGTGTGGTCTACAGGATGCCCATTCATGTCGTCCAGCTTGTATGCCCCACCTTGTATCACCATTTTGATTAGGTAGGGACAGACAGTACCCCGTCTGACCTCTTTCGGGTATTTTGAGTAACCTTCCTGAGAACCAAGTCCCCTTCTTTGAAGCTTTGGGCTCTTACTCTCTTGTTGAAGTAATGAGCAATCTGGCTCTTGTTGAACCAACCCTGTCCAATTTTTCCTCTAGAAGGTCCAGGTTGGCTTTTAGCTTGTCTTCATTTCCGTCAGGGTCGAAATGTTGAACCCGGAAAGAAGTGAGCTTATGCTCTATCGGAAGGACTGCTTCTACCCCAAAAGATAACGAATAGGGGGTTTCTCTAGTAGCGGTCCTTTTGGTGGTGCGGTAAGCCCATAGCACGTCCGGGAGTTCATCAGCCTATCTTCCTTTCTTCTGTTGAAGTTTCTTCTTCAGGAGCCTCTTGATAGTCTTATTTGTGGCTTCTACCAGGCCATTAGTCTAAGGGTGCACTACAGATGCGAAGCGAAGTTCAATCCCTATACTCTAGTAGAATTCCCGGAACCTGGCGTTATCAAACTGCTTACCCAGATCGTTGATGATGACCTTCGGGGTACCGAACCGGTAAACCACATTCTTCTTGATGAATTTAGTTGTCTTTGCTTCAGTAATTCTAGAGAGGGGTTCTGCTTCCACCCACCTGGTGAAGTAATCAATAGCCACGATCGCATGCTTCTACTGACCTGGCGCGGTTGGTAAAGGCCTAATTAGATCTACTCCCCAGAAGGTAAACGAATACTGCGAGCTAATGGTAGATAATCGTTCTGGAGCTAGGTGATGCAGGTTGGCCATTTTCTGACATGGTTCACATGACTGTACGAACTGCCTCGCATCATGGTACAAGGTTGGCCAAAAGTATCCTATGCGTAGCACCTGGTAAGCCAGTGCTTCTCCCTCAGCATGATTTCCACAGTGTCCTGAATGCACTTCTCTCAGTTCCCAGTTTGCATCGTCAGGATGTAAGCATCTAAGTAAGAGGAGTGACCTACCTCTGTGGTAAAGGTGCCCCTCTCCCAATTAGTATCGGACCGAGGTTCTCTTGATGTTGTGAGCTTGATCAGGGGTTTCAGGGAGCTTCCCTGACTGAAGATATTCCACAATGGGATCCATCCAGCATGAGAGTCGTTCCACGGGGTTGACTTCCTTACCTTCAGCTATACTCGATGTAGTGATTATCTGGAGTGGTACTCCTTTCGGTAAAGCTTGTCCTCCGCAGGCAACTATCTTAGCTAGGACATCAGCTCGATGATTCTGCTGCCTAGGTATCTGCTCAATCCTGAAACCTTTGAAACGGGGCAACAGTTCCTGGACTTTTTCGAGGTAGGTTGCCATGTTATCCTCTCTGGCCTGGTATAGACCGGTTATTTAATTAACTACCAGTTGCGAGTCATATTTGGCAAGGAGGTAATCAGCCCCTAGCTCAGCTGTTGTTCTCATTCCTACTAACAAGGCTTCATATTCAGCTTCGTTGTTGGTGGTACTGAACTCGAATCTGAAACAGTGACAGCACTCGACCTTTTTGGGGTTGGTTAGAATGATCCCACCTCCGCTTCCTGCTTGATTGGATGCCCCATTGGTATATAAGATCCAGACTTGATTGATAGGCCAATCTACAGGCTCTTGCTCCTTCTGAAGAGCTTGATTCAGAGCCAGGGTAGCGTCTTGATCGGGAATTGCACTGAATTCTACCACGAAATCCACAAAAGCTTGGGCTTTGATGGTTGTCCTGGCTTTGTAATTGATGTCGAACTGGGTGAGCTCAAGGGCGCACAACACAAGTCTTCCTGATACGTCCAGCCTTTAGAGAAATTGACGTAGAGGTTGATCAGTGACTACCACGACTGTGTGGGCAAGGAAATAAGGGCAGAGCTTCCTGGCAGAAACCACAGAGGCGAATGGGTGCTTCTCTAGAAGGATGTAGTTCCTTTCTGATTTGGTTAGGGCGCCACTCACGTAGTAGACAGGGCACTGGACAACATCTCCACATTCTTTTACCAATGCTCTGCTAACAGCGGTTTCAGATATTGCCAGGTATAATTGCAGTTTTTCTCCTGGTACCGGGCTAGCTAGCAGGGGGGCTAGCGAGGTACTTCTTCAGCGATTGGAAAGCTAGCTCGCTATCTTGGTCCCACTTCATGTTCTTCCCTTGTCTGATTACCTTGAAGAAGGGGATACACTTGTCAGTGAATCGTGATATGAAGCGGTTCAGGGCGGCAATTCGCCCGGTCAGACCTTGCACTTGTCTGAGCGAGGATAGGGACTCAAGATCTAGGATGGCTTTGATCTTCTCAGGATTAGCTTCAATCCCCCTCTCATGGACCATGAATCTGAGAAATTTCCCAGCTGCAACTCCGAAGGCGCACTTATCAGGATTCAATCGCATCTGATTTTCTCTGATTATCTGGAACATCTGAAGAAGGTGGTCTTGGTGATGTTCAGCTACCTGAGACTTCTTGAGCATATCATCGATGTATACCTCCATTGACTTTCCTATCAGTCCCTGAACAAACGGTTGACCAGGCTCTGGTAGGTAGCCCCAACGTTTTTGAGCCCGAAGGACATGACTCTGTAGCCTGTAGTACAGGCCCTGTCCGGTTATGAAACTAGTTTTATTCTGGTCAGCTGGGTGCATCATTATGTGGTTGTATCCTGAGAAGGCATCCATAAAACCCAAGAGCTTGTTACCCGCGGTTGAATCTACCATTTGGTCCATTTTTGGTAATGGGAAACTGTCTTTTGGGCAGGCGCGGTTGAGATCCGTGTAATCAAAACACATTCGCCACTTCACGTTTACTTTGGTCACCATAACTACGTTGGCGATCCACTTGGGGTACCGAGACTCCCTGATGAATTCTGCCTTTAGAAGTTTGTTTACATCCCCCTTACACTACAGCATTTCTTGCCTGGTTGAAATGCCTTCTCTTTTGTTTGACTGGCTTGAAGGTGGGATTTACCTCTAGCCTGTGAGCTGCTAAGGCAACAGGTATCCCCGGAATCTCCTCATGGCTCCATGCAAAGATGTCATTATATTCTCGTAGGAGCTTTATCAGATCTTCTTTTACCTTCGCCTTCAATGTTGAACCTATCCTGACTACCTTGGAAGGATCGTCTTTCCTAATAGGTATCTCTTCTAATTCCTCTACAGGATGGCCACTGGCCCATCCCTTCTCTTCCTCCTCCCTGAGAGAAAGAGAGAGTCTAGAGAGAGAAAGCTTCAAGTCTTGTTTTTTAACTCTTCAAAACCCAAACCCATGAGCATCCAAGCATAGTCATGCATCATCTTTAATTAATTGAGTGACTTGGTAAGTAGAACAAACTTCATCTTTAATGCATATTAATTGCAATACTCATCTTTTTTATTGAGTGACTTGGTAAGTAGAACAAACTTCATCTTTAATTAATTGTTCTATCTACTCAAGGTTTAGTATTTAATGCATATTAATTGCAATACTCATGCTTTGATTGCATATTCACATGAGTTATGACTTGATTGGGTTTTGTTTCTGATAGCTTGAATTTATGACATATTTGCCCTCCAGCTAATTAGGATTCATTGATTGTATTTGTTAATTGCATTTATTGTCCTTGACATTTTGTGTGACAACATGTGTTGATATGGCCTTGTTTGATGACTAGATTGTAGAATTGCATATCTATATCTAGTTAAGTCTTTATGTGTATTCAAATAGACATTGATATCTAGGATTCGTACTTATTGACATTCTTAAATCTCTAGATAAGCATTTAGTGTTGCCCTAGCATTGATTGCATTTTGATTATTCTTATATTCACAAAGGTTGTTTATCTCTTCTTTAAGAGTTAAGTCTTGTGACTGCTAGGGGTAGTGCACAAGCAAGCGAATTCATGCAACCAAGGTGTGGTTGGCAAGCAAAGTGATCAAGGATTCACTATAAAGGCCCGTTGGGTAGTAGTGGTGGGTTAGTAACCGAGAATCGTGTGACTAGAGGTCAACCTAGGTTGTAAACATCATTACAATAGTGGATTTGAGGATCGGTGTGGCTAGAAGGATAGCCCTTGGTTTTTTCTTTGTTGAAGGGTTTCCATGTAAAAATTAAGTGTCTTTAATTTCTGCATTTATACTTGATTTTATATTGTTTGTTTATTGGGTGAAATTTTTAATATTGAGTAATCAAGGAAACTTAGTAATTAACTTGATTAAAACCTATTCACCCCCCCCCCCCCCCTCTCTAGGTTGTTTGGACACACACTTGAGTAGTATTTTCAGCAAGAGTTAAAGCAATACAAGTGAAAGTAAGTAAAGGAATTAAAATGCTAAAATCAACACAAGAGATTTTTGCTTTGTAAAACCTCAAAATGAGGAAACATCCATGGGTTGATACCACCACCACTGGCAAACCATAATTCACTATGACGAATAAGAGATACACACTCAAAAAGCAATCAACACATGATTCACCCTCCAAGCTACCAACTCCTACTCTACCCTCGGGCCTAATGAACCACTTTTCCTACTTCATATCCAAGATGTGACTATCACACCTCTAGGAAGCAACTTCCTATCCATGACGCTCACGTCTCCAGAAGATTCCTTGCTTGCATATCCGAATCCTCCCGACCCTAGACAAAACTCCTTGCTTAGTTTTTCGGATCCCTCCGATCCTAACTAAGACGTCCTTGCTTGGCTATATAGATTAATCTCCTAGCCAAGTCTTTTTGCTCAAGTTAAAGATTCACTCACTTCAACAAGAGACTTCAACCTTTTTGCAAGGCAATGATCTAAGTGAAGTGCACACATGCAATCATGATGCAATCAGAAGCAAATAGAGTAAGTAGATCAAACACACTCTATGAAGATGCAGTTAGGGAACTAGATTAGGCTTTTAAAAATCAATCACAAAGATATCTGAAAATACTACAAACGTGTGTCCATTAACCTAAAGGGGGGGGGGGGGAGGGTGAATAGGTTTTAGTTGATATATTACCAACTTTTTGACTTAGTCAATTTAATAAGGCTACCCCATATTAGTAATCAATCAATCCAAAAATAAAATGCGGAAAACAATAAAAACACAAGGATTGATTTATGTGAGAAACCCTCCAACTGGGCAAAACTCACGTGCTATCCTTCTAGCCACACACGGTCCTCAAATCCACTATTTGAATGAAAGTTTACAACCTAGGTTGACCTCTTGTCACACCATTCTTAGTCACTAACCCTTTCACTCTACCCAACAGGCCTTTAATAGTGATTCTAGACCAAAAGCTTATGCAATCCACTTAGTCACAAAGCTTAACAATCAATGAAGAGATATTGCAACCTATGTGAATATATATGAATATTCTAATATGAAATTAATGCTAGGCTACAATTAATGCTTATCTAGGAATTTAAAGATGACAATAAGTGCAAATCCTAGATATCAATATACAAATGCAAAGCAAGTATATTTAGCTAGAAGGGTAAAATGGTACTAAATGCTAGCTATCAATGAACATATATTCTCAACCAACAAACGACAACTCAAGCATGTTATAAATACCATTAAACATAAATACATGCATTAAAAAAACATTTAAAGCTAAAACTAGGGACATAATAACACAAAAATTGCTATGGACATTTAGGGCTTGTTCAAAATACCTAGTCAATAGATGCAAGAAGAATCCATGATGAGATGATACTTGTGAGATGCTAGATGCTCATGGATTGATGTTTGGTTGAGTAAAGGTGGGTTCTTGGGAGTTTCTCTCTCTTAAGGAAGCTTGGTCTCTCAAAAATGGCTTCTTGAACTCACAAAAATGAGCAAGGAAGAAAAGAGAACATATATATAGAAGCCCTAGACAAAACTGCGTCGTTTAAACTTGGGAAACAAAATTCCTTCAATACCGCTCGGCGTACCACGGCTCTGGCAGGTTGTCCAGACCGTGGTATACACATCAGTGCACCTACTGAACAACACCGCAGTGCAGACCGCTGTGCATGTAGGTGCACAGGCCGAGGTATTGGCAACAGAGGCCTACTGGACTACACCGCGACTTGGACCGCTGTGCGTGCAAGTGCACAGGACGCAGTAGAAGAAACATGACCCTACTGAGGTATATCGCTCTGTATGTCGCGGTGCAAGTAGAGCTTGCCAAGTGGTCTAGGCGGCGCTAAGAGAAGAAATTCTCTTTCTAGGTAAACTCAACACACTAAGTAATGTGCAAAATGCGCAAGTGTGGAGTGTGGTAAATGGCATACAATGCATCATTCAATTACATGTAAACAAGAATATAATGCATGCAAGTGAGTATGTGCAACTAGATCTCTTCAAAGAGAGTTAAACAAGTGATATACCTTTGAAGTGCTCTTAAGCTTGGGAATGCCGTCGAGACTTGATCATGAACAATAAAGCCTAATCTACCCTTACAGTCAAATCCCCATGCGGTTTGTCAATGAAATAAACCAATCAAAATGTGAGGAACTTACAGTCTCCCCCTTTGGTTATTTCAAGACAAAACCACCACTCACAAAACTTCAAGACAAGAGGTCAAAAATATATATATATATATATATATATATAATGTTGTTTGAGTTGTGTTTGTGCAAGAAAGGAAAAAGCTTCAGGTTGGCAAGCAATCAAGTCAAGGTTGGAGTAATGACCAACAATCGAGGAAGACAAGCCCAGTACAACTCAAGAGAACAATGAGTGCCCTATTGCACTACAACAACTTTACTAAGCAATGCGGTAGCGCAACGATGACATATGTGGTTGATACAACCAAGGACGTGGGGAGTGCCGCGAAAGAGCATCAAGTGGATAAGAGGTCAGAGTGTAGCTAAAGGTTGTGTCTCTGCAGACTTCTTCCCAAAATTTGAAACTTCGGTATCGACTTTTCTCACTGTTTCTATCTTTTTAGATTACCCTTCTTTTATGAGTGTAGTTAAACGTTTATGGGTAATGTCCATACTGTTGAAGCATGTGTGAGTGAGTTGATTGGAGTGCACCGATATATGTGCTTAAATGCATTGGGAAGGGTTTGATGTAGTGAATTGTGCTTGTTGGTAAGGTTGTTGAAACTGTGGCGTAAACCGCTAGAGTGCTTCATGATTAAAATGCTATGCTTGTTTTCATTTTTATTTACTTCTGAATGTTTTATGATTGCACAATTTATTTTTCTCCTGTAAACTAAGTTCTTATCCCTCAATTTGTTATTATGTGCTTGAATGTGTGGGAAGAGCTAGGTTTGGGGGAAAATCTATTGTGGAGTTGTTTAGTTTGTTTTAGTTTGATTTTCTCTAATAAAGTGGTATTTCGAACTCTTATTGGCAATTGCATGTATTGGGTGTATCTTAGTTTCCTGAACTTTCTAATGGGTTCTATGAGTGTGTAGATTGTCTATGGCTGCTCTAGGAAGCGATTGTTGCAGCTTGTGCTTTAAGTGAGGTTTCTTTATCTCCTGGTAGGAAACAAAGATAACTTGCAAGTCTTAGAGGGACTAGCAAGCCATAAGTGATCATAAAAAGAGCGAGAACCTCTTCTTCATGAAAAAGAGCAGCAATTGGAGTTTGATAAGCCGAAGTGCCACAAACAACTTGTTGCCCAGACGATAAATAGAGCGCTTGTGGGAGGCAACCCACTTAAGTTTGCATTTCTAATTTTTCTTTTTCTCGTTTTTGTTTTATTTGCATTATGGAATAAGTTGTGGAAATTGTTGGTGGAGATTGTTTGGTATTACATTTTTGATAGATCACTTGTAAATGATGATATTTGATTTTCAGATATAATTGATTTATTCTTTTGTTGATGAATGAGCCGAAAGCTCTTATGGATGATTGTATGCGAGTGTACATATTTAATTGATATATATATATATATAGCCCAACTCGGTTTGGGGTTTGTGAGTGCATGCATTATTTTTGTACGGGTCTTGATTCATATAGTTAGATTTGGTTTGGGGGTTGTTATCCCCATTCCGTCATTTTTGGTAAATGCATGGTGTAGGTTTTAAGTAGAACTTATGTGCCTTTGTGCTTAATTTCTAATTCAATTGTTTGCCTTATTTTATCTGTGAGCCTTGTTTGAGTCATGTTAGGTAGACCGAGCTCTCTTGTCTTCAACATTGAGGACAATGTTGGGTTTTGGTTTGGGGGTGTAGACGCCTTGTTAAGTAATTTTCTTTTGTGTCTTGAGTCATTTTTGGTGTCAATTTTTCAAAAACTTGCTGCTTTGCCAAAATTTTCGAGCTTAATTTAGATTGGTGAGATATCTTGAGCATAGTGTTTGTGGTAAATTTGTGTATGCTTAGTGTACTTGTTCATAGCTCTTAGTCATTTTAGGGGTCGCACTTGCACTTCATGGGTTAGTCCCATCTTTTGGTGTCCAAGTTGAGGGGACTCGGTGCTCAAGCACCTTGTTCTAATAGTGGAGATACCCTTGTGAGTTCACAAAGACGAGCCAAAAGCGTACAAATACTAGGGAAAATGTTTTCAAATCTTTAAACACTATTCAAACACCATGCATAGTCTCATTACATCAGAAAATCATCATGTGTCATAGAACATGCATCATATATGTGGATTGCTTACCAAAGCTTGTATTCCTTTATTAGATGGAATGTTGGAAATGATCCTAGGCAACGTGTGTGCATAACTACTAAAATAGCCTAAACACATTTCCATGTCCCTATATGTGTGCTCCATTGCCAATTTTGAGGCCAAACACTAACCTTTCATTTGGAACCACATATAACCATATAGCCATAGCCAAACACAAACCAACCTTTTAACTGCCAATCATGTAGGTTGTGTGTTTGTGTAAAGTGGTTGAAAGGTGTAAAGCTCTAATATGTAAAGATAGCGTATACTTAGGCAATATTTGTAAATGTGCACGGCAAATGGCTCATAAATGTAAATGTGCAAAAACAAAATGTGCACTTATGAGCTCAAATTATCAAAATGTAAAAGGTGCAAAAGAAAATACAAAAGAAAAGAAAAAGAAAAAAAGAAATGCACAAGAGTCTTGAATGTTAAATGTAAAGTACTCACAAATCGGAGTACATAATTGTTGCACAATGTAATGAAAGTTAAGCCTAGACGCTAGTATTTTAAGTTGTTAAGTTGAGCTATGTATGGGTGAGTGAGTAAGTGTAAGCGTGATTGGTGACTTTTGAATTCCACTTCCTATTCTTTGTTCATCGCATTTCACTCCATGGCCCCATTATAACCTAAGGGAAAGATCTAGTTGATTCTTTAGGAAGTCTAGTTTGGGAATACGAGTTGAGGCATGCTCTTTCCACGTTCATGATACTTGATTCTTTCATGAGACTCATTTACTTAAAAGAGCTTTTATTCTATATTAAAAATATGCCATTAATTTGATTCAAATACATAACTTCATTTGCATACAGCTTGCATGAGTGTGAACCTAGGTTCCGAGAAGAAAAAGAAGAGAGATCCCATGTGAGAACCTAGAATCGAAGTGAATTACGCTCGAGGTGTGAAAGCAAGTAGTTTCCAAGGTAAGGGCGCTTAAAGTGTGGGATCCGTGTCGTGCGAGTTTCCCCTTGTGGTGCCTTAGGGTTATTTAGAACATTTTGCAATAACCTATGCATTACTTCCACTCTCTTTTGCTTATCTCTCTAATAGTTGGTTTTGCAACAGGTTTTATTTGTGTTAGGAAATTTTCTAGATAGAGTCATGTTTGTTTGTCTTGCGTCTTTTGGTTTGTCTTTTTGTTTGCTTGAGGACGAGCAAAGGTTTGGTTTGGGGGTGTTTGATCGAGCCAAAATTGTCATATATTTTGGCTCTCAATTCCATATCCTTTAGCTTGTTTTCGAGCATATTTTGGTGTCTAATGGCTCATTTTGTAGTGATTACAGGTATTCAACGGATTTCAGGAGCTGAAAATGGAAACTGGGACTTTCGGGCGAAAAAAGAGTCAAAGTTTAGTGGAAAAGTGCAAAGAGGCATAGTGCACGGGTCCCTTACCCGTGCAGTTACCCATGCACCAGGTGAAGAAAGATTGTGAAGAGCTTGTGCTCGGATAAGTCCGCGGGTCCCTACTTGCTCACATGTACCCGCGCACTACATGTTCTAGCTATTTTGAGAAGGGCAAAGTCATCCTTTCACGCCTATTTCGTGCCATAACATCTCAAACATATAAGTACATCACTTTGCCACACAACCAAAGAACCATTTATTGAATTAATCCATCCATTCCAAACTTCATCTTCTCCACCAAATCAAGAGAGATAGGAGCTTTAAAAGGCATCCATGGAGGTTTTCCTCCATGGATTGCCTCTCCACCACTACCTACTACCATCACCATCCATCTTTGAAGGTGTTGCAAGAGGAAAGAGCACCCTACCTGTTGGAACCCCATTCACTGGTAACGCAGCGGAAATATGTTTTAAAATTTTAATACAGATCATAAATGATCTGGAACCAGTGAACTTGAGACCGTAATTATTTTTCAGGAACTAATAATACATACAATATGTAAACTCAGAAAATTGTAATCAATAAAAAAATATATAGAACCTTACCAACGTTTGGAGGCTCCTTCACTTTACGATATGCTCCTGGTCTATATCACTGATCTTCCTAGCTATATCCCGGAACTGGTAACTGCGTGTGGGCGCATCACGTACTCAGGAACTTAGGAGGATGTAGAGAGAATATGAAGAAACTATTTCTTCCAAAGAGAAAAATAACTAGAACAATTCTAGTTCTTAAAAAAAATATTAATAATATATATATTTTTTCAATAGTGCAACAATTGCACAACACCTTTTTCTCTCTTTTCGTTTCTTTCTCACACACAACACTTGTGCTTTTTCTTTTTAGAAAATATCAAACGCACACACATTTTTGTGCTGATCACTTTCTCTTTTATTTTATTTTATTTTATTTAAATTCAAAATCAATTTTAATCAAAAAACAAATCAATCTAATCTTTTAAGATATCAAATATCTTTAAAGATATTGATTAATATTTATTTTATTTAATATGATTTGAATTCAAACTATTTAAATTCAAAATTCAAAATTTAATTTAAAAAAATAATAATCATATTATCATATTTATTCAAAAAACAAATATCAACAAGCATCTTCCATTTAGTGATTAATAACATGATAAATAATCTTATTATTTAATTTATTTAATCACCATTATTCATTAATTGAATAATCTCATTATTCAATTAATTCCCGAATAAATACGTGTCACTTTCATAACCCAATTAATTGGACTTTCCAATTAATTATCCGTGACCCTTGTTACCTAAATCGATCGGGCTAGCAAGGGGACCTAATGGACCCACAGTATTTTGAGCTCCAACAATCATTGGAATCATTAATTAAACTCTTTAATAAATAATCCTTGATTATTAACTCCGGTGTTATTCCACTAAAAACCCGAAGCTGCACTCTCTCAACTGTAGACGCTTTTACACCGACCGATACAACTCGGTGTCCTATATGATCACATCATACAAGGTGCCTCTATTCTCATATCTCATATGAATGATTCAAGATAGAATCACCATATATTACGGAATGGACCGCAGCTATAGATTAACCACAAATAAAGTACCCAGCTTTATTTGTTATCTATGGACTATTTAGATTGCACGTCTCTTACTGTATCCATCCGTATATGACACTCATATACACAGTTCAAGATTACATCTGGAAATCTAGGATGTTAATATATGCACAAGTTATAAAATAAACAACACAACAAGAATGAATTGAACTTTTCTTTTTATTTATTTCATAAATCCATTTACAAATTACATCTTTAGGGCATAAACCCCAACAATCTCCCACTTGCACTAAAGCATGTGAGGCATGTTTCGTAACCCTAGACCATCTAGGTGACCCGAAAACACTTTAGCCGGTAAGGTCTTCATAAATGGATCATCATGATTATCTTGTGAGGCTATCTTGGTGACGATCACATCTTCTCTCTGCACTATCTCTCTAATGAGATGATACTTTCTGTCTATATGCTTCCCTCTCTTGTGACTTCTTGATTCTTTGGAATTAGCCACAACACCACTATTATCACAATAAAGTGTGATGTGCTTATCCAAATCTGGAACAACTTCCAGAGCACTCAAGAATTTACGGAGCCAAACAGCCTCTTTAGCAGCTTCACAAGCGGCTACATATTCGGCTTCCATGGTAGAGTCAGCAATGCAAGATTTCTTTATACTTCTCCACATAATTGCTCCAGGACCTAGGGTGAAAACTGATCCGGACGTGGATTTTCTAGAATCCCTGTCTAACTGAAAATCAGAATTTGTGTATCCTAACGGGATCAAATCCTGTATGGAATACACTAGCATATAGTTTCTCGTTCTCTGAAGATACTTGAGAATAGTCTTGACAGCAACCCAATGATCCAATCCTGGGTTGGACTGGTACCTGCTGACTACTCCCAATGCATAGCAGATGTCCGGTCTCGTACATAACATACCATACATAAGACTACCTACTGCTGATTAATAGAGTACACGTCTCATATCCTCAACTTCTTGAGATGTCTTAGGACACTGTTCCTTAAACAAGTGAACTCTATGCCTAAAAGGTAAATTACCTTTCTTGGAGTTCTGCATCAAAAAACGCATAAGAATCTTGTCGATATACGATGCCTGAGACAGTGCTATGAGTTTGTTCTTACAATCCCTTATAAGTTAGATTCCTAGAACATAACTCGCCTCTCCTGAATCTTTCATTTGGAATTGGCTAGCTAGCCAGCCCTTTATATCAGATAACACTCCTACAACATTCCCAATGAGTAGGATTTCGTCCACGTATAGGACTAAAAAACTACCTTTTTGTCAATGACACGCTTGTAAACACAAGGCTCATCGACGTTTTGCTCAAAGCCATAGGTTTTGATCACATTATCAAACCTGATGTTCCAAGATCTAGATACTTGCTTTAGTCCATATATGGACCTTTGCAACTTGCAAACCTTTTGCTCTTGATCTGGAGACACGAATCCCTCTGGTTGCATCATATAGATGCTCTCGTCAAGATTACCATTCAAGAATGCAGTCTTGACGTCCATTTGCCAAATTTCATAATCGAAATAGGCAGCAATGGATAAGAGAATCCTAATAGACTTAAACATGGCTATTGGCGAGAAGGTCTTTTCATAATCAACCCCCTCTTTCTGGGTATAACCCTTAGCCACTAGCCTTGCTTTGAAGGTCTCTACCTTTCTGTCTACTCCTCTCTTTCTCTTATAGATCCACTTACATCCTATGGGTTTTACCCCATCCAGTAAGTCTACAAGATCCCAGACTGAGTTAGAGTACATGGACTCCATCTCGAGATTCATGGCTTTAAGCCATTCCTCTTTATCAGGATCTTCCATTGCATTCTTAAATGTCAATGGATCATCCACACTATCAGCAAAGACAACACTTTGTTCCTCACCTATACCTAAATAGTGTTCAGGTTGTCTTACAACCCTCCCACTACGTCTAGGTGATAGTGTATCCTGATCAGGAACCATCTGACTCTCAGATGTTTGTGGATCAACAACTTTTGTTGATGAAGCACTAGTGTCACCAGGCTCCAACTCATTCAATGCAATTTTAGAATGAGGTTTATGGTCACTAATATAATTGTCCTCAAGAAACGTTGCATTTGTCGATACAAATACTTTGTTATCTTTGGGACTATAAAAGTGTCCACCTCTGGTCTCCTTGGAGTATCCTACAAACAGGCAGACCACAGACTTGGAGTCTATCTTTCCACTTCTGTTTTTCAGCACGTGTACTGGACACCCCCATACGCGAAAATGTCACAAACTAGCTTTACGACCATTCCACAACTCCAGGGGAGTCTTAGGAACAGATTTAGATGGCACTACATTCAAAATGTATGCCGCTGTTTGTAACACATATCCCCAGAAGGAATTTGGTAATAATGAGAAACTAATCATAGATCTCACCATTTCCATCAGGGTTTTATTTCTCCTCTCCACTACACCATTTTGCTGAGGTGTACCAGGAGCTGTAAGTTGGGAAACTATCCCATGCTCGACCATGAAGTCTTCAAACTCTTGGTCAAGGTACTTACCTCCATGATCTGATCGTAATGACTTGATAGTCCTACCTAATTGATTCTCAACTTCAGCTCAGAATTCCTTGAACTTTTCAAATGTTTCCGACTTTCGTTGTATCAGGTAGACATATCTTTATCTTGAGTAGTCATCTATAAAGGTGACATAATACTCATAGCCGCCCTTAGCTCTAACATTCATCGGTCCGCAGACGTCTGTATGTATGAGTTCTAGTGGCTCTATAGGTCTAAGCCCTTTTCCAGTAAAAGGTCTCTTAGTCATCTTACCTTCTAAACAGGATTCGCAGATAGGTAAGGTGCCAACCTTTAACTCACTTAAAGGTCCACTTTTTACTAGTCTGTCTATCCGGTCAAGGTTGATATGACCAAGCCTTAGATGCCAGAGATACGTGTCATTATCTGGAGAAATCTTATGTCGTTTAGTTTTAGGTTTTTCAACCTTAAACATTTCAGTGTTAAGTAGTGTAGTATGTATTAACGGTCTGAACACATACAAATTGTTTTCATTAATTCCTGAACAAATATTCAGACCATTCTTTCTAATAATAACAAACTTATTATTAACAGAAATAGAATATAATTGTTCTAACAACTTAGAAACGAAAATCAAATTCCGTGTAAATCCAGGAATATAAAAAACATTGTTCAATAATAAAAAACTATTATTATTACAAAATTGCAATCTTATTGCTCCCACTGCTTTGGCCGACACGACATCCCCCGACCCCACATATATAGAGAAGGTTCCCTCATCTAGTTGTGTCTAAGAATCAGTCCATTGCAAATAAGAACAAACATGGTTAGTGGCCCCCGAATCAACAATCCAAGGTAAAGAATCATCTTCCACTAAACAAGATTCAAGAACAAGTAAAACATATTTACTTTTCTTCTTCTTCTTCTTGGCTACCTCCTCCAGGTACTGAGGACAGTTCCTCTTCCAGTGCCCGATCTTGTTACAATGGAAACATTTTTCTTTGTTTTTGTCAGTGGAGGTGCCCTTCTTTTTGCTTTAGGCCTTCTTGGGTTTGGGCTTACCCTTCGCCTTTCTAGCAGACCTCTTCCACTTCTTATTATTGGAGGAAGATGGTTCGGCAACATTTGCCTCACCGGTCTTACTTTTGCTGTCCTTAGTCAAGGACTCAAAAGTAGTGATGAGAAGGTTTTTGCCGTCAGAAAACCGTCTGTCAAAACAATTTATAAAACCTATGCGATGCGTTCACAAGTAGTAATACAAGTAAAGCGGTAAGCACGGGTGTGGTCCACTGAGATCGGGGTAGCGGTGATAAGATTAGGATTAATATAACTAGTATGCATAAAAGTAAAAGTGATGGCGAATGAAAATACAATATAAACTAAACTATAAAAGCAAATAAAAAGGGATGACAATGGAGTGATGAATGAATGATGATGGAACTACGGAGTTGATGGACTCGTAAGTGAATATTGGGGCAATTGCAACAAACTCTCAATTAAGCATGTATTGACAAATGTAACCAACCTAGGGTGTATAGTGTTGGTATATATCTCTAGCAAGAGGTCAACCTAGGGTGTATAGTGAAGACCTCCTACGAGCGATTAATCCCTTCTAAGCAACCAACAATGGCTAGTTACTCAATCGGGACTTTTTCCATGAATGCTCATCTATCTAGCTATGGCTCAACCTATTACTAATGTAGCCATCCTAGGGTGTATAGTGTTGGCTTCCAATTCCCTCACAAGTGTCTGACCTAAGATGTATAGTGAAGGGCACCCGTTTGAGATTGGATGAGGCTCGAGGTTATCAACCGAATTCTACTCGAAGGTTAGTTCTCATAAAATCACTAAAGTAGCCAACCTAGGGTGTATAATGGAGGCTTCTAATTCTCTCACAAGTGGCTAACCTAGGATGTATAGTGAAAGCCACTAATTCAAGATTAGATTAAGGACATGGTTGTAGAGTCGGATTTCTGAAAATCCTTCCATTCAATGGAGCATTAGACAACCTAATTGCCTACTCAAGTAATCCAAATCAATCATGCAAAGAGGGTGTATCCAAGCAAATCAATAATGGAAATCAATTCAAGCAATGGAATAAAACATAAAGATAGAATAAATATAACACATAGAGTTTATTTACAAAGCCCAAATATCCATCAAACAAATAACATCAACCCCATAGTGGGGTATTTTAGCTACTCATGTTCTATTACAAACAAATAAACTAAAAGAGAGTGTAGAGAGAACCCTTGAAGATTGATCTCCTTCCTTGAAGCTTGAATCCAAGTCTCTTAGTTGCCTTTGATTGAGTAGAGATGGTTTGGATGATAGGGAGATGTGTTTCTAGCTTAAACTACAAGTGTTGGGAGATATGGGAGCTTTTTGGTTCATTCCCATCCTTTTCTATTTATAGAGGATGAAAAAATAGGTTACTTAAGCTTGAAAACAGAAGCTGTCGCGCAGAGTGCGGGTGTAGTGCAGGTGAATTACCCGCACTGTACGCGCACTATATGGGTTATCTTCATCTTCAGTTTTCTGATCTGGGCAATAGTGCGGGTGGAGTGCGGTTGGATTACCCGTACTTTACCCGCACTTTACTTGCACTGTACTCGCACTCTGGTATCAGGTGTAAATCCACTCCTCTGTCTTGAGCAACAGTGCGGGTGGAGTGCGGTTGGATTACCCGCACTTCACCCGCACTTTAGTGTCAGATGCAAATCAGCTCCTCTGTCTTGAGCAACAGTGCGGGTTGAGTGCGGTTGGATGACCCGCACCTGACCCGCACTTTACCTTTCCTTCATGATTCAGGTATCGGCTGTAGGGAAGGAGTGCGGTAGGAGTGTAGTTGCGACCCGCACATTGACCCGCACTTTGGAGCTGCTTATGATCATTTGTCTTTCCTTTTGCCCATTTTCTGCCGGAACCACCGTAATTAGCTTCTAACACCAGAATTACATCTATTGCCTGCAAAGCCGGTATTGATATTTGTGGAAACCCTCCTTAGGGAGGACAAAAGCAAAGCCGTCACGAGGTCCCACTCGGATCTCACGGTGTTGAACTAATTATGGAGACTGTGGGATATATATGTCATATATCCCTCTCCCACTCACTATTTAAAAATTAGGCTTTTCTATTATCTGTTAATGCACCTAGACTCTACTGGATCAAACGGCTAACTTTAATCAAGTTATCTAGCGCATTAACAAATTCATTATTATAAATAAATTCTAATTAACTAATAAATTATTAATGATTTTTAACTACTAAAAATCTAATCTATTAGTGAATAATCTAAGCTTTTGTAAACTATTTACTAAGCTCGGATTATTATGATAGTGTTTACCAAGTTTTAACTATTAAAACTCTAACACTTTTTTCGGTTCATTTATTATTAGGTCATTAATCATATTAATACTAATTACAATAAATGACCCTATTAATCTAACTTATTAAACACTTTAATAACCAGATTAATATTAATGAGAATTAACAAGTTTTCTAACAATTAAAAAACTAATCTCATTTTCATAGCCAATAATGTATTTACTGATTTTAATCATATTAAAAAAATACATAAAAATTAGGCTATGATGCATGTATGACATATCAAATATATTTGTGTAGGCAAATCTAATCTAAATGACATACGTATGCATGACAATGTTTTTATCATCACATAATATAAAGCATACATGAATTGACCTAGTACTGTTGATTATTTAACCTAAAAAAAATAGGAATCTAAAATTACAGAAATATCCCCAAGGCATTCCTTGGTCTTCTTGTAATTTTCGAGTCTTCCAGTCTCTTCAGGTCACTCCGATTCATCTCATGAATCCGAAATAGGAAATCAGCACGGAACGCACTAGGCAACACTTGCCAACGGAACCGTGCAAAAATATGTGAACAGTGTCCAACAACGTCCTCATGAACAGTACCCCCCGCATGAACAGTGATGGTGAACAGTGTCATGAACAGTAACGGTGAACAATACTGTGTGAACAGTACCTGTCACGAGTATTTCCGATTTCGCCCATCCGACTTCTCGATTTTTCCAGGTCTTCAATATAGGTTACATTTTTTTATATAATACAATAACCAAAAAAAAAATAAAAATAATAATAATAATAATAATAAAATTATACAACCCATAAACCCTAAATCCACAGTACCATATAATTAACGATCAATCATGTTTTTGTAAATTAACAAATTTAATATACATACAAAAACAACATACAGCCAATTTAAATAGTGCCTACATAATTATACATACAGGAGCATCGAAAACAATTTCCTGCTCCGAAAAATAAAATTGGCTCTGATACCAATTGTTGGAACCCCGTTCACTGGTAACGCAGCGGAAATATGTTTTAAAATTTTTAATACAGATCATAAATGATCTGGAACCAGTGAACTTGAGACCGTAATTATTTTTCCGGATCTAATAATACATACAATATGTAAACTCAGGAAATTGTAATCAATATAAAAATATACAGAACCTTACCAACGTTTGGACGCTCCTTCACTTTACGATATGCTCCTGGTCTGTATCACTGATCTTCCTAGCTATATCCCGGAACTGGTAACTGCGTGTGGGCGCGTCACGTACTCATGAACTTAGGAGGATGTAGAGAGAATATGAAGAAACTATTTCTTCCAAAGAGAAAAATAACTAGAACAATTCTAGTTCTTAAAAAAATATTAATAATATATATATATTTTTTCAATAGTGCAACAATTGCACAACACCTTTTTCTCTCTTTTTGTTTCTTTCTCACGCACAACACTTGTGCTTTTCCTTTTTAGAAAATATCAAACGCACACACATTTTTGTACTAATCACTTTCTCTTTTATTTTATTTTATTTTTTTTAAATTCAAAATCAATTTTAATCAAAAAACAAAACAATCTAATCTTTTAAGATATCAAATATCTTTAAAGATATTGATTAATATTTATTTTATTTAATATGATTTGAATTCAAACTATTTAAATTCAAAATTCAAAATTCAATTTAATAAAATAAAATAATCATATTATCTTATTTATTCAAAAAACAAATATCAACAAACATCCTCCATTTAGTGATTAATAACATGATAAATAATCTTATTATTTAATTTATTTAATTACCATTATTCATTAATTAAATAATCTCATTATTCAATTAATTCCAGAATAAATACGTATCACTTTCATAACACAATTAATTGGACTTTCCAATTAATTATCCGTTACCCTTGTTACCTAAATCGATCGGGCTAGCAAGGGGACCTAATGGACCCACAGTATTTTGAGTTACAATAATCATCGGAATCATTAATTAAACTCTTAATTAATATTCCTTGATTATTAACTCTGGTGTTATTTCACTAAAAACCCGAAGCTGCACTCTCTCAACTGTAGACGCTTTTACACAGACCGATACAACTCGGTGTCCATCAATATAGCTATTACACATGGTGTGATCCTCCACAGTAGTTCTTAATTAAAGCTGGGTCATAATGTCCGTTATACCCTTCTAATTACATATATCCTTTAAGTACCGTTGATTCTCTAATGGACAATAAATCCTATTTCCTCACGGAATTAGGAGAGCGCTCATATTGTCCAAGTCCCGAATCAACCCTTAAGGGAACTACCATCTACTTCTCACAAGAAGGAGTGGATTACACTATTGTGTACATACCTTCCCAGCCACAAGCCAAACCGCAATTCCAACATACAGAATATATTGATCAGGAACTGCATCTGATCTCACCCATGGTATATCAAAGACCACGATCTAACCTGAAGGAGTCGATACGACACTCAGGATTAAGATCAACCACATATAGCCATCATTAGTTGATATATATGAATCTCATCAGTAAACGGATCTTGGTGAGAGATTCATATAGATCATGGCCCAGTCCTATATGATCACATCATACAAGGTGCCTCTATTCCCATATCTCATATGAATGATTCAGGATAGAATCACCATACATTACGGAATGGACAACAGCTATAGATTAACCACAAATAACGTACCCAGCTTTATTTGTTATCTATGGACTCTTTAGATTGCACGTCTCTTACTGTATCCATCCATATATGACACTCATATACACAGTTTGAGATTACATCCGGCAATCTAGGATGTTAATATATGTACAAGTTATAAAATAAACAACACAACAAGAATGAATTAAACTTTTCTTTTTATTTATTTCATAAATCCATTTACAAATTACATCTTTAGGGCATAAACCCCAACACTACCTTATTTATGAGAAGGATGAGGAGCTTCAATGGAGCTTGGAGATCCGAGATGACAATTGGGCCACTCTCCGAGCTTAGAGATCTGGGATTGACAACCTTGGGTTTCTTCTTTACTCTTCTCTTGTATTTTCTCTATTTGATGTGTATCCCCATTTAGGAAATGTGTAAACAATAACACTAGTTCCATTTATGTGATTGATTTGCATTTGATTTCATCTTGTATTAGTTCCCTTCATTGTGCTTAATTATGTTTAATTCTCTCTTGAATTAAGTAGGCATTCCAACTCTTGAATCTTGTTGATTGATTGAACTTATTAGAGTAACTAAGCTTTTATTGAAATCTTTGTGAAGTGGGTAGGCATTCTAACTCTCATATCACTTAGTGGTTGATTTTGGTCTTTAATGCATTTAATACTCATTGTGGGTTGGGTAGGCATTCCAACTCCTAACCCATTGTAGAGGTTGAATTGTAGTGTCTTTGTGAGCCAAGTAGGCATTCCAAGTCTTGGTTTACATTAGATATCAATTTACATTTTTAAGCATCGACACTTAGGGTGTTTAACCGAGCTCATTTGAATTGGAAGGGATATGTTGTGAGCATTCCAATCCAACATATCTTAGCTAGGTAAAAGGGGTGGATTGTGAGCATTCCAATCCAAGCATCCCGAAAACTCTAGCTAGAAAGATTAGCCCGATTTGCTAGGAGTGTCTTTGCGGTTAGTTATTGTAGGTGGCACGAATGTTTTGGGTGGTCATGAGTACCATATGTTTCCATTTTCTTGCATCTCTCCTATTCATCCTATTTTATATTTGTCACTTTAATCACCATTCTCATCTCTCCATGTTCTCTTATTTTATCATATTTATTTTTTTATATTCTTTTCTCACACACAAACAAACAAGCTTACACTTCACACACACCACTCTCACCCTTGCCATGTTCATATTTACATTGCTTTCAATAATCACTAAAACGAGAGACAATCAACGGATAACACCTCCCTGTGGACGATACCCTCGTTTACCGCTTTACTAAGTTTTCAAGACTTTAGAGCACATTGCGTAGGAACCACTTTATAATTATCTTTTGATAGTCGCAATTTGGTAACGACACAAAAAGCGATGATCAAAGACATCATTATATTGGCAGCAGAACTCATTCATTCATGTTGCTGTTGCAACAGGTCGGTGATGGTGGCCATAATGCAACATATGGCCATCTCATTTTACATCTCCCACTGCTGATACTCATCTCTTTGTTGCTCAGTCGATTCATTAGTAGGAGAAAGTGGTTTTGAAGTAGACAAAATGAACTTATGCTTTTTAGATTGTAACAACAGCCCAATTTTCCTATTCCATTATCTCTAGTTAAAGTATTATCTTTCAGGATGTCGATTAATGATGGGATCATGATTTCTTAATAAAACAAAAATTATATAAGTAAACAATCATGATAATCCACTTTCAAATATTTATCTTGAATTACATAAAATAATTCAATCGTAAAATTCAACGGTGATCCAACACCCATAAATGTCAAGCCTCCTTTGAGAGTTCGCACCATTTACTAGTTGGACTAGGTCCCACCTAGTTGTTAACATAACAACCAACATTTTCAATTTAGCCTTGCTATTTATATTGACAAGAACTCTTGGGAGGATATCAATAAAACCACATTGAGTGTGTTACCAAGTTATCGACCTTCAATATATTCCTTCACGAAAATCCCTCCTTTGAGAGTAGATATCGTTTGAGTCAATTGTCTAGTCTATCCTTGTAAGGAAGTATCTTGCTAAATTCCATTCATGGTTACCCCTTAGGGGGTTATCACACGAAACATAAAGTTCAGCTTATCTTGGAGGCCATAGGTGTTCAAAACACATTCTCCCACTCAATTGTTTAAGGCATGTGATAGAATTCCATAGAATGATTTACCTAAGTTATCTTGATGCTAATTAGATACCTAAACAATTCAATGCATATTCATACCAAAAGAGATATATGAGTGCCACTCCTATTCTATATAACATGTTATCAAACAATGACAAACATTGTAATATTTACAAAAAATAAATAGCCACAATTTTGGTCCATCATAGAAAAGCAAGTAAATTACATTTGTTTGAAATACAAGAAACCCTAACTTGGAGATCAAGTAATCAAACAGTTGTCTATCAAAACTCTTGCATGTCAAAATCCATATACGGCTGCCCTATGCGCAGCACAATGCTCGCGCCCGAAGGCTTTCACTGCTGTCTTGTGCGCATGGGCTGTCGCGGCCTTCCTCCGTTGCTTCCTTTTCTAATTCCAATTCTTCAATTCTTCGACTCTTCAAAACTTGAATATATTACAACAGTTTTTTTATTTATTACAACGATAAAAAAAAAACTTAACAACTATCAAGAAGGAAATTATGGCGATGATAGACCACCCTTCTTGTTACAAATCCAAACAAAAATTACATTGAAATTCTAAGACCAAAATCGAGCAATAACAAACCATATTATAAAACATATATATCCATACATTCTCATGTAATCATATATGCGAATACCTTGAGTGCCATCTCTTTCTAAAACATGCATATTTACCATAAAAGAAAAAGATTCACGTATATATATATATATATATATCAATTAATCAAGGGTACAAACTAGCTCTGATACCAATGTAGGGAAAAACGTGCAGCGGAAGTTAAAAATTAGGTTGTATATATTTCAAAAATCTTCCTTTTTAAAAGAAAGAACCTTAACCCTTGATTAATTAACATACAATAAAAGTATCGTACCTTTTTAGCATGATGGTTGATATTGCACCGAATTGAATTTGTTTACCGTCGAATTGAATTCGTAAGATCTTCCAATCCAATCACGAACATGAATCATCTAGGAGTGTGGGCTCCCTTTTCTTTGAATTGTGTACCTGTGGATGGAAACAAAAATCTTTTTCTTTTGTTAGTCACAATAATCCTCATAGAGAAAATAAAGAACGTTTGGTCACTTGTGAATTCTCAATCTTTTAATTGAAAACTCATGTGAACCCTAATTCGATCTTAGGCACAAAGCTTTATGATTTAACAGCTGCTAGTACACTATCGAAAATAAAACGCTCGTTATTCTTCTTCTCTTTGGACGAATTCTGCACCCATTTCTTGAGTTGGAAGTTTTTTTTTTATTCAAAAACAAGAGAATAAAATTTTCCAAAAAAAAAAACTTCTTTGAACTCTATATGTCAAAAGCGAAATTTCTTGATATATTTATAGGTGATGGCCAAATCCTCACACAAGGAGGATTTGATTTCACCTAAACCTTATCAACTTAGTAGTTCAAACATATTCCAACTCATGAGTGCATTATCCAAATATAAATTATTGAATATAAAATTGAAAATTGTTACTTTATCAATAACTTCCTAATTGATTATCAATTAGAGTTTTGATATATATCAAATACTTCCTAATTTGACTAGATAAAATAAAACCTTTTTATTTATCTACTTATCAAATAAGGTATTTGATACTTATCATACTACTAACAATAGTATGCCACTAAGAGTCCTTCTCCTAGTATACTACTACCAATAGTATGCCACTAAGAGTCCTTCTCCTAGTATACTACTACCAATAGTATGACACTAAGAGTCATTCTCCTAGTAAACTACTTATAATAGTATGACACTAGGAATCCTTCTTCTAGTTAGAAAATGATTTTGACTTATAATCAAACAATTAATTAATTTCCATTTGATTAATTAATAAAATAAAACAATATATTAAGCTAATATTATTAGCCTTGCCACCCAAGTATATATATATATATGGGTAATATAATGTTTTCCATTTTACTAAATCCATTGGACTTTAATAAATAGTCTGCATGTGAACCAGACCCATTTTTACTATAAAAGAAACAAGTCCACATGCCCTAAATTAATATAATAGTTTAATTTAACAACCCATTTAATTAAAATGTACGAATTATATTCTTAATGTATTAATGGAATGTTAAACGCACCCCATTAGGGCCGCCCAAGAATTCCCACATCCTTGGCCGCATATCCCAGGCATTTAAAGAGTTACCGTGTGTCTTGATCTCACACATGACCGCACCTCTCCAAAACTTTTGGATTTAGAAATCCAAAATACAACTCTAGATGGACCCAGAAATTGGTCCGGTAGAATATATCAAGTGATCCATGCAAGTTTGTGTGGATTGGGGATCTTGGTGGGCTATCTAAATTTAAACTTCAATAGACATAACATAATCACAATCAACAAATGATTCACTTTGGTTCGATCTATAAATTTTAGCTCATTCCGCTAAAAAACTAAAATTGAACTCTTAAATAAAGATAGAATAAGTTGATATTTCTCATTCATACCATAGACAACCTTATTGGAGAGAGTGTATCCTCGTGAAAAGTACCAGTAATCGCGAAGAGCTCATAGACCTCCTACAGATCTTCTAGTTAGCATATTTACTCATATGACCACATTTTGAACTTGGATATTTTGACTTCTCCAGAAGCCATGTTTCAATAGACACTATTGAAAACTTAACTTTAAGATTTAATATCCAATACCTTAAAATATCCATATAATGATATTCTACTAACAATTAATAAATGGAGCCACGATGTCCATATCTATAAATGAAGTCCTTTATCGATTAACAAATAAATACCACAAAACTATCAAGGATAGACTATGCTATATAATCGTACTCATTGATAGCTCAAATGATAAAACTTGTAACCATAAGTCCATCATTTATCTCAGGATTGAGATAGACTCTCCGATTTTCCTCAAGTGAAAACTTTTATCCATTGACAGTTCTAGATAAAGTCTTGCACAGTGATCCTATTCAGTGAACCTAGTGCACTAGATTCTTTTGCCAAAAGACACTACACTTTGATGATTTTAGACTCATCATAACACATTTGATCCCACTCAAATGCTAGCAAAAGAATCTACAACTTTAACAAGGTAAAGACGCCCAACCTTTATCTTAAGTTGTGAATATTATTCAAGACTAACTAAAGAATTGTGTCTACCTCATACATATCCAGATGTACGAACAATTCTTCATTTCTTATAGTCTTTTGACCTTATGATTATTTACTTTTGACAATTATAATAATTAAACTATAAATGCTATAAGATTTGTTAAACTAGAAATCACTTTGTTAATATGAAAAGATTGTCAAATACATTATTACACTTTTGCTATTGAGCATAATCCTAACAACTCTAGATTGGAAACTCATAAGGGATATACAACCAATTCTATACCCTCTAGATTGGTTACAATAGATTTATTCACATTCATGAGAATTCTTAATTTACCCATTGTTTGCATTTTGGATCCATCAACCTCTTAGTCCATTTATCATCCATTCTCATCTTTAATCTTAGGGCATTTTAATAAGTTTAAACTTAGTTCTCACTTTAGTTAATTTCCAATCAACAACCATTTCAATTTACTTTTATTGCATTTATTACTAGAGTAAAGATTTGATCATAGCTATATCTCGATCTCTGTGGATGATACCTAAACTTACCACGATACTTGTTTAATACATTTGAGTGCGTAGTTGCGGTTTATCAATTTTGTTTTGATATTGCATATACAACATATGCATGTTAATTATTTCAATTGATTGTTCTTCATGAATTTGATATCTATATGAATTAAGTCGGCATATCAACTCTTGGTTCATTGTTTGATATAGAATTTCTTGATTGTTTGAAAAATTGGTTTAAATATCTCCTTGGATTGAGTAGGCATCCCAACTATCAATCTATGTAGATATACACACTTTTAGGTGGCACACTAGGTATCTTGAATGGGAGGGATGTGTTGTGAGCATACCAATCCAACATATCCCGGTAAAGAGAGTGAAAGGGGTGGATTGTGAGAATACCAATCCAATCCATCCCAACGACTCTAAATCAATCTAGGCTTAATTGGAAACCCTATCTACACTTAATCAAACATCTCAATCATTGGTGTGTAGGGAGAGTTAAGTGATCCTAGAATCATATCTAAAGATAGATTTGCCATAATAAATCGAATTGGTTCTTAATTGATAAGTGGATGGCCTACCTTTCATATAAAGGTTGCATTAACTCCAACATCACCCTATCATATATCTATCTATCTATCCAGTTCACATTCTTGTAGTCTTAGTTACATGCTAGTTTAGTGTAGTGGTAGCTTGCATTTAGTTGTTAGTTACAATTTCAAATCTCAATTTACTTTTATTGCGTTTTAGTGCTAGAGTTTGATTTGATCATTGCTGGTTAGATCGATCCCTATGGAACGATACCCCGACTTGCCACTATAACTTGTTTTCATACTTTTTTTGTGCAATTTCGGATTTATAAAATTTGTTTGACGAGCACTTTTTAAGTACAAACGACGCTCTGTCAGTAGGACAACTCCAGCAGACCAACGAGTTGCACTCCCTTATCCCATGGGAAATAACCAGCGAAGAGAACCCGCGGTGAATTCACCAAAGATCAGGCGAGTTCATTTGCTCTGGTCTGCAGGAATAAAGCCAAGGGAATGAAGTCTCAAAGATGTGCAGTGAGTTCAATCATTCTGGTCCGCAGAAAAGAAGACGTGGATAAAGAAGTCGCCCAAAACTCTATAGCGAGAACAAACCTACAAAGTAAACCCGCGAGCCAATATCAGAGGTTCATGCTAGATCTAGACCTTCTGTCCCACGGGAATGAAGCCTGCAAGGACATCTATTTATGATTGGATTATTTCATGACAAACCACATTAGGATTATTTGTAATGGGTAGCATAGGTCTCCAATTATGACTCTTCTTCAACAAGCTTCCAAGATCCCAAAAAGCTTCAATAGAGGTAGTTCACTTATTCTTGACCTCTTGAAGTGATTAGTTGCACACACACAATTCATGCATGTTTTACTCATCTTGAATTTGTGTTAATTGTTTATTTGTGTGCATCAATTTCTCATTTCACACTTGCACAACATTCATTTTAGGTTAGGTTTGTTTAATAGCCTAGAAAAGAGATGTTTTCTCTTAACCATAGTACAGGTCTTTTTCCATGCACCTGTCTATACCACTGTCCCAACAGCGGTTGGTACTAGTGTGCTTCACGAGTAGGGTACCACGGTTGGTGTCCTTGCCTGTCTTATCCATGAAGTCTTCTAGGGCTTCCATGCAGTATGTACCGCGGTCTATGCACTTACACGTACTGCTGTATACATAGCGATTTTGATGGGTTTTTGTTATCCAGGTTCAAAACAACATCATTTCATCTAGGGGTTCTTATAAATAGATATTCTCTTTTTCTTGGCCGTTTCAGAGCAATGAAAATCTGAATCTAGTGAGAGAAAGAGCTCCTATAAAGAGAGAAGTCCCCAAGATTCATTCTTTAAGTCTCCATAACCTAAAAACCCATCATCTTCATGCATCATTGAGCTTCTTTAGGCACGGGTCTTTATCATTGAGTTGACTTGGTAAGTTGAGCATAAACCCGTCCTTGTTAATTGTTCATACTTTCCAAGATTGTGTTTTTATTGCATTTATCAGTTGATTAATTGCTAGGACTTTTTTTATTGCATTCATTTATGAGTTCTTTTGTAAGATTGGTTTTTATTGTGATAGCTATCCCTTAGGACTTTATTGACATCCAGCTAAGTCTATAAGCCTTGAATTTAGACACTGTTGATTTGGCCTCATTGATCGCATTTCTTGATTGCATTTATTATTCTTGCCATATTTTATGACAACTTGTGTTGATTGGCTTTCGTTTGATGACTAGGTTTTAGACTTTCATATCTTCATCTAGTTTGGTCTTTATGACAATTCATATAGACATATTGATATATCTAGGATTGTTTGATTGCCATCATAAATCTCTAGATAAGCATTTAGTGTTGCCTAACATTATTTGCATATTAGAATATTGACATATATTCACTTAGGTTGTTTATCTCTTCATTGAGTGTTAATTCTTGTGACTAGGAGTATTAGTGCACAAGCAATTGGTCTAGAATCACTATAAATGGCTAGTGGGGCAGTAATGGTGGGTTTGTGATCAAGAATGGTGTGACTAGATGTTAAGGGTTGTAAACATCATTACAAATAGTGGATTTGAGGGCCGTCTGTGGCTAGCTGGATAGCCCGTGAGTTTTGTCCAGTTGGAGGGTTTCTCACGTAAATCAATCTTCGTGTTATTTATTGTTTTCTACACTTTAATTTTGTTGATTGATTGTTTGTCTTAGTTGGTAATTTTGACAATATTGATTAATCTGAAACGTTGGTAATTAATTGGATTAAAACATTTCACCCCCCCTCATTTAGGTTGTATTAGACACACTTTGTGTATTTTCAATTGGTATAAGAGTGGGTTCCTATACATAGTTAGGTGATCCTTGCTCTTGTTTTGTGTATCTTGCATTTGTGTGCATTTTGTTATTTGCATTCATTTGCATACATTGACCCAAACAATATGAGTGATTTCAGCATGAGCAAAGATAGAGCTTCGAGCATAAGACCACCACTGCTCAAGAGTGATAATTACTCCTCATGGAAAGGGAAGATGAAGTCCTATCTCTCGACAATTGATGAGCAGGTTTGGATGGTGATTGAGGATGGATATATTCCACCCACCAAGACTTTTGAAGATGGAACCATTGTTCCCAAGCCAAAGTCGGAATGTAGTGCTCAAGATTTTGAAGCCTTCAAGTGGAACAACAAGGCGATGCACGCCATCTTGTGTGCCATGGATGACAACCAATATAAGCTCATCCTAATTACTAAGAATGCTCATGAAGCATGGAAGATTCTTGAGAAGGTACATAAGGGGACAGACATGGTCAAAGACTCTAAGCTTCAAATGTTGCAAGCAAAGTTTGAGACCATTAAGATGGAAGAAGATGAGTGCTTCAATGACTTCCAAATCAAGTTGATGGATATTGTCAACCAAAGCCATCAACTTGAGGATCCTTACACCGATATAAGGACCAAGAAAAAGATCATGATATCTCTTCCCAAAAGGTTGGAATCAAAGGTTACCGCTATAAAGGAAAATAACCTGTGTAAGAAGATGAAACCAACTGAAGTCATTAGGAAGTTGTTGGCCTATGAATTGATGAAGCTCACTTCGCAACCCAAGAAGCAAAAGGGATTGGTTTGAGGACATCCAAGAAAGAGCAGAGATATGACTCCGGTGAGGAGATGGCTCTCATCGTGAATAAATTCAAGAAGTTCTTGAAGCTTGAGAAGAAAGGCCTCAACTTAAGAGGTAATGACTTCAAGAAGAAGATCGGGTTCAAGAATTGTGAAGATAGCCTAGACAAGGCTTCAAGAAATGGTGTTCAGTGCTAAGAGTGTAGGGGTACATCTCACCGGATTGCGATAACCTGAAGAAAATGAAGAAAGGAAGGGCAATGGCCGCCACTTGAAGTGATAGTGATAACACTGAAGATAATGATGACTCTTCAAGTGATGAAGAAGATATGGCGAACCTTGTAGCACTTGATACCTCTCACAAGCAGGACAACAAAGTAGAAGTTGTTGAAGAAAGTTTCTCAAGCTTGAGTGATTGTGAGAAAGAACTACTTTGCCTTTCCGGTCTTTTACCATAAAGAAGCTCAAGTTGTTGCCAAGTGTTTGTCACTTTAAAGATTCATGAAAGATGACTTGAAAAACAGAGACAAAAAAAAGCAACATTAAGAGAAGACATCCTTGAAGATATGAGCCATGATAGTACAATTGGTATAAGCTTCGATAAAGAGAGTACATGCTCCAAAAACTATAATGGTAGTATAATAAACTATCAAGAGTTTATTGATTATCTCCAAAAATGTATGAAGAAAAAGAAAGAGAAGATAGTTAGGTTGATGGAAGATAATCTCCAACTAAGAACTAGAGTCACTCACTTAGATGAAGAAGTTGTAGCAAGAGTAGCTACCGATACCTGCCATAACTTGAAAGATAATCCTGCTATGTATTTTTTCCTCTTACTAAATGGTGTTTGTTTGTGATCTCTTTCCTTTTTTGATGGTGTTAGAACGGGGGATGACAAGCTTCTTTATAAGAAGTGCAAAATATTGGCCGAGTTAAATTATAAAGTGTTTCGTTAGTTCTTTATTTCATATTTATTGAATTTTCAATAACTGATATATATATATATATATATATATATATATAACCAGTGTTTCAACTGACATTATGTTATTTTTATATAAATAAATCTTGCTCAATCATCTTATAATTTAATGATATTAATTAAAACATCATATGACAATGTCAAGCTTGCATGAATCGGGTCCCCTATATATGCAGTAATAAATGTAGTGGTAATGTTCTGATACCATATTAGTATTTGAGATAAGTCATAAAAAAAAAAAGCAACCATCTGAATTTATGAATTTTGTAGCAGGATAAACAATTTACATAAAATCGTTTTGCTTTTATTATTCTCATTGTCATTGTCTTTGTATTCAATATTTTACTATTCCATATTCAAATTTGTTTTTTCCAATTAACGAAAAAAAGGTAGAATATATAGGATTTTTTTCTAAAAATAGTAAATCATTTAAGATATGAAAATATAATAAATATGCCAATATGTTGAGGTTGTGATCGAGTCATTCATAAATATCTAGAAAAACTATCCGATAAGGAACACTGTTTTTTTGTTTTTTTGAACAGTATTTCTTTTGAAAAACAACCAGTGAAAATAAGAAGTGAAAATATAGGCTGAGTCAAATTTTAAAGCGTTTCATTAGTTCTTTATTTCGTATTTATTGAATTTACAAGAACTGATATATATATATATAACCAATGTTTCAACTGATATTAAGTTATTTTTATATACATAAACCTTGCTCAATCATCTTATAATTTAATGATATTAATTAAAAAATCATATGACAATGTCAAGCATGCATGAATCGGGTCCCCTGTTTATGCAGTAATAAATGTAGTGGTAACCTTCTGATACCATATTAGTATTTGAGATAAGTCAAAACAAAAAGCAACCATTAGAAATTATGAAGTTTTTAGCTGGATGAACAGTTTACATAAAATCGTCTTGCTTTAATTTTTTTCATTGTCATTGACTTTGTATTCGATATTTGACTCTTCCATATTCAAATTTGTTTTTTCCAATTAACAAAAAAAAGGTAGAATATATATAAGACTTTTTGCTAAAAATATTAAATCATTTAAGATATGAATATATAATAAACTACACCAATATGCTAAGGTTGTGATCGAGTCATTCGTAATTAGCTAGAAAAACTATCCGATAAGGAACACTATTTTTTTTGTTCTTTTGAAAAGTATTCATTTTGAAAAATAGCTGTTAGAATTTGTTTGTGGAAAGAATTTATTTTTATATATAGATAAGGTTGTTATTATCACTTACCCGTTCTAATAAAGTTATTTAAATAATATACACTATGTATTCCCTTTATTCTTGAACGATTCGTTGACGTTGTAAATGTTACTAGTTTTGTTTAGAAAATAATATCCGCGAGACAACAAAAACTTTCTGAACTTCATGCAACAATGTTAGCTAATTTTCCATTCCTACGAATAGAATTTAAAAATTTTATTTTTAAAGAAATTTTACTCTATGATACTCAAAAACGATTTCCAATAAAACTTACAAACTTACTACAACATAAATATATGATTAGGTAAAAGTAGTATGTCCTAATATTTTTGATTTATCATTATTTTGAAAGTTACATATGAGAAAGAATGAGAACTAACGTGTACGTTGTATATACAAATTATCGCCTGCATCGTACCTTAAAATTTAATGAAGAGTGTTCATAGTACTGTTTGCATTTCTATTTAAGAACACGATTAAACTTCACATAAATAACTATGGCGGTTTATTCGTGAGACGTAGCAGTTGATTTACTAAATTTTACTACAAATTACAAGTTATTTTACAAAGATATTTTATTCGCTTATAACGGTATCACAATGCAAGTTAAGACGACCGTCAAATTCTAACGTATCGCATAAAACGTATTAGAAGGCGGTTTACGTAAGGGTAAAAATAAATATTACTTTTATGTGAATAGTTTTTCGTACACATAACAATTGATAACGATGAAGAAAAGCCTTTATTACTTTATCTCTCTCTGTTATCGCAACACGTTGTTTAATAAATAAAACAATGTGGTAACCTTCTAATACCATATTAGTATTTGAGATAAGTCAAAATAAAAAGCAACCTTCAGAAATTATGAAGTTTGTAGCAGGATGAACAATTTACATAAAATCGTTTTGCTTTTATTTTTTTCATTGTCATTGACTTTGTATTCGATATTTTACTCTTCCAAATTCAAATTTGTTTTTTCCAATTAACAAAAAAAAATTTAGAATATATAAGACTTTTTGCTAAAAATGGTAAATCATTTAAGATATGAAAATATAATAAAGTACGCCAATATGCTGAGGTTGTGATCGAGTCATTCGTAATTAGCTAGAAAAACAATCCGATAAGGAACACTATTTCTTTTTTTGATCTTTTGAAAAGTAATTTTTTTTTAAATATCTGTCAGAATTTGTTTGTGGAAAGAATTTATTTTTATATATAGATAAGGTTCTTATTAACACTTACATGTTCTAATAAAGCTATTTAAATAATATACACTATGTATTTCATTTATTCTTGAACGATTCATTGACGTTTTAAATGTTATTAGTTTTGTTTAGAAAATAATATCCGCGAGACAACAAAAACTTTCTGAACTTCATGCAACAATGTTAGCTAATTTTCCATTCCTACAAATAGAATTTAAAATTTTTATTTTTATAGAAATTTTACTCTATGATACTCAAAAACGATTTCCAATAAAACTTACAAACTTAGTACAATATAATTATATGATTCGGTAAAAGTAATATGTCATAATAGTTTTGATTTATCATTATTTTGAATGTTACATATGAGAAAGAATGAGAACTAACGTGTACGTTGTATATACAAATTATCGCCTGCATCGTACCTTAAAATTTAATGAAGAGTGTTCATAGTACTGTTTGCATTTCTATTTAAGAACACGATTAAACTTCACATAAATAACTATGGCGGTTTATTCGTGAGACGTAGCAGTTGATTTACTAAATTTTACTACAAATTACAAGTTATTTTACAAAGATATTTTATTCGCTTATAACGGTATCACAATGCAAGTTAAGACGACCGTCAAATTCTAACGTATCACATAAAACGTATTAGAAGGCGGTTTACGTAAGGGTAAAATTAAATATTATTTTTATATGAATAGTTTTTCGTACACATAACAATTGATAACGATGAAGAAAAGCCTTTATTACTTTATCTCTCTCTGTTATCGCAACACGTTGTTTAATAAATAAAACAATGTGGTAACCTTCTAATACCATATTAGTATTTGAGATAAGTCAAAATAAAAAGCAACCTTCAGAAATTATGAAGTTTGTAGCAGGATGAACAATTTACATAAAATCGTTTTGCTTTTATTTTTTTCATTGTCATTGACTTTGTATTCGATATTTTACTCTTCCAAATTCAAATTTGTTTTTTCCAATTAACAAAAAAAAATTTAGAATATATAAGACTTTTTGCTAAAAATGGTAAATCATTTAAGATATGAAAATATAATAAAGTACGCCAATATGCTGAGGTTGTGATCGAGTCATTCGTAATTAGCTAGAAAAACAATCCGATAAGGAACACTATTTCTTTTTTTGATCTTTTGAAAAGTAATTTTTTTTAAATATCTGTCAGAATTTGTTTGTGGAAAGAATTTATTTTATATATAGATAAGGTTCTTATTAACACTTACATGTTCTAATAAAGCTATTTAAATAATATACACTATGTATTTCATTTATTCTTGAACGATTCATTGACGTTTTAAATGTTATTAGTTTTGTTTAGAAAATAATATCCGCGAGACAACAAAAACTTTCTGAACTTCATGCAACAATGTTAGCTAATTTTCCATTCCTACAAATAGAATTTAAAATTTTATTTTTATAGAAATTTTACTCTATGATACTCAAAAACGATTTCCAATAAAACTTACAAACTTAGTACAATATAATTATATGATTCGGTAAAAGTAATATGTCATAATAGTTTTGATTTATCATTATTTTGAAAGTTACATATGAGAAAGAATGAGAACTAACGTGTACGTTGTATATACAAATTATCGCCTGCATCGTACCTTAAAATTTAATGAAAAGTGTTCATAGTACTGTTTGCATTTCTATTTAAGAACACGATTAAACTTCACATAAATAACTATGGCGGTTTATTCGTGAGACGTAGCAGTTGATTTACTAAATTTTACTACAAATTACAAGTTATTTTACAAAGATATTTTATTCGCTTATAACGGTATCACAATGCAAGTTAAGACGACCGTCAAATTCTAACGTATCGCATAAAACGTATTAGAAGGCGGTTTACGTAAGGGTAAAAATAAATATTACTTTTATGTGAATAGTTTTTCGTACACATAACAATTGATAACGATGAAGAAAAGCCTTTATTACTTTATCTCTCTCTGTTATCGCAACACGTTGTTTAATAAATAAAACAATGTGGTAACCTTCTAATACCATATTAGTATTTGAGATAAGTCAAAATAAAAAGCAACCTTCAGAAATTATGAAGTTTGTAGCAGGATGAACAATTTACATAAAATCGTTTTGCTTTTATTTTTTTCATTGTCATTGACTTTGTATTCGATATTTTACTCTTCCAAATTCAAATTTGTTTTTTCCAATTAACAAAAAAAAATTTAGAATATATAAGACTTTTTGCTAAAAATGGTAAATCATTTAAGATATGAAAATATAATAAAGTACGCCAATATGCTGAGGTTGTGATCGAGTCATTCGTAATTAGCTAGAAAAACAATCCGATAAGGAACACTATTTCTTTTTTTGATCTTTTGAAAAGTAATTTTTTTTTAAATATCTGTCAGAATTTGTTTGTGGAAAGAATTTATTTTTATATATAGATAAGGTTCTTATTAACACTTACATGTTCTAATAAAGCTATTTAAATAATATACACTATGTATTTCATTTATTCTTGAACGATTCATTGACGTTTTAAATGTTATTAGTTTTGTTTAGAAAATAATATCCGCGAGACAACAAAAACTTTCTGAACTTCATGCAACAATGTTAGCTAATTTTCCATTCCTACAAATAGAATTTAAAATTTTTATTTTTATAGAAATTTTACTCTATGATACTCAAAAACGATTTCCAATAAAACTTACAAACTTAGTACAATATAATTATATGATTCGGTAAAAGTAATATGTCATAATAGTTTTGATTTATCATTATTTTGAATGTTACATATGAGAAAGAATGAGAACTAACTTGTACGTCGTATATAAAAATTATCACCTGCATCGTACCTTAAAATTTAATGAAGAGTGTTCGTAGTACTGCTTGCATTTCTATTTGTGAACACGATTAAACTTCACATAAATAACTATGGCGGTTTATTCGTGAGACGTAGCAGTTGATTTACTAAATTTTACTACAAATTACAAGTTATTTTACCAAGATATTTTATTCGCTTATAACGGTATCACAATGCAAGTTAAGACGACCGTCAAATTCTAACATATCGCATAGAACATATTAGAAGGTGGTTTACGTAAGGGTAAAATTAAATATTATTTTTATGTGAATAGTTTTTCGTACACATATCAATTGATAACGATGAAGAAAAGCCTTTATTACTTTATCTCTCTATGCTATCGTAACACATTGTTTAATAAATAAAACAATATATTATGCTCATGCAGAGGGTTTGACTGTTGCACAATCGTTCTAAACCTTTTCACTCTTAGCAACAACTTTGGTTGCATCAACTTCCTTGTGTTACAGAAGAGTTACAACAAAAAACTAGTCATAAAAAGGTCGTCTGAACATAGCAAGGTTATGACAACTAGCAGGTGAGACTGTTTCGGCTCCGAAAAAGCTTGCTAGAGTTGATTGCCGCATCTTGTTTGCAGCTTTGCTGCATATTGCTCCAAGAAATTTTTAGTGCTCTTTGGCAACGGGGGAAGTGGAACAACTTGTCCCAGATTGCGAGCAGCAAGCACGTGTGATAGAATGACTATCTCACTCAATAAGAAAAAAGCGATTAAGCTAGAGTAGCTACTGATACCTGCCATAACTTTAAAGATTATTCTGCTATATATTTTTTCCTATTACTAATGATGGTCTTAGAAGTGAAAATATAGGCCGAGTCAAATTTTAAAGCGTTTCATTAGTTCTTTATTTCGTATTTACTAAATTTACAAGAACTGATATATATATATATATATAACCAATGTTTCAACTGATATTAGGTAATTTTCATACACATAAACCTTGCTCAATCATCTTATAATTTAATGATATTAATTAATACATCATATGACAATGTCAAGCATGCATGAATCGGGTTCCCTGTTTATGAAGTAATAAAAGTAGTGGTAACCTTCTGATACCATATTAGTATTTGAGATAAGTCAAAACAAAAAGCAACCTTCATAAATTATGAAGTTTGTAGCAGGATGAACTGTTTACATAAAATCGTTTTGCTTTTATTTTTTTCATTGTCATTGACTTTGTATTCGATATTTTTCTCTTCCATATTCAAATTTGTTTTTTCCAATTAACAAAAAAAGGTAGAATATATAAGACTTTTTGCTAAAAATAGTAAATCATTTAAGATATGAAAATATAATAAAGTACGCCAATATGCTGAGGTTGTGATCGAGTCATTCGTAATTAGCTAGAAAAACTATCCGATAAGAAACACTATTTTTTTTTGTTCTTTTGAAAAGTGTTTTTTTTAAATGGCTTTTAGAATTTGTTTGTGGAAAGAATTTATTTTTTATATATAGATAAGGTTGTTATTATCACTTACATGTTCTAATAAAGTAATTTAAATAATACACACTATGTATTTCATTTATTCTTGAACGATTCGTTGACGTTGTAAATGTTACTAGTTTTGTTTAGAAAATAATATCCACGAGACAACAAAAACTTTCTGAACTTCATGCAACAATGTTAGCTAATTTTCCATTCCTACGAATAGAATTTAAAATTTTTATTTTTATAGAAATTTTACTCTATGATACTCAAAAACGATTTCCAATAAAACTTACAAACTTACTACAATATAAATATATGATTCGGTAAAAGTAATATGTCATAATAGATTTGATTTATCATTATTTTGAATGTTACATATGTAAAAGAATGAGAACTAACGTGTACGTTGTATATAGAAATTATCGCATGCATTGTACCTTAAACTTTAATGAAGAGTGTTCGTAGTACTGTTTACATTTTTATTTATGAACACGATAAAACTTCACATAAAAAACTATGATGATTTATTCGTGAGACGTAGTAGTTGATTTACTAAATTTTACTACAAATTACAAGTTATTTTACAAAGATGTTTTATTCGCTTATAACGGTATCACAATGCAAATTAAGACGACCGTCAAATTCTAACGTATCGCATAGAACGTATTAGAAGACGGTTTACGTAATGGTAAAATTAATATTATTTTTATATGAATAGTTTTTCGTAAACATAACAGTTGATAACGATGAAGAAAAGCCTTTATTACTTTATCTCTCCATGTTATCGCATCACATTGTTTAATAAATAAAACAATATATTATGCTCATGCAGAGGGTTTGACAGTTGCACAATCGTTCCAAGCCTTTTCACTCTTAGCAATAACGTTGGCTGCATCAACTTCCTTGTGGTGATGAAGAGTTATAACCAAAAACTCGTGATAACAAGGTCGTCCGAACGTAGCAAGGTTATGACAACAAGCAGGTGAGACTGTTCCAGCTTCAAATAAGCTTGCTACGAGTTGATTGCCGCATCCTGTTTACAATTTTGCCGCACATTGCTCTAAGAAAATTTTAGTGCTCTTTGGCAACGGGGGGAAGTGGAACAACTTGTCCCAGATTGCGAGCAGCAAGCACGGGTGATAGAGTGACTATCTCGCTAAATTAGAAAAAAGCAATTAAGCAAGTGTAGCTACCGATACCTGTCATAACTTCAAAGATTATTCTGCTATATATTTTTTCCTCTGACTAAAAGGTGTTTGTTAGTGATCTTTTTCCATTTTTGATGGTGTTAGAATGGGGGATGACAAGTTCTTTATAAGAAGTGAAATAAATATATATATATATATATATAATGGCCGAGTCAAATTTTAAAGCGTTTCATTAGTTCTTTATTTCCTATTTATTTAATTTACAAGCACTGATATATATATATATATATATATATATAACCAGTGTTTAACTGATGTTAAGTTACTTTTATATACATGAACCTTGCTCAATCATCTTATAATTTAATGATATTGATTAAAAAATCATATGACAATGTCAAGCATGCATAAATTGGGTACCCTATTTATGCAGTAATAAATGTAGTGGTAACCTTCTAATACTATATTAGTACTTGAGATAAGTCAAAAAAAAAATCAATCTTCGGAAATTATGAAGTTTGTAACAGGATGAACAGTTTACATAAAATCATTTTACTTTTATTTTTTTCATTGTCATTGAATTTGTATTCGATATTTTACTCTTCCATATTCAAATTTGTTTTTTCCAACTAACAAAAAAAAGGTAGAATATATAAGACTTTTTGCTAAAAATATTAAATCATTAAAGATATGAATATATAATAAACTACACCAATATGCTGAGGTTGTGATCGAGTCATTCGTAATTAGCTAGAAAAACTATCTGATAAGGAACACTATTTTTTTTGTTCTTTTAAAAAGTATTCATTTTGAAAAATAGCTGTTAGAATTTGTTTGTGGAAAGAATTTATTTTTATATATAGATAAGGTTGTTATTATCACTTACATGTTCTAATAAAGCTATTTAAATAATATACACTATGTATTTCATTTATTCTTGAACGATTCATTGACGTTTTAAATGTTATTAGTTTTGTTTAGAAAATAATATCCGCGAGACAACAAAAACTTTCTGAACTTCATGCAACAATGTTAGCTAATTTTCCATTCCTACGAATAGAATTAAAAAATTTTATTTTTAAAGAAATTTTACTCTCTGATACTCAAAAACGATTTCCAATAAAACTTAGAAACTTATTACAATATAAATACATGATTAGGTAAAAGTAATATGTCATAATAGTTTTGATTTATCATTATTTTGAATGTTACATATGGGAAAGAATAAGAACTAACGTGTACGTTGTATATACAAATTATCGCCTGCACCGTACCTTAAATTTAAATTAAGAGTGTTCGTAGTACTGTTTGCATTTCTATTTATGAACACGATTAAACTTCACATAAATAACTATGGCGGTTTATTCGTGAGACATAGCAGTTGATTTACTAAATTTTAATACAAATTACAAGTTATTTTACAAAGATATTTTATTCGCTTATAACGGTATCACAATGCAAATTAAGACGACCGTCAAATTCTAACGTATCGCATAGAACGTATTAGAAGGCGGTTTACGTAAGGATAAAATTAAATATTATTTTTATGTGAATAGTTTTTCGTACACATAACAATTGATAATGATGAAGAAAAGCCTTTATTACTTTATCTCTCTATGTTATAGCAACACATTGTTTAATAAATAAAACAATATATTATGCTCATGCAGAGGGTTTAACTGTTGCACAATCGTTCCAAACCTTTTCACTCTTAGCAATAACTTTGGCTGCATCAACTTCCTTGTGGTAAGGAAGAGTAACAACCAAAAACTCGTCATAACAAGGTCGTCCGAACGTAGCAAGGTTATGACAACAAGCAGGTGAGACTGTTCCGGCTCCGAATAAGCTTGCTACGAGTTGATTGCCGCATCCTGTTTGCAACTTTGCCGCACATTGCTCCAAGAAATTTTTAGTGCTCTTTGGCAATGGGGGAAGTGGAACAACTTGTCCCAGATTACGAGCAGCAAGCACGGGTGATAAAATGACTATCTCGCTCAATAAGAAAAAAACGATTAAGCAAGTGTAGCTACCGATACCTGCCATAACTTCAAAGATTATTCTGCTATATATTTTTTCCTCTTACTAAAAGTTGTTTGTTAGTGATCTCTTTCCTTTTTGATGGTTTTAGAACAGGGGATGACAAGCTTCTTTATAGAAAGTGAAAATATAGGCCGACTCAAATTTTAAAGCGTTTCATTAGTTCTTTATTCTGTATTTATAGAATTTACAAGAACTTATATATATATATATATAACCAGCGTTTCAACTGATATTAAGTTATTTTTATATACATAAACCTTGCTCAATCATCTTATAATTTAATGATATTAATTAAAAAATCATATAACAATGTCAAGCATGCATGAATCGGGTCCCCTGTTTATGCAGTAATAAATGTAGAGGTAACCTTCTGATACGATATTTGTATTTGAGATAAGTCAAAATAAAAAGCAACGTTCAGAAATTATGAAGTTTATAGCAGAATGAACAGTTTACATAAAATCGTTTTGGTTTTAGTTTTTTCATTGTCATTGACTTTGTATTCTATATTTTACACTTCCATATTCAAATTTGTTTTCAACAATTAACAAAAAAAAATGTAGAATATATAAGACTTTTTGCTGAAAATAATAAATCACATAAGATATGAAAATATAATAAAGTACGCTAATATGCTGAGGTTGTGATCGAGTCATTCGTAATTAACTAGAAAAACTATCCGATAAGGAACACTATTTTTTTTGTTCTTTTGAAAAGTATTTATTTTGAAAAATAGCTATTAGAATTTGTTTGTGGAAATAATTTATTTTTAATATATAGATAAGGTTGTTATTATCACTTACATGTTCTAATAAAGCTATTTAAATAATATACACTATGTATTTCATTTATTCTTGAACGATTCATTGACGTTTTAAATGTTATTAGTTTTGTTTAGAAAATAATATCTGCGAGACAACAAAAACTTTCTGAACTTCATGCAACAATGTTAGCTAATTTTCCATTCCTGCGAATAGTATTTAAAAATTTTATTTTTAAAGAAATTTTACTCTCTGATACTCAAAAACGATTTCCAATAAAACTTAGAAACTTATTACAATATAAATACATGACTAGGTAAAAGTAATATGTCATAATAGTTTTGATTTATCATTATTTTGAATGTTACATATAAGAAAGAATAAGAACTAACGTGTACGTTGTATATACAAATTATCGCCTGCACCGTACCTTAAAATTTAATGAAGAGTGTTCGTAGTACTGTTTGCATTTCTTTTTATGAACACGATTAAACTTCACATAAATAACTATGGCGGTTTATTCGTGAGACGTAGCAGTTGATTTACTAAATTTTAATACAAATTACAAGTTATTTTACAAAGATATTTTATTCGCTTATAACGGTATCACAATGCAAATTAAGACGACCGTCAAATTCTAACGTATCGCATAGAATGTATTAGAAGGCGGTTTACGTAAGGATAAAATTAAATATTATTTTTATGTGAATAGTTTTTCGTACACATAACAATTGATAACGATGAAGAAAAGCCTTTATTACTTTATCTCTCTATGCTATCGCAACACATTGTTTAATAAATAAAACAATATATTATGCTCATGCAGAGGGTTTGACTGTTGCACAATCGTTCCAAACCTTTTCACTCTTAGCAATAACTTTGGCTGCATCAACTTCCTTGTGGTAAGGAAGAGTTACAACCAAAAACTCGTCATAACAAGGTCGTCCGAACGTAGCAAGGTTATGACAACAAGCAGGTGAGACTGTTCCGGCTCCGAATAAGCTTGCTACGAGTTGATTGCCGCATCCTGTTTGCAACTTTGCCGCACATTGCTCCAAGAAATTTTTAGTGCTCTTTGGCAACGGGGGAAGTGGAACAACTTCTCCCAGATTGCGAGCAGCAAGCACGGGTGATAAAATGACTATCTCGCTCAATAAGAAAAAAGCGATTAAGCAAGTGTAGCTACCGATACCTGCCATAACTTCAAAGATTATTCTGCTATATATTTTTTCCTCTTACTAAAAGTTGTTTGTTAGTGATCTCTTTCCTTTTTGATGGTTTTAGAACAGGGGATGACAAGCTTCTTTATAGGAAGTGAAAATATAGGCCGACTCAAATTTTAAAGCGTTTCATTAGTTCTTTATTTTGTATTTATTGAATTTACAAGAACTGATATATATATATATATATAACCAGCGTTTCAACTGATATTAAGTTATTTTTATATACATAAACCTTGCTCAATCATCTTATAATTTAATGATATTAATTAAAAAATCATATGACAATGTCAAGCATGCATGAATCGGGTCCCCTGTTTATGCAGTATTAAATGTAGTGGTAACCATCTGATACCGTATTATTATTTGAGATAAGTCAAAACAAAAAGCAACGTTCAGAAATCATGAAGTTTGTAGCAGGATGAACAGTTTACATAAAATCGTTTTGCTCTTAGTTTTTTCAATATCATTGACTTTGTATTCGATATTTTACTCTTCCATATTCAAATTTGTTTTTTTCCAATTAACAAAAAAAAGGAAGAATATATAAGACTTTTTGCTAAAAATAGTAAATCACTTAAGATATAAAAATATAGTAAAGTACGCCAATATGCTGAGGTTGTGATCGAGTCATTCGTAATTAGCTAGAAAAACTATCAGATAAGGAACACTATTTTTTTTGTTCTTTTGCAAAGTATTTATTTTGAAAAAATAGCTGTTAGAATTTGTTTGTGGAAAGAATTTAATTTTTATTTATGGATAATGTTGTTATTATCACTTACATGTTCTAATAAATCTATTTAAATAATATACACTATGTATTTCATTTATTCTTGAACGATTCATTGACGTTTTAAATGTTATTAGTTTTGTTTAGAAAATAATATCTGCGAGGCAACAAAAACTTTCTGAACTTCATGCAACAATGTTAGCTAATTTTCCATTCCTACGAATTTCTTTAAAAATTATATTTTTAAAGAAATTTTACTCTCTGATACTCAAAAACGATTTCCAATAAAACTTAGAAACTTATTACAATATAAATACATGACTAGGTAAAAGTAATATGTCATAATAGTTTTGATTTATCATTATTTTGAATGTTACATATAAGAAAGAATAAGAACTAACTTGTACGTTGTATATACAAATTATCGCCTGCACCGTACCTTAAAATTTAATGAAGAGTGTTCGTAGTACTGTTTGCATTTCCTTTTATAAACACGATTAAACTTCACATAAATAACTATGGCGGTTTATTCGTGAGACGTAGCAGTTGATTTACTAAATTTTAATACAAATTACAAGTTATTTTACAAAGATATTTTATTCGCTTATAACGGTATCACAATGCAAATTAAGACGACCGTCAAATTCTAACGTATCGCATAGAATGTATTAGAAGGGGGTTTACGTAAGGATAAAATTAAATATTATTTTTATGTGAATAGTTTTTCGTACACATAACAATTGATAACGATGAAGAAAAGCCTTTATTACTTTATCTCTCTATGCTATCGCAACACATTGTTTAATAAATAAAACAATATATTATGCTCATGCAGAGGGTTTGACTGTTGCACAATCGTTCCAAACCTTTTCACTCTTAGCAATAACTTTGGCTGCATCAACTTCCTTGTGGTAAGGAAGAGTTACAACCAAAAACTCGTCATAACAAGGTCGTCCGAACGTAGCAAGGTTATGACAACAAGCAGGTGAGACTGTTCCGGCTCCGAATAAGCTTGCTACGAGTTGATTGCCGCATCCTGTTTGCAACTTTGCCGCACATTGCTCCAAGAAATTTTTAGTGCTCTTTGGCAACGGGGGAAGTGGAACAACTTCTCCCAGATTGCGAGCAGCAAGCACGGGTGATAAAATGACTATCTCGCTCAATAAGAAAAAAGCGATTAAGCAAGTGTAGCTACCGATACCTGCCATAACTTCAAAGATTATTCTGCTATATATTTTTTCCTCTTACTAAAAGTTGTTTGTTAGTGATCTCTTTCCTTTTTGATGGTTTTAGAACAGGGGATGACAAGCTTCTTTATAGGAAGTGAAAATATAGGCCGACTCAAATTTTAAAGCGTTTCATTAGTTCTTTATTTTGTATTTATTGAATTTACAAGAACTGATATATATATATATATATATAACCAGCGTTTCAACTGATATTAAGTTATTTTTATATACATAAACCTTGCTCAATCATCTTATAATTTAATGATATTAATTAAAAAATCATATGACAATGTCAAGCATGCATGAATCGGGTCCCCTGTTTATGCAGTAATAAATGTAGTGGTAACCATCTGATACCGTATTATTATTTGAGATAAGTCAAAACAAAAAGCAACGTTCAGAAATCATGAAGTTTGTAGCAGGATGAACAGTTTACATAAAATCGTTTTGCTCTTAGTTTTTTCAATATCATTGACTTTGTATTCGATATTTTACTCTTCCATATTCAAATTTGTTTTTTTCCAATTAACAAAAAAAAAGGAAGAATATATAAGACTTTTTGCTAAAAATAGTAAATCACTTAAGATATAAAAATATAGTAAAGTACGCCAATATGCTGAGGTTGTGATCGAGTCATTCGTAATTAGCTAGAAAAACTATCAGATAAGGAACACTATTTTTTTTGTTCTTTTGCAAAGTATTTATTTTGAAAAAATAGCTGTTAGAATTTGTTTGTGGAAAGAATTTAATTTTTATTTATGGATAATGTTGTTATTATCACTTACATGTTCTAATAAATCTATTTAAATAATATACACTATGTATTTCATTTATTCTTGAACGATTCATTGACGTTTTAAATGTTATTAGTTTTGTTTAGAAAATAATATCTGCGAGGCAACAAAAACTTTCTGAACTTCATGCAACAATGTTAGCTAATTTTCCATTCCTACGAATTTCTTTAAAAATTATATTTTTAAAGAAATTTTACTCTCTGATACTCAAAAACGATTTCCAATAAAACTTAGAAACTTATTACAATATAAATACATGACTAGGTAAAAGTAATATGTCATAATAGTTTTGATTTATCATTATTTTGAATGTTACATATAAGAAAGAATAAGAACTAACGTGTACGTTGTATATACAAATTATCGCCTGCACCGTACCTTAAATTTAATGAAGAGTGTTCGTAGTACTGTTTGCATTTCTTTTATGAACACGATTAAACTTCACATAAATAACTATGGCGGTTTATTCGTGAGACGTAGCAGTTGATTTACTAAATTTTAATACAAATTACAAGTTATTTTACAAAGATATTTTATTCGCTTATAACGGTATCACAATGCAAATTAAGACGACCGTCAAATTCTAACGTATCGCATAGAATGTATTAGAAGGGGGTTTACGTAAGGATAAAATTAAATATTATTTTTATGTGAATAGTTTTTCGTACACATAACAATTGATAACGATGAAGAAAAGCCTTTATTACTTTATCTCTCTATGCTATCGCAACACATTGTTTAATAAATAAAACAATATATTATGCTCATGCAGAGGGTTTGACTGTTGCACAATCGTTCCAAACCTTTTCACTCTTAGCAATAACTTTGGCTGCATCAACTTCCTTGTGGTAAGGAAGAGTTACAACCAAAAACTCGTCATAACAAGGTCGTCCGAACGTAGCAAGGTTATGACAACAAGCAGGTGAGACTGTTCCGGCTCCGAATAAGCTTGCTACGAGTTGATTGCCGCATCCTGTTTGCAACTTTGCCGCACATTGCTCCAAGAAATTTTTAGTGCTCTTTGGCAACGGGGGAAGTGGAACAACTTCTCCCAGATTGCGAGCAGCAAGCACGGGTGATAAAATGACTATCTCGCTCAATAAGAAAAAAGCGATTAAGCAAGTGTAGCTACCGATACCTGCCATAACTTCAAAGATTATTCTGCTATATATTTTTTCCTCTTACTAAAAGTTGTTTGTTAGTGATCTCTTTCCTTTTTGATGGTTTTAGAACAGGGGATGACAAGCTTCTTTATAGGAAGTGAAAATATAGGCCGACTCAAATTTTAAAGCGTTTCATTAGTTCTTTATTTTGTATTTATTGAATTTACAAGAACTGATATATATATATATATATATAACCAGCGTTTCAACTGATATTAAGTTATTTTTATATACATAAACCTTGCTCAATCATCTTATAATTTAATGATATTAATTAAAAAATCATATGACAATGTCAAGCATGCATGAATCGGGTCCCCTGTTTATGCAGTAATAAATGTAGTGGTAACCATCTGATACCGTATTATTATTTGAGATAAGTCAAAACAAAAAGCAACGTTCAGAAATCATGAAGTTTGTAGCAGGATGAACAGTTTACATAAAATCGTTTTGCTCTTAGTTTTTTCAATAGTCATTGACTTTGTATTCGATATTTTACTCTTCCATATTCAAATTTGTTTTTTCCAATTAACAAAAAAAAGGTAAGAATATATAAGACTTTTTGCTAAAAATAGTAAATCACTTAAGATATGAAAAATATAGTAAAGTACGCCAATATGCTGAGGTTGTGATCGAGTCATTCGTAATTAGCTAGAAAAACTATCAGATAAGGAACACTATTTTTTTTGTTCTTTTGCAAAGTATTTATTTTGAAAAAATAGCTGTTAGAATTTGTTTGTGGAAAGAATTTAATTTTTATTTATGGATAATGTTGTTATTATCACTTACATGTTCTAATAAATCTATTTAAATAATATACACTATGTATTTCATTTATTCTTGAACGATTCATTGACGTTTTAAATGTTATTAGTTTTGTTTAGAAAATAATATCTGCGAGACAACAAAAACTTTCTGAACTTCATGCAACAATGTTAGCTAATTTTCCATTCCTGCGAATAGAATTTAAAAAATTTATTTTTAAAGAAATTTTACTCTCTGATACTCAAAAACGATTTCCAATAAAACTTAGAAACTTATTACAATATAAATACATGACTAGGTAAAAGTAATATGTCATAATAGTTTTGATTTATCATTATTTTGAATGTTACATATAAGAAAGAATAAGAACTAACGTGTACGTTGTATATACAAATTATCGCCTGCACCGTACCTTAAAATTTAATGAAGAGTGTTCGTAGTACTGTTTGCATTTCTTTTTATGAACACGATTAAACTTCACATAAATAACTATGGCGGTTTATTCGTGAGACGTAGCAGTTGATTTACTAAATTTTAATACAAATTACAAGTTATTTTACAAAGATATTTTATTCGCTTATAACGGTATCACAATGCAAATTAAGACGACCGTCAAATTCTAACGTATCGCATAGAATGTATTAGAAGGGGGTTTACGTAAGGATAAAATTAAATATTATTTTTATGTGAATAGTTTTTCGTACACATAACAATTGATAACGATGAAGAAAAGCCTTTATTACTTTATCTCTCTATGCTATCGCAACACATTGTTTAATAAATAAAACAATATATTATGCTCATGCAGAGGGTTTGACTGTTGCACAATCGTTCCAAACCTTTTCACTCTTAGCAATAACTTTGGCTGCATCAACTTCCTTGTGGATAAGGAAGAGTTACAACCAAAAACTCGTCATAACAAGGTCGTCCGAACGTAGCAAGGTTATGACAACAAGCAGGTGAGACTGTTCCGGCTCCGAATAAGCTTGCTACGAGTTGATTGCCGCATCCTGTTTGCAACTTTGCCGCACATTGCTCCAAGAAATTTTTAGTGCTCTTTGGCAACGGGGGAAGTGGAACAACTTCTCCCAGATTGCGAGCAGCAAGCACGGGTGATAAAATGACTATCTCGCTCAATAAGAAAAAAGCGATTAAGCAAGTGTAGCTACCGATACCTGCCATAACTTCAAAGATTATTCTGCTATATATTTTTTCCTCTTACTAAAAGTTGTTTGTTAGTGATCTCTTTCCTTTTTGATGGTTTTAGAACAGGGGATGACAAGCTTCTTTATAGGAAGTGAAAATATAGGCCGACTCAAATTTTAAAGCGTTTCATTAGTTCTTTATTTTGTATTTATTGAATTTACAAGAACTGATATATATATATATATATATAACCAGCGTTTCAACTGATATTAAGTTATTTTTATATACATAAACCTTGCTCAATCATCTTATAATTTAATGATATTAATTAAAAAATCATATGACAATGTCAAGCATGCATGAATCGGGTCCCCTGTTTATGCAGTAATAAATGTAGTGGTAACCTTCTGATACCATATTAGTATTTGAGATAAGTCAAAACAAAAAGCAACGTTCAGAAATTATGAAGTTTGTAGCAGGATGAACAGTTTACATAAAATCGTTTTGCTCTTAGTTTTTTCAATATCATTGACTTTGTATTCGATATTTTACTCTTCCATATTCAAATTTGTTTTTTCACAATTAACAAAAAAAAGGAAGAATATATAAGACTTTTTGCTAAAAATAGTAAATCACATTAAGATATGAAAATATAGTAAAGTACGCTAATATGCTGAGGTTGTGATCGAGTCATTCGTAATTAGCTAGAAAAACTATCAGATAAGGAACACTATTTTTTTTGTTCTTTTGCAAAGTATTTATTTTGAAAAAATAGCTATTAGAATTTGTTTGTGGAAAGAATTTATTTTTATATATAGGATAAGGTTGTTATTATCACTTACATGTTCTAATAAAGCTATTTAAATAATATACACTATGTATTTCATTTATTCTTGAACGATTCATTGACGTTTTAAATGTTATTAGTTTTGTTTAGAAAATAATATCTGCGAGACAACAAAAACTTTCTGAACTTCATGCAACAATGTTAGCTAATTTTCCATTCCTACGAATAGAATTTAAAAATTTTATTTTTAAAGAAATTTTACTCTCTGATACTCAAAAACGATTTCCAATAAAACTTAGAAACTTATTACTATATAAATACATGATTAGGTAAAAGTAATATGTCATAATAGTTTTGGTTTATCATTATTTTGAATGTTACATATGAGAAAGAATAAGAACTAACGTGTACGTTGTATATACAAATTATCGCCTGCACCGTACCTTAAAATTTAATGAAGAGTGTTCGTAGTACTGTTTGCATTTCTTTGTATGAACACGATTAAACTTCACATAAATTACTATGGCGGTTTATTCGTGAGATGTAGCAGTTGATTTACTAATTTCTAATACAAATTACATGTTATTTTACAAAGATATTTTATTCGCTTATAACGGTATCACAATGCAAATTAAGACGACCGTCAAATTCTAATGTATCGCATAGAACGTATTAGAAGGCGGTTTACGTAAGGATAAAATTAAATATTATTTTTATGTGAATAGTTTTTCGTACACATAACAATTGATAACGATGAAGAAAAGCCTTTATTACTTTATCTCTCTATGCTGTTCCGGCTCCGAATAACCTTGCTACGAGTTGATTGCCGCATCATGTTTGCAACTTTGCCGCACATTGCTCCAAGAAATATTTAGTGCTCTTTAGCAACGGGGGAATTGGAACAACTTGTCCCAGATTGCGAGCAGCAAGCACGGGTGATAAAATGACTATCTCGCTCAATAAGAAAAAAACGATTAAGCAAGTGTAGCTAAAAATAATAAATCACTTAAGATATGAAAATATAATAAAGTACGCCAATATGCTGAGGTTGTGATCGAGTCATTCGTAATTAGCTAGAAAAACTATCCGATAAGGAACATTATTTATTTTGTTCTTTTGCAAAGTATTTATTTTGAAAGAATAGCTGTTAGAATTTGTTTGTAGAAAGAATTTATTTTTTATATATAGATAAGGTTGTTATTATCACTTACATGTTCTAATAAAGCTATTTAAATAATATACACTATGTATTTCATTTATTCTTGAACGATTCATTGACGTTTTAAATGTTATTAGTTTTGTTTAGAAATAATATCCGCGAGACAACAAAAACTTACAGAACTTCATACAACAATGTTAGCTAATTTTCCAATCCTACGAATTTCTTTAAAAATTATATTTTTAAAGAAATTTTACTCTCTGATACTCAAAAACGATTTCCAATAAAACTTAGAAACTTATTACAATATAAATACATGACTAGGTAAAAGTAATATGTCATAATAGTTTTGATTTATCATTATTTTGAATGTTACATATGAGAAAGAATAAGAACTAACGTGTACGTTGTATATACAAATTATTGCCTGCACCGTACCTTAAAATTTAATGAAGAGTGTTCGTAGTACTGTTTGCATTTCTTTTTATGAACACAATTAAACTTCACATAAATAACTATGGCGGTTTATTCGTGAGACGTAGCAGTTGATTTACTAAATTTTAATACAAATTACAAGTTATTTTACAAAGATATTTTATTCGCTTATAACGGTATCACAATGCAAATTAAGACGACCGTCAAATTCTAACGTATCGCATAGAATGTATTAGAAGGGGGTTTACGTAAGGATAAAATTAAATATTATTTTTATGTGAATAGTTTGTGCCTTTATTACTTTATCTCTCTATGCTATCGTAACACATTGTTTAATAAATAAAACAATATATTATGCTCATGCAGAGGGTTTGACTGTTGCACAATCGTTCCAAACCTTTTCACTCTTAGCAATAACTTTGGCTGCATCAACTTCCTTGTGGTAATGAAGAGTTACAACCAAAAACTCGTCATAACAAGCTCGTCCGAACGTAGCAAGGTTATGACAACAAGCAGGTGAGACTGTTCCGGCTCCGAATAAGCTTGCTACGAATTGATTGCCGCATCCTGTTTGCAACTTTGACGCACATTGCTCCAAGAAATTTTTAGTGCTCTTTGGCAACGGTGGAAGTGGAACAACTTGTCCTAGATTGCGAGCAGCAAGCACGGGTGATAAAATGACTATCTCGCTCAATAAGAAAAAAGCGATTAAGCAAGTGAAGCTACCGATACCTGCCATAACTTCAAAGATTATTCTGCTATATATTTTTTCCTCTTACTAAAAGTTGTTTGTTAGTGATCTCTTTCCTTTTTGATGGTTTTAGAACAGGGGATGACAAGCTTCTTTATAGAAAGTGAAAATATAGGCCGACTCAAATTTTAAAGCGTTTCATTAGTTCTTTATTTTGTATTTATTGAATTTACAAGAACTGATATATATATAACCAGCGTTTCAACTGATATTAAGTTATTTTTATATACATAAACCTTGCTCAATCATCTTATAATTTAATGATATTAATTAAAAAATCATATGACAATGTCAAGCATGCATGAATCGGGTCCCCTGTTTATGCAGTAATAAATGTAGTGGTAACCATCTGATACCGTATTATTATTTGAGATAAGTCAAAACAAAAAGCAACGTTCAGAAATCATGAAGTTTGTAGCAGGATGAACAGTTTACATAAAATCGTTTTGCTTTTAGTTTTTTCAATATCATTGACTTTGTATTCGATATTTTACTCTTCCATATTCAAATTTGTTTTTTCCAATTAACAAAAAAAAGGAAGAATATATAAGACTTTTTGCTAAAAATAGTAAATCACTTAAGATATAAAAATATAGTAAAGTACGCCAATATGCTGAGGTTGTGATCGAGTCATTCGTAATTAGCTAGAAAAACTGTAAGGACCTCGATTTTATGATTGGCTTATTTCATGACAAACCACCACACTGGGGATGATTGTGTAATGGGTTGATTAGGTCCGTATTAGCAAGCTTCCAAGCATCTCCATGACTTCAAAAGCAAAAGATATATTCACTTGACTTTGTCTCTTGAAGAGTTTAGGTGCACACACACACTTCATGCATGTTTTGTTTATCTTGCATTTGTGTTCTTTATTGTTTGTATAAGTGTGCACCCTTTTCTAAAACACTCACTAGCTTACATTAGATATCAAATCTTGCATTGTATCTTAGTTGATAACATGTTTGACATGTTAATTGTGCTTCATTGTGTGCATCTCACTCACTTCACACTTGCACAACATTTATGTAAGATTGACTTTTGTCTTGAGTGTTAAAAAGGGATTTTTCCCTTTGGCGCAGCCTAGACCGCTCGGCAGGCTTTGCTTGCACCGCGGCGCACGGAGCGGTATTCTCCAGTGCGTCATGCGCGACGTGGACCGCGACCTGTGCACTTGCACGCACAGCGGTCCCAACCGCGGTGTAGTCCAGACGGTGCACTGCTGTATGTACCGCGGTCTGGACACTTACCTGAACCGCGGTCTAGCAAGCGGTTTTGACGGGATTCTTGTTCCCAAGTTCAAAACGATGTAGTTTGATCTAGGGCTTCATATATATTCTTCCTTTTCTCTTCTTGGCCGACCAAGAGCTCAAAAATTCATTTTTAGAGAGAGGTTAGAGCTCCTAGAGAGAGAAAGCTTCCAGAAAGCTTCTTTGACTCTCCAAACCCAAAACCCATCTCCATCTTGCATCATTCAACATCATTTGAGCATGGGTATTCATTGTTTCATGACTAGGTAAGCAAGAACTTCTTTGAATATCATTTATTGTTCTTCTTACATTAGATTAGGTATTTATTGCATGATTAAATACCTAGACTCTATCTTATTGCATATTTATGAGTCTTGATAACATGATTGGGTTTGTATTTTGCTAGCTTAATTGATTAGGTCATTTTTGCCTAAAAGCTAGGTCATAAATATTCATGTGTGATTTATTGATAACTAAGTTGATAGATTGTGTTTTAATCAACTAGTTAATGTTAATGAATATTTATGTGTGTTGTATTTTGATAGCTTGCATGATTAGGTGCTGTTTTCCTAAATAGCTAAGACTTGATTATTCTTAAGAGATTAAATGATAATTAGATTGATATATTTGTGTTTATCAATCCAGTTAAGCTCTCTTGAATATTCAAGGTTGTTTGTTGACAATTAAGTTGTTGGAAATTTCTCTACAACTAATTGAGACCTCATGTGTGTACATGTATGCATTATTTGATAACTAGGATGTTGTATTGCATTATCTACATCTAGTTAAGCATTGTATGTTTGGTCTAACATATATTGTGTTGAGCATTCATTGATTGTTCACTTAGACCTTATACTCTTCATTGAGTCAAAGTCTTGTGGCTTCGGGGTGAAGTTGCACAAGCATTGAAGTCTTGCAACCAAGTTGTGGTTGGCAAGCATTGGTCAAGAATCCATTGTAAAAGGCCTGCGGGTAGAGTAGGAGGTGCTCACGCCAATAGTAGTGTATCAGTGGATATCACTAGGGATTGAACCAAGAGTGGTGAGTGGTAGTGTCCATAGCCTGAGGTTATCTAGAGTGAGAGTCCGAGTATCACTTGAGGGTGTAACATTTTACTCATATAGTGGATTTGAGGATCGTGTGTGGCTAGAAGGATAGCCCGTGGTTTTTCCCTTGTTGAAGGGTTTCCACGTAAAAATCAAGTGTTATTTATTATTCCGCACTTTACACTTGATTTTGTATGTTTGTTTATGTTGGGTTATATTATTAATATTGACTAATCGAAAAATTGGTAATAATCGATTAACAACCCATTCACCCCCCTCTAGGTTGTAGACACACGTTCAGAGTGTATTTTCAAAAACTATCGGATAAGGAACACTATTTTTTTTGTTCTTTTGCAAAGTATTTATTTTGAAAAAATAGCTGTTAGAATTTGTTTGTGGAAAGAATTTATTTTTTATATATAGATAAGGTTGTTATTATCACTTACATGTTCTAATAAAGCTATTTAAATAATATACACCATGTATTTCATTTATTCTTGAACGATTCATTGATGTTTTAAATGTTATTAGTTTTGTTTAGAAAATAATATCCGCGAGACAACAAAAACTTTCTGAACTTCATGCAACAATGTTAGCTAATTTTCCATTCCTATGAATAGAATTTAAAAACTATATTTTTAATGAAATTTTACTCTCTGATACTCAAAAACGATTTCCAATAAAACTTAGAAACTTATTACAATATAAATACATGATTAGGTAAAAGTAATATGCCATAATAGTTTTGATTTATCATTATTTTGAATGTTACATATGAGAAAGAATAAGAACTAACGTGTACGTTGTATATATCGCCTGCACTGTACCTTAAAATTTAATGAAGAGTGTTCGTAGTACTGTTTGCATTTCTTTTTATGAACACGATTAAACTTCACATAAATAACTATGGCGGTTTATTCGTGAGACGTAGCAGTTGATTTACTAAATTTTAATACAAATTACAAGTTACTTCACAAAGATATTTTATTCGCTTATAACGGTATCACAATGCAAATTAAGACGACCGTCAAATTCTAACTTATCGCAAAGAATGTATTAGAAGGCGGTTTACGTAAGGATAAAATTAAATATTATTTTTATGTGAATAGTTTGTCGTACACATAACAATTGATAACGATGAAGAAAAGCCTTTATTACTTTATCTCTCTATGCTATCGCAACACATTGTTTAATAAATAAAACAATATATTATGCTCATGCAGAGGGTTTGACTGTTGCACAATCGTTCCAAACCTTTTCACTCTTAGCAATAACTTTGGCTGCATCAACTTCCTTGTGGTAAGGAAGAGTTACAACCAAAAACTCGTCATAACAAGGTCGTCCGAACGTAGCAAGGTTATGACAACAAGCAGGTGAGACTGTTCCGGCTCCGAATAAGCTTGCTACGAGTTGATTGCCGCATCCTGTTTGCAACTTTGCCGCACATTGCTCCAAGAAATTTTTAGTGCTCTTTGGCAACGGGGGAAGTGGAACAACTTCTCCCAGATTGCGAGCAGCAAGCACGGGTGATAAAATGACTATCTCGCTCAATAAGAAAAAAGCGATTAAGCAAGTGTAGCTACCGATACCTGCCATAACTTCAAAGATTATTCTGTTATATATTTTTTCTTCTTACTAAAAGTTGTTTGTTAGTGATCTCTTTCCTTTTTGATGGTTTTAGAACAGGGGATGACAAGCTTCTTTATAGGAAGTGAAAATATAGGCCGACTCAAATTTTAAAGCGTTTCATTAGTTCTTTTTTTGTATTTATTGAATTTACAAGAACTGATATATATATATATATATAACCAGCGTTTCAACTGATATTAAGTTATTTTTATAAACATAAACCTTGCTCAATCATCTTATAATTTAATGATATTAATTAAAAAATCATATGATAATGTCAAGCATGCATGAATCGGGTCCCCTGTTTATGCTGTAATAAATGTAGTGGTAACCTTCTGATACCGTATTATTATTTGAGATAAGTCAAAACAAAAAGCAACGTTTAGAAATTATGAAGTTTGTAGCAGAATGAACAATTTACATAAAATCGTTTTGATTTTAGTTTTTTCATTGTCATTGATTTTGTATTCTATATTTTACACTTCCGTATTCAAATTTGTTTTTTCCAATTAACAAAAAAAAAGGTAGAATATATAAGACTTTTTGCTAAAAATAATAAATCACTTAAGATATGAAAATATAATAAAGTACGCCAATATGCTGAGGTTGTGATCGAGTCATTCGTAATTAGCTAGAAAAACTATCCGATAAGGAACACTATTTTTTTTGTTCTTTTACAAAGTATTTATTTTGAAAAAATAGCTGTTAGAATTTGTTTGTGGAAAGAATTTATTTTTTATATATAGATAAGGTTGTTATTATCACTTACATGTTCTAATAAAGCTATTTAAATAATATACACCATGTATTTCATTTATTCTTGAACGATTCATTGACGTTAGTGCTGTAAAAGGGGGCCGGTCCGGCCCACATCGGCACGGTCCCCCGGCCCGTTTTCCTAAATGGGGGCCCGGCACGGCCCTTCCGTGCCGTGCGGCATGCCGTGCCGTGCCGGCCCGTGGGCCAATTTGGCGGGCCAAATGGGCCGGCCCATATATTTTTTTTAAAAATTTTTTTTTATATATTATTATTTTTATATAATAAAAAAAATGTTTATAATAAATTAATAATAGATTATAGATACATTTTTTATTTTATTTAATGAATTAATTCAAAAAATAAATAAAGATAAAACATGAAAGAAAAAAAAAGTAGATAAAAATATGAAATGAAGAATTCTTTATTTATTTCGGACTTTCAGTATTACATATTTATATGATTGCCTCATTAAAAACCTTACCAAGAAAACCCAGTGGGATAAAAACTTGGTAAGGGAAAAAGAGTGCAATCGTATTACAAGTAAATGTACATGTACAACCTAGTTCTGGACCTGGTTACTGGCGGAACCCTCATCGACATATAAATTGGAGAAATTTTGAATAAATTGGAGAAATTTTGAATAAATTGTTCATCTACCGTTTCATTTTGCATCCTCTTTCGAGCATGCTCCCAATCCCGAATGCATATTAATACTTCCACCATCTCTGGAGTCAAACAATTTCTTCTTGGTTCAATAATTCGTCCACTCGTGCTGAATGCCTGTTCTGAAGACACAGTGGACACGGGGATAACCAGTATGTCACGTGCTAAGTGTGACAAGACCGGATACCTGTAGCTATAGGTCTTCCACCATAACAACAGATCAAAATTCTCCGTGTTTTCGTCGGCATCAAACTGTGCTTCAAGGAACCTATTCAGTTCGGCACCAGAAGATGCAGCAGATCGTGTAGTTGAAGAAGAAGAACTTGCTGATTTGTCTTTTTTCCGGCGTTTGAGAATGCTCCAACTTGTCGGCAGCGGTTGTCTGTCCGGTTCTGGTGATGGTTCCGTGTGAATGCCGCCAAACCTGCGCTCATAAATACTAAAAACTTTGAACAACTTGTTTCGAATGTCAGTAATCTATTCGGAATAATCTATTGACAATTTATTACCAGTAAACTCAAGCAAATATTCTAAACCAGCTAATTTAATTCTAGGATCTACTATAACACCTAAGGCATAAAGGAAAGGCATTTCAGACCAGTATTTTTTAAACTTGGTCTCCATGGCAACAACTGCATCGCCAAGCAAGTCATCTTCCCTATAAGTGTTTAACATGTCAGACATTTCCACAATCTGATGGATTGCCTGGGAAGATGTGGGGTAGTAGACCCCAGAAAGGGTTACAGTGGCATTGTAAAAAACCTGTAAAAATTCAACAAAAATCTTTGCCACATACCAATCGTCTGGTGTCAGTGATTGAGCAGGTGGACAGCCACTTTCGGCCAATTTCATGTTATAAAAACCCGAAATAGTTGTATCATATTCCAAACAATTTTTCAGCATTAAGTAAGTAGAGTTCCACCTTACCGGCATATCAGTTTGGAATCGTCGGGGTCATAGACCGTTTAATGTACAGTGTCTGCCAAATTCTTGAAATCTTGGATTAGAGCTACCGATCCAAGAAATGGCATCTCTGATGCGTTCTATACGATTGCTTACTTTCTTCAAACCAGACTGTACAACTAAATTTATGATATGACATGCACAACGCTGGTGGAAGAAATAACCCCCAGCTTGCGGGATGTTTCTTTCAGTAAACAATGCAATAGACTTAGTATTTGCCAATGCATTATCTAATGTGATAGAGAGGATGCGATGAGTTATGTCATAAGTTTCTAAAACAGAAAGAATGACAGCAAAAATATTGTCTGCGGTATGTGCAAAATCCATAGGACGAAAACCAAGAATTTTTTTTTGTATCTTACATTCAGAGTCTAAATAGTGTCCTGTGACACATAAATAGTCCTGTTTGGAACATGCGTTCCAAATATCGGAAGTTAATGCAATTGAGACAGTTAGATGCTGTAATTCAGCCGTCTAGTCATCTCGTTGGGTTTTAAACATTTTTATCAAATCGTTCTTAGTGGTGGTTCTAGAAACAATTTGCATTTGGGGGCAAAATGCAGATGTTATAAATTCTTGAAAAAAAACACAGTCACCGAAATTAATAGGTTGATCAGTTTGTGCAATGTACCGTGCCAAACATTCTCTAGCATGTGCGGCGTCGTAATGCCACGTCGTAACCGACCCGTCTGGGTGCCGTTGCAGTTGTGTCTGGGTTGTATTGGGTACCTGTATGTGTTTGGGCATGCATTTTTGCATATGTCTTCTCAAATGACCGGTTCCACCCATAGTAGTGGTATAGTTCTTAGGACAAAACTTACATTTGGCTCTGGGGCCGACCGTACCGTCTGGAAGTGTCATTTCTACTACGTCAAAACACTGCCATACGTCTGATGTTAACCTCTTAGATTTAGTACGTGATGTCGGTGTGGCGCCGGAACCAGAAGGTCCCGCTCCGGTTTCTGCCAGTCCGGAGAGATCAAAATCATCGTTCAGCATGTTTAGACCGTCTAGAAAATAAGGATGGGTGGGATCCATTTCCTAAAACAATATATTAAAATTAACTCCTACACATAAAAATTATTAATTTACTAAAACAATATATTAAAATTAACTCCTACACATAAAATGATTATTTTACAAAAACAATATATTAAAATCAACTCCTACACATAAAAATTATTAATTTACTAAAAAAATATATTAAAATTAACTCCTACACATAAAAATTATTAATTTACTAAAACAATATATTAAAATTAACTCCTACACATAAAATGATTTTTTTTACTAAAACAATATATTAAAATTAACTCCTACACATAAAAATTATTAATTTACTAAAACAATATATTAAAATTAACTCCTACACATAAAATGATTTTTTTTTACTAAAACAATATATTAAAATTAACTCCTACACATAAAAATTATTAATTTACTAAAACAATATATTAAAATTAACTCCTACACATACAATGATTATTTTACTAAAAATATATGTTAAAATTAACTCCTACACATAAAATGATTAATTTACTAAAACAATATATTAAAATTAACTCCTACACATAAAATGATTATTTTACTAAAACAATATATTAAAATTAACTCCTACACATAAAAATTATTAATTTACTAAAACAATATATTAAAATTAACTCCTACACATAAAATGATTTTTTTTTACTAAAACAATATATTAAAATTAACTCCTACACATAAAAATTATTAATTTACTAAAAAAATATATTAAAATTAACTCCTACACATAAAATGATTTTGTTTTACTAAAACAATATATTAAAATTAACTCCTACACATAAAATGATTATTTTACTAAAACAATATATTAAAATTAACTCCTACACATAAAATGATTAATTTACTAAAAATAAAAATAAAAATTAACCCCTACACATAAAAATGATAAATTTACTAAATAAATAAAATTAATAACTGATATAAACATAAAATGATAAATTTACTAACTAAACAAACATATTAAATTTAAAATATAACACTTAAATAAAAATGTACCTTTGAAGTTTGAACTTTGGTGTCTTGGTGGAGAGATTAGAGAATAATAGTAAATTACTAATAAAATATTATAATAGTATATTAGTAGTGTAGAATAGTAGAGAGAGAGTAAGAATGAAATTAGCAATAATTGAAATTGTATAGAGAGTTTGAGAATGGAGAGATTGAGAGAATTAGAGAAAGTGAATGAAAAGTGGAATGTGTGGGAGTATTTATAGAAAAATTAGAAAAGTGGGTAAAAATATAAAATACAAGAGTTGAGGGGGCAAATTGTAATTTTTATTGTTTTTTTTTAAAAAATAACCGTTGGCTGACGTCAGCCAACGGTTATTTTTTTAAAAAAAACAATAAAAATATAGTTAAATTTAAAATTAAAAAAAAAAAATTATTCTGCGGGCCCAACGGTCGGCACGCGTGCCGGCCGTTGGGCTTGGCACGCCATGCTGGCGTGCCGTGCCGGGCCGGCACGCCGTGCCTGGAAGCCTGACCGGGCACGTGCCAAGAATGGGGGCCGTGCCAGGCACGGCCCGCCATCCTTGGCAGGCCGGCCGGACCGGGCCCTCCAGGCCCGGCCCATATTTACAGTAGCGGGCCGTGCCAGGCACGGCCCCCATTCTTGGCAGGCCGGCCGAACCGGGCCCTCCAGGCCCGGCCCATATTTACAGCACTAATTGACGTTTTAAATATTATTAGTTTTGTTTAGAAAATAATATCCGCGAGACAACAAAAACTTTCTGAACTTCATGCAACAATGTTAGCTAATTTTCCATTCCTATGAATAGAATTTAAAAACTATATTTTTAATGAAATTTTACTCTCTGATACTCAAAAACGATTTCCAATAAAACTTAGAAACTTATTACAATATAAATACATGACTAGGTAAAAGTAATATGTCATAATAGTTTTGATTTATCATTATTTTGAATGTTACATATAAGAAAGAATAAGAACTAACGTGTACGTTGTATATACAAATTATCGCCTGCACCGTACCTTAAAATTTAATGAAGAGTGTTCGTAGTACTGTTTGCATTTCTTTTTATGAACACGATTAAACTTCACATAAATAACTATGGCGGTTTATTCGTGAGACGTAGCAGTTGATTTACTAAATTTTAATACAAATTACAAGTTATTTTACAAAGATATTTTATTCGCTTATAACGGTATCACAATGCAAATTAAGACGACCGTCAAATTCTAACGTATCGCATAGAATGTATTAGAAGGGGGTTTACGTAAGGATAAAATTAAATATTATTTTTATGTGAATAGTTTTTCGTACACATAACAATTGATAACGATGAAGAAAAGCCTTTATTACTTTATCTCTCTATGCTATCGCAACACATTGTTTAATAAATAAAACAATATATTATGCTCATGCAGAGGGTTTGACTGTTGCACAATCGTTCCAAACCTTTTCACTCTTAGCAATAACTTTGGCTGCATCAACTTCCTTGTGGTAAGGAAGAGTTACAACCAAAAACTCGTCATAACAAGGTCGTCCGAACGTAGCAAGGTTATGACAACAAGCAGGTGAGACTGTTCCGGCTCCGAATAAGCTTGCTACGAGTTGATTGCCGCATCCTGTTTGCAACTTTGCCGCACATTGCTCCAAGAAATTTTTAGTGCTCTTTGGCAACGGGGGAAGTGGAACAACTTCTCCCAGATTGCGAGCAGCAAGCACGGGTGATAAAATGACTATCTCGCTCAATAAGAAAAAAGCGATTAAGCAAGTGTAGCTACCGATACCTGCCATAACTTCAAAGATTATTCTGCTATATATTTTTTCCTCTTACTAAAAGTTGTTTGTTAGTGATCTCTTTCCTTTTTGATGGTTTTAGAACAGGGGATGACAAGCTTCTTTATAGGAAGTGAAAATATAGGCCGACTCAAATTTTAAAGCGTTTCATTAGTTCTTTATTTTGTATTTATTGAATTTACAAGAACTGATATATATATATATATATAACCAGCGTTTCAACTGATATTAAGTTATTTTTATATACATAAACCTTGCTCAATCATCTTATAATTTAATGATATTAATTAAAAAATCATATGACAATGTCAAGCATGCATGAATCGGGTCCCCTGTTTATGCAGTATTAAATGTAGTGGTAACCATCTGATACCGTATTATTATTTGAGATAAGTCAAAACAAAAAGCAACGTTCAGAAATCATGAAGTTTGTAGCAGGATGAACAGTTTACATAAAATCGTTTTGCTCTTAGTTTTTTCAATATCATTGACTTTGTATTCGATATTTTACTCTTCCATATTCAAATTTGTTTTTTTCCAATTAACAAAAAAAAGGAAGAATATATAAGACTTTTTGCTAAAAATAGTAAATCACTTAAGATATAAAAATATAGTAAAGTACGCCAATATGCTGAGGTTGTGATCGAGTCATTCGTAATTAGCTAGAAAAACTATCAGATAAGGAACACTATTTTTTTTTGTTCTTTTGCAAAGTATTTATTTTGAAAAAATAGCTGTTAGAATTTGTTTGTGGAAAGAATTTAATTTTTATTTATGGATAATGTTGTTATTATCACTTACATGTTCTAATAAATCTATTTAAATAATATACACTATGTATTTCATTTATTCTTGAACGATTCATTGACGTTTTAAATGTTATTAGTTTTGTTTAGAAAATAATATCTGCGAGGCAACAAAAACTTTCTGAACTTCATGCAACAATGTTAGCTAATTTTCCATTCCTACGAATTTCTTTAAAAATTATATTTTTAAAGAAATTTTACTCTCTGATACTCAAAAACGATTTCCAATAAAACTTAGAAACTTATTACAATATAAATACATGACTAGGTAAAAGTAATATGTCATAATAGTTTTGATTTATCATTATTTTGAATGTTACATATAAGAAAGAATAAGAACTAACGTGTACGTTGTATATACAAATTATCGCCTGCACCGTACCTTAAAATTTAATGAAGAGTGTTCGTAGTACTGTTTGCATTTCTTTTTATGAACACGATTAAACTTCACATAAATAACTATGGCGGTTTATTCGTGAGACGTAGCAGTTGATTTACTAAATTTTAATACAAATTACAAGTTATTTTACAAAGATATTTTATTCGCTTATAACGGTATCACAATGCAAATTAAGACGACCGTCAAATTCTAACGTATCGCATAGAATGTATTAGAAGGGGGTTTACGTAAGGATAAAATTAAATATTATTTTTATGTGAATAGTTTTTCGTACACATAACAATTGATAACGATGAAGAAAAGCCTTTATTACTTTATCTCTCTATGCTATCGCAACACATTGTTTAATAAATAAAACAATATATTATGCTCATGCAGAGGGTTTGACTGTTGCACAATCGTTCCAAACCTTTTCACTCTTAGCAATAACTTTGGCTGCATCAACTTCCTTGTGGTAAGGAAGAGTTACAACCAAAAACTCGTCATAACAAGGTCGTCCGAACGTAGCAAGGTTATGACAACAAGCAGGTGAGACTGTTCCGGCTCCGAATAAGCTTGCTACGAGTT